>JAZAVI010000089.1:117500-435000 GCA_036326025.1 Chrosomus eos | reverse complement strand
TGATTCTTTGATTTTTACCCATTTTATAAAGCAATTTTTTTCTGCTTTTACAGCGGGTGAACATCCCTGATAATATTCTATATGGAAACAAACGGATTGCTTTGATATCGCTACTTGAATCCAACTTTTCTAACATCCGCTACTAGCTAGCATCCCTAGCGTGGTCTCACGCGTTGTGTTTACACTCTTTTCACTCTAGAAATAGCTGTTATAATGGTGAATGTATGGGTTGGGTGTCCACCACTGAGTGCAGGAGAGGATCAGTCTATAGAGATATTCTCAATGTTACTGAAAACAGGACACAAGTGTCAAGTCCTACTCCTGTTCAACTTCCAAAGGACACAAGTGTACCTCATTCGAAGAGCTTGTGCTAAAGGTTACGCTCTCAGATGCTCCTATCTCTTACTTTGGCTACTGTATGCTGACCTCCAGGGCCGTATGCAGACCTCCAGGGCCGTATGCTGACCTCCAGGGCCGTATGCAGACCTCCAGGGCCGTATGCTGACCTCCAGGGCCGTATGCAGACCTCCAGGGCCGTATGCTGACCTCCAGGGCCGTATGCAGACCTCCAGGGCCGTATGCTGACCTCCAGGGCCGTATGCTGACCTCCAGGGCCGTATGCAGACCTCCAGGGCCGTATGCTGACCTCCAGGGCCGTATGCAGACCTCCAGGGCCGTATGCTGACCTCCAGGGCCGTATGCTGACCTCCAGGGCCGTATGCAGACCTCCAGGGCCGTATGCTGACCTCCAGGGCCGTATGCAGACCTCCAGGGCCGTATGCTGATCTCCAGGGCCGTATGCAGACCTCCAGGGCCGTATGCTGACATCCAGGGCCGTATGCAGACCTCCAGGGCCGTATGCAGACCTCCAGGGCCGTATGCAGACCTCCAGGGCCGTATGCAGCCCTCCAGGGCCGTATGCTGACCTCCAGGGCCGTATGCTGACCTCCAGGGCCGTATGCAGACCTCCAAGGCCGTATGAAGACCTCCAAGGCCGTATGCTGACCTCCAGGGCCGTATGCTGACCTCCAGGGCCGTATGCAGACCTCCAGGGCCGTATGCTGACCTCCAGGGCCGTATGCTGACCTCCAGGGCCGTATGCAGACCTCCAGGGCCGTATGCTGACCTCCAGGGCCGTATGCAGACCTCCAGGGCCGTATGCTGACCTCCAGGGCCGTATGCTGACCTCCAGGGCCGTATGCAGACCTCCAGGGCCGTATGCTGACCTCCAGGGCCGTATGCTGACCTCCAGGGCCGTATGCAGACCTCCAGGGCCGTATGCAGACCTCCAGGGCCGTATGCTGACCTCCAGGGCCGTATGCTGACCTCCAGGGCCGTATGCTGACCTCCAGGGCCGTATGCAGACCTCCAGGGCCGTATGCAGACCTCCAGGGCCGTATGCTGACCTCCAGGGCCGTATGCTGACCTCCAGGGCCGTATGCAGACCTCCAGGGCCGTATGCTGACCTCCAGGGCCGTATGCAGACCTCCAGGGCCGTATGCTGACCTCCAGGGCCGTATGCTGACCTCCAGGCCAGGGCCGTACGCAGACCTCCAGGGCCGTATGCTGACCTCCAGGGCCGTATGCAGACCTCCAGGGCCGTATGCTGACCTCCAGGGCCGTATGCTGACCTCCAGGGCCGTATGCTGACCTCCAGGGCCGTATGCTGACCTCCAGGGCCGTATGCAGACCTCCAGGGCCGTATGCTGACCTCCAGGGCCGTATGCTGACCTCCAGGCCAGGGCCGTACGCAGACCTCCAGGGCCGTATGCTGACCTCCAGGGCCGTATGCAGACCTCCAGGGCCGTATGCAGACCTCCAGGGCCGTATGCTGACCTCCAGGGCCGTATGCTGACCTCCAGGGCCGTATGCTGACCTCCAGGGCCGTATGCTGACCTCCAGGGCCGTATGCTGACCTCCAGGGCCGTATGCAGACCTCCAGGGCCGTATGCTGACCTCCAGGGCCGTATGCAGACCTCCAGGGCCGTATGCTGACCTCCAGGGCCGTATGCTGACCTCCAGGCCAGGGCCGTACGCAGACCTCCAGGGCCGTACGCTGACCTCCAGGGCCGTATGCAGACCTCCAGGGCCGTATGCTGACCTCCAGGGCCGTATGCTGACCTCCAGGGCCGTATGCTGACCTCCAGGGCCGTATGCTGACCTCCAGGGCCGTATGCTGACCTCCAGGGCCGTATGCTGACCTCCAGGGCCGTATGCAGACCTCCAGGGCCGTATGCTGACCTCCAGGGCCGTATGCTGACCTCCAGGCCAGGGCCGTACGCAGACCTCCAGGGCCGTACGCTGACCTCCAGGGCCGTATGCAGACCTCCAGGGCCGTATGCTGACCTCCAGGGCCGTATGCTGACCTCCAGGGCCGTATGCTGACCTCCAGGGCCGTATGCTGACCTCCAGGGCCGTATGCTGACCTCCAGGGCCGTATGCAGACCTCCAGGGCCGTATGCTGACCTCCAGGGCCGTATGCAGACCTCCAGGGCCGTATGCTGACCTCCAGGGCCGTATGCTGACCTCCAGGCCAGGGCCGTACGCAGACCTCCAGGGCCGTACGCTGACCTCCAGGGCCGTATGCAGACCTCCAGGGCCGTATGCTGACCTCCAGGGCCGTATGCTGACCTCCAGGGCCGTATGCTGACCTCCAGGGCCGTATGCTGACCTCCAGGGCCGTATGCTGACCTCCAGGGCCGTATGCTGACCTCCAGGGCCGTATGCAGACCTCCAGGGCCGTATGCTGACCTCCAGGGCCGTATGCTGACCTCCAGGCCAGGGCCGTACGCAGACCTCCAGGGCCGTATGCTGACCTCCAGGGCCGTATGCAGACCTCCAGGGCCGTATGCTGACCTCCAGGGCCGTATGCTGACCTCCAGGGCCGTATGCTGACCTCCAGGGCAGTATGCTGACCTCCAGGGCCGTATGCTGACCTCCAGGGCTGTATGCTGACCTCCAGGGCCGTATGCAGACCTCCAGGGCCTAGATTAAATTATATCGCATGGAACCGATCATACTGATATAGATATTCAACTGCAAATATCACTGATCACTACCTTAAAACTTCCATAATGCGTACAGCAACTGAACTGGAGGAAATGACTAGCAGTCTTTGCACCATTTTCTCTAGCACATTATAAACTTGCACCGATCCGATTAAAAAAGGTTAGAGAGAAAAGTATTGCACCGTGGTACAACAGTGCTGCTCACGCTATCAAGAGAGAAACTCGTAATCTAGAGCGTAATCTAGAGGTCTTTAGAACCGCGTGGAAAGACAGCATCTCCGCAAACTAATGCCAAATAACCAAAACAATCCAAGATTTTTATTTAGTCTAGATTAACAAATAAACTGACATCACCTGAACAAATTATTACATTACAGTTTACTAGTAACGACTTTATGTATTTCTTCACTGAGACAATCGAACGCATCAGAAATAGAATTATAAATGCACTACCTTTAACTGCGCCTCATGACTCAGCCTCTATTATCGCTCCTCAAGAACAATTACAATGCTTTACAACTATAGAACAAAAAGAGTTAAATAAACTTATCACTTCATCTAAAACAACAACATGTTTATTAGATCCAATACCCACTAAACTACTGAAAGAAGTGTTACCTGTAGTGGAAGAGCCTCTTCTCAATATTATTAACTCGTCTTTATTTTTAGGTCATGTTCCAAGAACGTTCAAGCTGGCAGTAATAAAACCTCTCATTAAGAAACCACAATTAGATCCAAATAACCTAGCAAATTACAGACCCATCTCAAATCTTCCATTTATGTCTAAAATACTAGAAAAAATTGTGTCCGCTCAACTCGGCTCTTTCTTGCAAGAAAACGACATCTATGAAAAGTTTCAGTCGGGATTCAGGCCACAACACCTGTGAAGAGATGACCCAACACCTGTGAAGAAGAGATGACCCAACACCTATGAAGAGATGACCCAACACCTGTGAAGAAGAGACGACCCAACACCTATGAAGAAGAGATGACCCAACACCTGTGAAGAAGAGATGACCCAACACCTGTGAAGACATGACCCAACACCTATGAAGAAGAGATGACCCAACACCTGTGAAGTAATGACCCAACACCTATGAAGAAGAGATGACCCAACACCTATGAAGAAGAGATAACCCAACACCTATGAAGAAGAGATGACCCAACACCTATGAAGAAGAGATGACCCAACACTTGTGAAGAAGAGATAACCCAACACCTATGAAGAAGAGATGACCCAACACCTGTGAAGAAGAGACGACCCAACACCTATGAAGAGATGACCCAACACCTGTGAAGAAGAGATGACCCAACACCTGTGAAGACATGACCCAACACCTGTGAAGAAGAGATGACCCAACACCTGTGAAGACATGACCCAACACCTATGAAGAAGAGATGACCCAACACCTGTAAAGAAGAGATAACTCAACACTTATGAAGAAGAGATGACCCAACACCTGTGAAGAAGAGACGACCCAACACCTGTGAAGAAGAGATGACCCAACACCTGTGAAGAAGAGATAACCCAACACCTGTGAAGAAGAGACGACCCAACACCTGTGAAGAAGAGATGACCCAACACCTGTGAAGAAGAGATAACCCAACACCTGTGAAGAAGAGATAACCCAACACCTATGAAGAAGAGATGACCCAACACCTATGAAGAAGAGATGACCCAACACCTGTGAAGAAGAGACGACCCAACACCTGTGAAGAAGAGATGACCCAACACCTGTGAAGAAGAGACGACCCAACACCTATGAAGAGATGACCCAACACCTGTGAAGAAGAGATGACCCAACAACTGTGAAGAAGACATGACCCAACACCTATGAAGAAGAGATGACCCAACAACTGTGAAGAAGAGATGACCCAACACCTGTGAAGAAGAGATGACCCAACACCTGTGAAGAAGAGATGACCCAACACCTATGAAGAAGAGATGACCCAACACCTGTGAAGAAGAGATGACCCAACAACTGTGAAGAAGAGATGACCCAACAACTGTGAAGAAGAGATGACCCAACACCTGTGAAGAAGAGATGACCCAACACCTGTGAAGAAGAGATGACCCAACACCTGTGAAGAAGAGATGACCCAACACCTATGAAGAAGAGATGACCCAACACCTGTGAAGAAGAGATGACCCAACACCTATGAAGAAGAGATGACCCAACACCTATGAAGAAGAGATGACCCAACAACTGTGAAGAAGAGATGACCCAACAACTGTGAAGAAGAGATGACCCAACACCTGTGAAGAAGAGATGACCCAACAACTGTGAAGAAGAGATGACCCAACACCTATGAAGAAGAGATGACCCAACACCTGTGAAGAACAGATGACCCAACACCTGTGAAGAAGAGATGACCCAACACCTGTGAAGAGATGACCCAACACCTATGAAGAAGAGATGACCCAACACCTATGAAGAAGAGATGACCCAACACCTATGAAGAAGAGATGACCCAACACCTGTGAAGAGATGACCCAACACCTATGAAGAAGAGATGATCCAACACCTATGAAGAAGAGATGACCCAACACCTGTGAAGAAGAGATGACCCAACACCTATGAAGAGATGACCCAACACCTGTGAAGAAGAGATGACCCAACACCTATGAAGAAGAGATGACCCAACACCTGTGAAGAAGAGATGACCCAACACCTATGAAGAGATGACCCAACACCTGTGAAGAAGAGATGACCCAACACCTGTGAAGAAGAGATGACCCAACACCTATGAAGAGATGACCCAACACCTGTGAAGAAGAGATGACCCAACACCTGTGAAGAAGAGATGACCCAACACCTATGAAGAGATGACCCAACACCTGTGAAGAAGAGATGACCCAACACCTGTGAAGAGATGACCCAACACCTATGAAGAAGAGATGACCCAACACCTATGAAGAGATGACCCAACACCTATGAAGAAGAGATGACCCAACACCTATGAAGAAGAGATGACCCAACACCTATGAAGAAGAGATGACCCAACACCTATGAAGAAGAGATGACCCAACACCTTGAAGAAGAGATGACCCAACACCTATGAAGAAAGATGACCCAACACCTATGAAGAAGAGATGACCCAACACCTATGAAGAGAGATGACCCAACACCTGTGAAGAAGAGATGACCCAACACCTGTGAAGAAGAGATGACCCAACACCTGATGAAGAAGAGATGACCCAACACCTTGAAGAAGAGATGACCCAACACCTATGAAGAAGAGATGACCCAACACCTATGAAGAAGAGATGACCCAACACCTATGAAGAAGAGATGACCCAACACCTATGAAGAAGAGATGACCCAACACCTATGAAGAAGAGATGACCCAACACCTATGAAGAAGAGATGACCCAACACCTATGAAGAGATGACCCAACACCTGTGAAGAAGAGATGACCCAACACCTGTGAAGAAGAGATGACCCAACACCTATGAAGAAGAGATGACCCAACACCTATGAAGAAGAGATGACCCAACACCTATGAAGAAGAGATGACCCAACACCTATGAAGAGATGACCCAACACCTGTGAAGAAGAGATGACCCAACACCTATGAAGAAGAGATGACCCAACACCTGTGAAGAAGAGATGACCCAACACCTATGAAGAAGAGATGACCCAACACCTATGAAGAAGAGATGACCCAACACCTATGAAGAAGAGATGACCCAACACCTATGAAGAAGAGATGACCCAACACCTATGAAGAGATGACCCAACACCTGTGAAGAAGAGATGACCCAACACCTATGAAGAAGAGATGACCCAACACCTATGAAGAAGAGATGACCCAACACCTATGAAGAAGAGATGACCCAACACCTATGAAGAAGAGATGACCCAACACCTATGAAGAGATGACCCAACACCTGTGAAGAAGAGATGACCCAACACCTATGAAGAAGAGATGACCCAACACCTGTGAAGAAGAGATGACCCAACACCTATGAAGAAGAGATGACCCAACACCTATGAAGAAGAGATGACCCAACACCTATGAAGAAGAGATGACCCAACACCTATGAAGAGATGACCCAACACCTGTGAAGAAGAGATGACCCAACACCTATGAAGAGATGACCCAACACCTGTGAAGAAGAGATGACCCAACACCTATGAATAAGAGATGACCCAACACCTGTGAAGAAGAGATGACCCAACACCTGTGAAGAAGAGATGACCCAACACCTATGAAGAGATGACCCAACACCTGTGAAGAAGAGATGACCCAACACCTGTGAAGAGATGACCCAACACCTGTGAAGAAGAGATGACCCAACACCTGTGAAGAAGAGATGACCCAACACCTATGAAGAAGAGATGACCCAACACCTGTGAAGAAGAGATGACCCAACACCTGTGAAGAGATGACCCAACACCTATGAAGAAGAGATGACCCAACACCTATGAAGAAGAGATGACCCAACACCTATGAAGAAGAGATGACCCAACAGCCTGTGTTAAGAGATGACCCAACACCTATGAAGAAGAGATGACCCAACACCTATGAAGAAGAGATGACCCAACACCTATGAAGAGACCCAACAGCCTGTGTTAAGAGATGACCCAACACCTATGAAGAAGAGATGACCCAACACCTATGAAGAAGAGATGACCCAACACCTATGAAGAGATGACCCAACACCTATGAAGAAGAGATGACCCAACACCTATGAAGAGATGACCCAACACCTATGAAGAGATGACCCAACACCTATGAAGAAGAGATGACCCAACACCTATGAAGAAGAGATGACCCAACACCTGTGAAGAAGAGATGACCCAACACCTATGAAGAGATGACCCAACACCTATGAAGAGATGACCCAACACCTATGAAGAAGAGATGACCCAACACCTATGAAGAAGAGATGACCCAACACCTATGAAGAAGAGATGACCCAACACCTATGAAGAAGAGATGACCCAACACCTATGAAGAGATGACCCAACACCTGTGAAGAAGAGATGACCCAACACCTATGAAGAAGAGATGACCCAACACCTGTGAAGAAGAGATGACCCAACACCTATGAAGAAGAGATGACCCAACACCTATGAAGAAGAGATGACCCAACACCTATGAAGAAGAGATGACCCAACACCTATGAAGAGATGACCCAACACCTGTGAAGAAGAGATGACCCAACACCTATGAAGAAGAGATGACCCAACACCTATGAAGAGATGACCCAACACCTGTGAAGAAGAGATGACCCAACACCTATGAAGAAGAGATGACCCAACACCTATGAAGAAGAGATGACCCAACACCTATGAAGAAGAGATGACCCAACACCTATGAAGAGATGACCCAACACCTGTGAAGAAGAGATGACCCAACACCTGTGAATAAGAGATGACCTTACATTTTTACAGAGATTACAGAGAGGTGTAACTGCATATTTACTCCACTAGAGGGCCACCTTGTTTCCTATTTTGGTGGTTACCGTGGAGCAGTGAGAGTGAGTGTTACTTTTGTCACATGCTGGTGAGCAGCACAGGCTGCTAGTGTTCAGTAATAAACAACACGTTCAGAGATATATCTTTATGTGTCGGTAGTTTACTAAATGCACTACACCAGTGGTTCTCAAACTTTTCACACTAAGTACCACCTCAGAAAATATTTGGTTCTCCAAGTACCACCATAACGACCAACATTAAAATACAGTAGTAGTAGGCACAGGCAGGCTCAAAAACCAGGCAGTTTTATTTATAAGAACATTTATTATTGTCAGCCACTTTAAACAGTGTAACGAATGTAGCAGGACCTTAGGAGGAGAGAACTACCTCTAGATATGTAGCTGACTACGCCACCCTATTAAACAGGGAAATATAAATATCAATGAATTTAACCACCTAAAAAGGACACACAGGAACGTGGTTATCGAAGGAGGGCCTGAGACGTGGATACCAAAAGTACAAAAGTTTTTATTTCAATCATCAAGCAGTAGTCTTAAAAAAAACACATGAAAAGACTGAAGGACCAGGTTAAAACGTACGAACATTAAATACACCAAACATAGAAAGGAAGCCGAGGCTTGTCAATGGCAGGGACAACTAGCTTTGTGAGCACAAGGCTCCTATACCACCCTGTGCACCGATCTCACCACGACACACGCACACCAACAAGGTCAAGCCTGCACGCACAGCACTCTGTGACAGAATCCCACCACCGCATGCGAGGGCCTGCCCGAAGCCTCGGCTCCTATGACAAAAACACAATTAACAATATAATTTCCAAAATAATCAGATGACAATTTGCATTAAATAAAGTTATAAAAGAAAGAAAACAAAACAGAAAACAGTTATGTACACACTAAAGTTTCATGCATCAAACCACACTGAGGTTAAGAAGTTGGGCACCGACTGGTGGATATTCATTCCCCTGCCATACTTCAACAGCAACCCGGCGATCACATAAAAATATGCTAGAAAGCAGGTGTCACGATACACTTCAACCGAGCGCCCACGCGAGTTTGACACAGAGGTAGACAAATAGACAAGATAAGGCAATAATACTAAGGAATGATAAGGCAATAATACTGACGAATGAAATAAGTAAAATGTACTACAGCAAAACACAAACACACATAACCCGAGCGCGCATGCGCTCACGAGCGAGTTGTCCCACGAAACCGGGGTCGACAAAGCAGCAGCTTCAATTAGTGTTGCCCCACAGGCCTCATTGAACGCTGTCTCCGCGGACGGATTATTCCTGTCAAGATTCAAACGAAATTACAACATAGAAATAAATAAATGTTGCGCAATAGCGGTGGTTGCACATACCTTTACTTCATAGCGAGTCGCACATCCGAGTCACGCACAGACGAATGTCACCATAACAGCACGGGAGTGCAGGAGGGGCATACGAGTAGCCACCGCCAACGACCCTCAGCAACAAACCGTCTGCCATAGCTATAGATCAAATGACTGTTACATAATTTTACAAATCCGGGTGCTAACTAGTTAGCAAAACACATACCTCAGACAGACGGGATGAAACAAACCGGAATGGGCGGTCCCAGGCAATGACGCACCAGTGGTGACCCCACACCCACAAACGTTCGTTCGATTCCTTTTTAAACGCTCCCTCACAGAATATGATTGGACAGTACATTACCCGCGAGCATTGTATTAAAAGTAACGAGACTATGTACGTCCCACTACACAAGTTTTAAAATCAACACTGCACTGTGTAGCTAAAATAGAGGTTAATACAATAAAAATTAAATAATGATTAAGTTAAAATGTATTGCACCTAAAAGTGAAATAAGAACTGTACTTAAAGATTAAATGAAAATGTATTGTACTTAACTGTCACTACACAGCTGAGCGTTGCCATGGATACGGATACAACAAACCGCTACCATAAGGAATGACGTCACTCGCTTATTCGATCCTATGATTTGATCGTCACTTGTCTGTTTCTCAATTTTGTTGTTGTTATTTGAACAAATGTGAAGCATGTGCTATCTTAAGTGCAATAATTAGAACAATATTTTTCCTAAAATAAATTATTTTTAATAAAACCAGTCACCTTCGCCTGACCAACAGTTTGACAGGTCAATGTTTAGGATACTTTTATTTGTCTTACCTGTGTAATTTTCCACTTTCTTTCCAGCCACTTTTCCATTCTTCACGTTTTCCTTGGCTGCATTCATAATTTGAAGTCGATGCATTCTTTTAGAGCTCCTGGGATTCCTCTTCGTGCATGTATAGCTTTATAAATTCTAGCTCATATTCAATTGAATCAATTATCATGTTTTTTTATGTTTAAATTAACGGGTGAAAACAGACTCGTGATTTTATTACATCTTTAAGCTATTAGTGATAGAATTTAAATGAAGTAACATGAAAGTTATTATCTTAACATTAAAACACTAACATTTTTAGTACAAACTTAATTTTACAACTAATGCAAATATTTGCATTATATTTTAGTTTAATTATTCGTTTGTCTGAGTTGCAAAGTGTCAGGTTTGATGATAGCAAACGCATGGGCGACTGGATTTTCCAAGTGTTGTCATGGAAATGGCAGGTGAGGGACGAAATAGGGACGTTCGCAAACTGGCCCCGACAAATGTCCTCAGAATGTCCGTCAGCGAACGTTACGAAATGGACCAAATGCGGACGTCATCGGAATGTCCGTCAGCGAACGTTAAAAAGGGGGCCAAGTGCGGACGTCCTCCGAACGTCCGCTTGGGAACTTTACAAAGTGGACCTAATGCGGACCTAAGGGGACGTTTGAAAAGTCCGGGGGACGTCCCTTGTTAGCTGGGAACACACAAAGACCAATATGCCATGATATAACGCAAAACCAGCAACAACACACAAAGACCAATAAGCCAAAGGCCTACATATAACGCAAATAGTGCGCAATGCGCGTGTGCCCAAAATGTCAACAATATTAAAGTTTATGCAGGAGGCAAATGCATGACAGGGATTTTCCAAATAATCACATTTCACCTCCTCAAATTACTGTTGCAAATCTCTTTACATCACTTATGTGCGTATACACACACAAATGAAATGTCCGCAAGCACATTATATCATCAGCAGGTTCAGCATCTTAAATAACAACTAAAGAGCAAATGAAGCTTAACTTACGTTTCAGAAACGCGCACGGCAGGCCTTCGTCGCAGCAAAGGTCTTAACTGCATCCTGTATTTCGATTGTTGCCAGTCCATTAAGTCTCCATTAAGTCTGTTCCCTGTTCACAAAACGTTCCCCATTCAAAGCAATCGGGATGTCACATATGAAACAGCCAGCTATCGTTGTCAGCGAGCCGAGCCGCCGTATTCAAGCACCGAGGGCGCGCGCGCGAATTTCAGTTTCCCGAGCCCACAAAGTGCGGCGAAAACATTTTCAGTGTACCGGTAACTGCCACGGTTCAGCTCGTCTGCGACAATCTTTGCGGCGTCCATCTTCATTGAATTGAATTGAGCCGACCAGAGCACAGCATAATAAGTAGCCATGCAGTTCACTTGGAGGGCGGGGACAAAAGCGCCATATTCAGTATGGAAATACACACAGACAATACCACACCACGCCCCTACTGCGTGCTAGAATCTACAAAAACAAGCCGATTTCAACCTCAATACTGCTTCATACCAATACTGCTATCTCAAACATGAAGAGGCTTCTTCGTGATTTCAACTAACAGATTCTGCAAAAAAGCGGAAATCACAAATTTTGGAAAAAAACGCTTGTTTCTCATTTTTCTCGCAAGTTGTGCTGCCGACTTGCGTCCCTGGTTTCTGTAACGGGTCACATATATGTGATAATGAGCTGATGAGTTGAATCAGGTGTGTTTGATTAGTAAGAAAACGTGCAGTGTTGGGGGTCCTTCAGGAGCTGGGTTGAGGAACACTGGTCTAAAAGTTCAATAAAGCATTCTGTTTTAAAACATTGGATATTTCTGACACTTCTTTCAGCCCTCAGAGGTGTAGGCGCTCAGTAGTTGGAGGTGTAGGCGCTCAGTAGTTAGAGGTGTAGGCGCTCAGTAGTTAGAGGTGTAGGTGCTCAGTAGTTAGAGGTGTAGGCGCTCAGTAGTTGGAGGTGGAGGCGCTCAGTAGTTATAGGTGTAGGCGCTCAGAAGTTAGAGGTTTAGGTGCTCAGAAGTTAGAGGTGTAGGCGCTCAGTAGTTGGAGGTGCAGGCGCTCAGTAGTTGGAGGTGGAGGCGCTCAATAGTTAGAGGTGTAGGCGCTCAGTAGTTAGAGGTGTAGGCGCTCAGTAGTTGGAGGTGCAGGCGCTCAGTAGTTGGAGGTGGAGGCGCTCAATAGTTAGAGGTGTAGGCGCTCAGTAGTTAGAGGTGTAGGCGCTCAGTAGTTGGAGGTGTAGGCGCTCAGTAGTTGGAGGTGCAGGCGCTCAATAGTTAGAGGTGTAGGCGCTCAGTAGTTAGAGGTGTAGGCGCTCAGTAGTTAGAGGTGTAGGCGCTCAGTAGTTGGAGGTGTAGGCGCTCAGTAGATGGAGGTGGAGGCGCTCAGTAGTTGGAGGTGGAGGCGCTCAGTAGTTGGAGGTGCAGGCGCTCAGTAGTTGGAGGTGGAGGCGCTCAGTAGTTAGAGGTGTAGGCGCTCAGTAGATGGAGGTGGAGGCGCTCAGTAGTTGGAGGTGGAGGCGCTCAGTAGTTGGAGGTGGAGGCGCTCAGTAGTTGGAGGTGCAGGCACTCAGTAGTTGGAGGTGGAGGCGCTCAGTAGTTGGAGGTGTAGGCGCTCAGTAGTTAGAGGTGTAGGCACTCAGTAGTTAGAGGTGGAGGCGCTCAGTAGTTAGAGGTGCAGGCGCTCAGTAGTTGGAGGTGGAGGCGCTCAGTAGTTAGAGGTGCAGGCGCTCAGTAGTTGGAGGTGGAGGCGCTCAGTAGTTGGAGGTGGAGGCGCTCAGTAGTTGGAGGTGGAGGCGCTCAGTAGTTGGAGGTGTAGGCGCTCAGTAGATGGAGGTGGAGGCGCTCAGTAGTTGGAGGTGGAGGCGCTCAGTAGTTGGAGGTGGAGGCGCTCAGTAGTTGAGGTGGAGGCGCTCAGTAGTTGGAGGGGGAGGCGCTCAGTAGTTGGAGGTGCAGGCACTCAGTAGTTGGAGGTGGAGGCGCTCAGTAGTTGGAGGTGTAGGCGCTCAGTAGTTAGAGGTGTAGGCGCTCAGTAGTTAGAGGTGGAGGCGCTCAGTAGTTGGAGGTGCAGGCGCTCAGTAGTTGGAGGTGGAGGCGCTCAGTAGTTAGAGGTGTAGGCGCTCAGTAGTTGGAGGTGGAGGCGCTCAGTAGTTGGAGGTGTAGGCGCTCAGTAGTTGGAGGTGGAGGCGTTCAGTAGTTGGAGGTGGAGGCGCTCAGTAGTTGGAGGTGGAGGCGCTCAGTAGTTGGAGGTGGAGGCGCTCAGTAGTTGGAGGTGGAGGCGCTCAGTAGTTGGAGGTAAGGCGCTCAGTAGTTGGAGGTGGAGGCGCTCAGTAGTTGGAGGTGCAGGCACTCAGTAGTTGGAGGTGTAGGCGCTCAGTAGTTGGAGGTGGAGGCGCTCAGTAGTTGGAGGTGTAGGCGCTCAGTAGTTGGAGGTGGAGGCGCTCAGTAGTTGGAGGTGGAGGCGCTCAGTAGTTGGAGGTGGAGGCGCTCAGTAGTTGGAGGTGGAGGCGCTCAGTAGTTGGAGGTGCAGGCGCTCAGTAGTTGGAGGTGGAGGCGCTCAGTAGTTAGAGGTGTAGGCGCTCAGTAGTTGGAGGTGGAGGCGCTCAGTAGTTGGAGGTGTAGGCGCTCAGTAGTTGGAGGTGGAGGCGTTCAGTAGTTGGAGGTGGAGGCGCTCAGTAGTTGGAGGTGGAGGCGCTCAGTAGTTGGAGGTGGAGGCGCTCAGTAGTTGGAGGTGGAGGCGCTCAGTAGTTGGAGGTGGAGGCGCTCAGTAGTTGGAGGTGTAGGCGCTCAGTAGTTGGAGGTGGAGGCGCTCAGTAGTTGGAGGTGCAGGCACTCAGTAGTTGGAGGTGGAGGCGCTCAGTAGTTGGAGGTGGAGGCGCTCAGTAGTTGGAGGTGGAGGCGCTCAGTAGTTGGAGGTGGAGGCGCTCAGTAGTTGGAGGTGGAGGCGCTCAGTAGTTGGAGCTGGAGGCGCTCAGTAGTTGGAGGTGTAGGCGCTCAGTAGTTGGAGGTGGAGGCGCTCAGTAGTTGGAGGTGGAGGCGCTCAGTAGTTAGAGGTGTAGGCGCTCAGTAGTTGGAGCTGGAGGCGCTCAGTAGTTGGAGGTGGAGGCGCTCAGTAGTTGGAGGTGTAGGCGCTCAGTAGTTGGAGGTGTAGGCGCTCAGTAGTTGGAGGTGCAGGCACTCAGTAGTTGGAGGTGTAGGCGCTCAGTAGTTGGAGGTGGAGGCGCTCAGTAGTTGGAGGTGGAGGCGCTCAGTAGTTGGAGGTGGAGGCGCTCAGTAGTTAGAGGTGTAGGCGCTCAGTAGTTGGAGGTGGAGGCGCTCAGTAGTTGGAGGTGGAGGCGCTCAGTAGTTGGAGGTGTAGGCGCTCAGTAGTTGGAGGTGGAGGCGCTCAGTAGTTAGAGGTGTAGGCGCTCAGTAGTTGGAGGTGGAGGCGCTCAGTAGTTGGAGCTGGAGGCGCTCAGTAGTTGGAGGTGTAGGTATGGGATCAAAATCCCGCCAAATCTATTGCGGCCACGGATTAAAATATAATAAGCGTGAATAAAAAAATAACAAGCATGAATAAAAACTTTAAACACATAAAAAAATATTTTTCACAAAACTTAAACTTGTTCATGTTTTCTTTAAAATTATGTTTTCCTTGGTTTTATTACTCTGTAATTTGCGCTCTCTTTCATTTTCTGCTCATAATTATTGTTTTTGTACGCTTGTGCTGTTTTTCTCTTCGCTCTTCTTTCCTTGTTCTGCGCTTGCTCTTCCAAATGTTGCAGTTCGAGTTTCATGTAAATTAGGGCGGGCTTAAGCGTCACCATTGGTCCAAGTTAAAAACGGCCATTTTACCCGTCTGAAGAATTTAGGACTTTGACCTGTCAACGCTACACACAGCCTATATACCTTTATAACACACACACACACACACACACACACACACACACACACACACACACACACACATGTTCATTTTAGTTATGTAATGGAACTAATATATATATATATATATATATATATATATATATATATATATATATATATATATATATATATATATATATATATATATATATATATATGTGTGTGTGTGTGTGTGTATAAAAAGGTATATATAATATATATAATATATATATATATATATATATATATATATATTAGTTCCATTACATAACTAAAATGAACATGTAGCCTTTGTAAAAGAAAAGAAAAAAACGCACAGCCTACCTGGCGATCGGTTACAGTTAAATACGCCATCCTCAAATATTTTCTTAATTGTTGTTAAGTGATCATATAGGTAGCCTGGTAAATTAATTCTAAGACTAGATGTAGCTACA
Source organism: Chrosomus eos (assembly GCA_036326025.1). Classification (NCBI taxonomy): domain Eukaryota; kingdom Metazoa; phylum Chordata; class Actinopteri; order Cypriniformes; family Leuciscidae; genus Chrosomus; species Chrosomus eos. The sequence continues at coordinate 419,050 of JAZAVI010000089.1, read as the reverse complement.
ATATCACAAAAGATTATTGAAAATGATAGTGTACAGAGGAGATTTCAGAAACCAGGTGGATTTGATGCAGTGATTTATTAGGCTACATACTTATTGTGTTCATTTACATAGCTACATAATTGCATATTAGTATTACTTTAGGATTGATGTTTTAAATATAGCTTCAATTGTTAATACAGCCACATGAAAATTATTGAAAAGATCATGGATAGGAAACGTCGTTTCTGGAGTGCCGCTGTCATAGCGTCTACTCCGATAAAAACCTGGCAGCAGTTATTAATCCTAAAGATGATGATTAGCTGGTTCATGTGTGTTTGATTAGGGTTGGAGGAGCTAAACTCTGCACCCAGGACCGACATTGCCCTTCCATGTCATATATTAAATATGAAAGTAAAACGGCCAGTAGACCTGGTGGCAAGTTACTGTCTTTATGAGTGAGTCATTCATTCAAACTTCTGAAAAGACGTATAAAAACCTTTCATTCTGGCTCCTGTGAAGACGTCTTCTGGATGTCTAACAATTGCGTCTGTAGCACGTCTTTAATTTACGTCTATACAATATCCAGAAAAGACGTATAAAAAACTTCATTCTGGCTCCTGTGAAGACGTCTTCTGGATGTCTAACAATTACGGCGGTAGCACGTCTTTAATTTACGTCTATACAATGTCCAGAAAAGACGTATAAAAAACTTCATTCTGGCTCCTGTGAAGACGTCTTCTGGATGTCTAACAATTACGTCTTTTAGACGTGTTCTAGACGACTTTTTGCTCGCTGGGCTCCATCACCTCCACCACCTGCAACAGAGAAAGAAACCGTTTCTGATTCTTTTACCAACCTCATCGAACAGCTCACTGATAGATTCAATGTGTTGGAAGAAAGATTTGATGAATGTGTAAAGAACATGAGTGGCTTTGTGTTACAAGAGGAATTTCAGAACAAATGTAAAGGGATGGAAGATCGTTTGATGTATCAAATGGAACGTGAATGTGAGAGAATCAAGAAAGTTGGGGAAATGTCGGTAAAGGAACTTGGTCAATCAATGGTAGATTGTCTGAAAAGAAGGGATGCGCAGCTTGAAGCCAAGTTCAAATCACGAATTCCAATGTCCACGCCTGTAACATCCAAAACTTGTTGTGGTGCTTAAAGGGTTAGTTCACCCAAAAATGAAAATTCTATCATCGTTTACTTACCCTCAAGTTGTTCCAAACCTCTATGCGTTTATTTGTTCTGCTGAACACAAAGGAAGATATTTGGAAGAAAACAGATCTCATTCCCCATTGACTACCATAGTATTCCTACTATGGTAGTCAATGGGGAATGAGATCTGTTTTCTTCCAAATATCTTCCTTTGTGTTCAGCAGAACAAATAAACACATAGAGGTTTGGAACAACTTGAGGGTAAGTAAACTATGATAGAATTTTCATTTTTGGGTGAACTAACCCTTTAAGATTCTAGGCAAAGTCAAAATCACACCTATGAAGTTCAGCAAGGATCTTTCAATTCAATTCAATTCAAGTTTATTTGTATAGCGCTTTTCACAATACACATTGTCTCAAAGCAGCTTTACAGAAAGTGCATTTCAGAAATGTACAAAGAAAAATACAGTTAGTTAATCATGTATAAATTTAGGCATAACATGTCGCCGGTGTTTAGTCGTCTCTTCACAGGCGTCGAGTCGTCTCTCCACAGGCGTCCCGAGATAACAGCAGAAAAGCAGATGGGAAATAATTAGCATAGGTGATGTTCATAATATTAATGCATTCGAACTGATTCAGAAGTAGTATAAAAGGTAAGCATTAAGTGAATGCTTGGTTAAAGAGATGCGTCTTTAATCTAGTTTTAAACTGGGACAGCGAGTCTGAGTCTCGAACAATATCAGGAAGGCTATTCCAGAGTTTAGGAGCTAAATGTGAGAACGCCCTCCCTCCTTTAGTAGACTTAGATATCCTAGGAACGACCAGAAGCCTCGAATTTAGTGATCTTAAAGAGCGCGATGGATTGTAGGGCGATAGAAGGTCTGTTAAATACACAGGAGCTAAACCATTTAGAGCTTTATAGGTCAGTAGTAATACTTTGTAGTTGATACGGAACTTAATAGGTAACCAGTGTAGAGATGTTAAAATTGGTGTTATATGATCATATTTTCTTGATCTAGTAAGAACTCTAGCGGCTGCATTTTGGACTAACTGTAGCTTGTTTATTGAGGATGCAGGACAACCAGCTAATAAAGCATTACAGTAATCTAGTCTCGAGGTCATGAATGCATGAACTAACTTTTCTGCATCTGAAACAGATAGCATGTTACGTAGCTTAGCAATGTTTCTAAGGTGGAAAAAGGCTGTTCTTGTAACATATGAAATATGATTTTCGAAAGTCAAGTTGCGGTCTAGTATAACACCCAGGTCTTTTACTGTAGTGGATAAAGTAACAGGACATCCTTCTAAATTAAAGTTGTATTGTAAGGGATTTTGTGGGTAGTTTTTTGGACCAATAAGTAATACCTCCGTTTTATCTGAATTTAATAGCAGGAAATTACACGTCATCCAGCATTTTATATCTTTTAGACACTCTGTCAAGTTAGATAAGTTAGTGTTTTCATCTGGTCGTGATGAGATATATAATTGAGTGTCATCAGCATAACAGTGAAAATTAATTCCATGTTTTCTTATAATATTACCAAGTCGCAGCATATATATTGAGAATAGCAGAGGGCCTAACACCGATCCTTGCGGCACTCCATAGTCTACTGATGTTATCTTCGATTTTTCCCCATTTAAACAGACGAAATGGTAACGGTCTGATAAGTACGATCTAAACCAGCTTAATGCCTGTCCCTGAACACCAGTGTAGTTTTGTAGTCGATCTAAGAGTATTTTATGATCTATAGTGTCGAACGCAGCACTAAGATCAAGTAGAACTAGTATTGAGATACAGCCTTGGTCAGAGGCTAAGAGTAAATCATTTGTAATTTGAACTAGCGCAGTTTCTGTGCTATGATGCGGTCTGAATCCCGACTGAAATTTTTCATAGATATCATTTTCTTGCAAGAAAGAGCACAATTGAGCGGACACAATTTTTTCTAGTATTTTAGACATAAATGGAAGATTTGAGATGGGTCTGTAATTTGCTAGGTTATTTGGATCTAATTGCGGTTTCTTAATGAGAGGTTTTATTACTGCCAGCTTGAATATTTTTGGAACATGACCTAAAAATAAAGACGAGTTAATAATATTGAGAAGAGGCTCTTCCACTACAGGTAACACTTCTTTAAGTAGTTTAGTGGGTATTGGATCTAATAAACATGTTGTTAGTTTAGATGCAATGATAAGTTTATTTAGTTCTTCCTGTCCTATAGTTGTAAAGCGGTTTAGTTGTTCTAGAGGGGCCATAATTGAGGCCGAGTCATAAGACACCATAGAGGATTGTACATTTACAATTGTGTTTTCGGATGCTTTCTATTTTCTCATTGAAGTAATTCATAAAATCATTACTACTATATTGTAACGGAATATTTTGCTCTGGAGATGTCTGATTATTTGTTAGTCTAGCCACGGTGTTAAATAAAAACCTTGGATTATTTTGGTTATTTTCAATTAGTTTGCGGATATGCTCAGCCCTGGCTGATTTTAGAGCCCTTTTATAACGTGACATACTGTCTTTCCACGCGATTCTGAAGACCTCTAAATTAGTTTGTTTCCATTTACGCTCTAAGTTACGAGTTTCTCTCTTGATAGCATGCGTAGCACTGTTGTACCATGGTGTTTTAGTTTTCTCTCTAACCTTTTTTAATCTAATTGGTGCAACAATATCTAGTGTACTAGAGAAAATGTTGCTCATACTGCTAGTCATTTCCTCTAGTTCATCTGATTGTTTGGGTTTACTGAGCAGCTGAGATAGATCAGGTAAGCTATTTGAGAATCTATCTATAGTGGTTGGAAGGATTGTTCTGCCTGGTCGATAACGTGGTGCAACATGACAAATTTCAGCAGTGCGTATTATGCAAGTTACCATGTAATGATCAGTGAGATCGTCACTTTGCGGTATAATATCTATATCGGTTGGATCGGTTCCATATGATATAATTAAATCTAGTGTATGATTTAGACGATGAGTGGGACCACTGACGTTTTGCTTCACCCCAAAAGAGTTTAATAGATCTGTAAACGCAGCCCCTAACGCATCATTTGTATTATCTACGTGTATGTTAAAGTCGCCAACAATTATTGCTTTATCGACGTTGACCAATAGGTCTGAGAGAAAGTCTGCAAAATCTTTTAGGAAATCAGCATATGGCCCTGGAGGTCTTTAACAAGTGAAAGAGAAAACTATGTTAATGCCCTACAATCCACCGGTCAAATTAGACTTTCCCTGTTTCAGTAATAAACAAGATGAGGATCCTATTCTGTTCATTGAGCGTTGTGAGGAGTACTTTGCAGTTAGACCACTGAGTGATCAGGAAATCCTGGCTTCTCTTAATACAGTGCTTAAGGAAACTGCGAAAGACTGGTGGCAAGCTGAGAGAAGGAAAGTAAATGGTTGGGGGCAATTCAAGGATATCTTCCTACAATCTTTTCTCAGCGAAGATTATGAAGATGTGGCATCAAGACGGCTGGTGGAGAGAAAACAAGGGCCCAAGGAGAGCATAAGAGACTTCGCATTTCATTATCGTGCTCTTTGTTTAAGATGGAGGAAGACTATGCCAGAGAAAGACATTGTAATGGCCATATTACGTAACTGCAATCCCCGCCTGGCTAGTTTGTTAAGAGGTACCGTGACAAAGGTTGGCGAATTGGTTAGAATTGGAACACAAATTGAACGTGACTTCAAACGTGACAAAAAATATTGGAACCAAGTAAATTGTGAAGAGCAAAAAAGAAAAACGACAGCAAGCACTCGAGTGGTGCAGTCCATCGAAATGCAACATCAAACTGTTACTAAGACGGTCAATATACCTCCAATCAACATCCTAAGCCTTCCTCACGATTAACTCGTTGGACAATACGGTTGCAGGGTTATGACTTTAAAGTCAAATATCGTAAAGGTCATTGCAATGTTGTGCCTGATGTGTTATCCAGGTCTCCGGAACAACCATCCTCAGACATTATTGCAGCAGTAAGAGTTTCAAAATCCAGCAACCTACCCACCAACCTACCAGTGGACATATCTAATATCTCGGCGGCACAGCAAAAGGACCCAGAGATTCAAGAGCTTGTCTTAAAGATAAAATCACAGACGGCCAAAGACATTTCGCGTGTACATTACATGATTGAACATGGTCTTTTGTTCCGAAGCATGCCAGACAGACAAGTAGGTCAGAAACTACAACTCGTCATTCCTTCAGATTTGCGCAAAGAATTTCTGCATTATGCTCATGACAGTCCTTTGAGTGGACACTTGGGTAGACTTAAAACACTACTCCGACTACTAGACATGGTATATTGGCCGAGAGTAAGAGCTGATGTATGGAAGCATTGCAAAGAATGTATAACTTGCCAACAATACAAACCATCTTTGAGCAAATTATCTGGTTAACTTCAATCCACACCCATCGTCGAACCAGGTCATATGATTGGAGTCGACCTCATGGGACCATTCCCAAAGAGTGTTAGGCAGAATGAACACCTTTTGGTCGTGGTTGATTATTGCTCTAAATGGGTGGAGTTGTTCCCATTGAGGCAGGCCAAGGCACCACGAATTGCCCAGATCCTGATAGAGGAGATTTTTACAAGATGGGGCACTCCTTGCTATCTGGTCTCTGACAGAGGGGCTCAGTTTACTTCTAATTTACTTAGCCAAGTATTCAAGCAATGGGGAGTTGTCCAAAAGCTCACGACCGCCTACCATCCACAAACTAACCTCACTGAACGCATCAACCGAACTTTGAAGACAATGATGTCATCTTATGTCGAAGAACAGCATCGACACTGGGACCAATGGTTACCTGAATTTCGATTTGCAATAAATACTGCTTGGCAGGAGAGTACCGGCCATTCCCCAGCACAGATTGCCTTAGGGCGAAACTTAAAAGGTCCAGTAGAAAGAGCAATTCAACTTCACAAGATACCTGATCCAAATAGTCCCATCTATCCAGTACTTGACAGACATCATCATCTCCTCCGTCTGGTAAAGGAGAATGTAGAAAAAGCACAAAACAAACAACAGCGATATTACAATATGCGCCGCAAACAAAACCAGTATCAAGTTGGAGATGTAGTTTGGGTACGCGCTCATCCTTTGTCCAGAGCAGAGGAGGGTTTCATGGCCAAGTTGTCTGGTAGGTGGAAGGGACCAGCCAGAATAAGTAAACGGCTAGGCCCCGTCAATTACTCTGTTTCTTTGCTTACTGACCCTGAAAGAATAGATACTTATCATGTGCAAAAATGGTGCCATGGATATGTCAAGTCTTAAAGTGAGGGGGTGCATATGTAACAGTCTAATCTGTTTACATGTTTTTTTGGGGGGTGTTGTAATTATACTACACACCTTGAGGGGGCACCGAGGAGTAATACTCTCATGTATAAAACAGGTGTAAAGAGTAGAGGTAGTAAATATGTAATGGAGGAGTAAGCATGCCTTATGAATCCAAGTAATCATTAGTCCTGATTGGGAAACTGAGAGTTTGATGCTCAATCGAAAAAGGACTTCACATACTGTGGGGTTTGTCTTTTGTCGCTCATGCCTAGTTGGACCCTTGTCTGAAAGTGAGTTTGTAGGCCATGTGGCTTATTGCAGCGGATTCAGAAACTGAATTGCACCCGCACTGCTGTGGATCCTGAAGCTGAATGATACCATTTATGTGATTTTTGGATCCACACTAAGGTTGACACTGGGAGGATTTGAGATTTGTAATCTTGGACTAGTTTTCATGGACATTGAGTTCTATAGTGTGGTAAATGAAGTTTCAACGTGATTATCCTTGCATCATCGTCTTCATCATTATCATCATTCAAAGAAAAACCAGATAAGACTTTCATTTGTATGTTGCTGAGTGTTGAGTGAAAAAAAAAAAAAAGTGAGATCTTTTGTGTGTCTAGGAAAGAGTTTTGAAAGATAAAGAAAAAAATGAAAATAATGACAAATGTTTATTGATTGTTTACTGCAGGTCACAGATTCTGTAAGGTTGCTAATAAACACTTCCAATGTACTTTAAACACCATTTAGTTAGTGAATCCCACCCTATATATAAAAAAAAAATCAGATTTATAACTAACTTCTTTGGTGAGGTCCAAGAAGCAGTTATAACGTAATGCTTTTTATTTTTAAAACTCATTTGTGACATTTCATCTGATCAGAAAGATTTAAGAGTCTGTGAATAACCAGATAGATGCATAACAGCCGCATCATTAAGTTCAACACATTTTAAATGTTTAATACACTTAACATCTAAAATTGTTTATTTTATAAGCTTTATTTGTCATCAATGCTATTTCTTTAAACTCATTTTGTTTCATTCTCTCCCACAGACAATATGGATGACACAGTGCCGGCTGAAAATCATATTTTTCATCGTTCTGTGAACATTATCCTGATTTAATAAAAACTCCCCTGCAAAAACATTTCCACCAGTTGCACCAACCAAATTGCCATCATAAACACACACACACACACACCACACACACACACACACACAACCACACGGTCATAAAACACACCGGAACCACATAGGGGCCAAAAGTTCACAAACCACCTGTTGGTCATATAACGTCCGACCCCTGGTCATTTCCGGTCATAAAAACAGCTGGCATAATACCATAAAAAAGGCCATAAATCATTTTCTGACATAAGCACCCCAATATTGACTACTTATAAATAATCAGTATGTAGGAGTTGAGTTGACCTTTTCCTGTTTCTTGAAAGAAGAGCAATAAACAATAAATAAATCACAGGGCATTAATCTAGAGTCAGAGGAAGAATCTCATTCGGTGCCGATGGCTTTTGTCTTATGGCTCGTTTCCACTGAGCAGTACGGTACAGTACGGTTCGGTTCGGGTCGGGTCAGTTAACCATGATCCGGCTAGCGTTTCCACCGCCAACAGTACCCTACTTGATAGGCGTGGCAGTGTGGCGTTTGCTAGAAAGAAGCGATCAACGTCATTTTCGCGCGAAGAAGAAAGCGAGAAAGCAAACACCAATGGATGGCATACAGCAGATCTCGTCCTTGCTTCTCAGCATGTTTATCCTTTTACTGTCTATGTGTTTATCACAAGAAGACAAGCGCCGACATTAGGCATTTCTCAATACCAAGTACGCAAAGTTCTCAGCAGAAGCACTCCCGAGGACGCGAGTCCGCTAATTCTCCAAATTGAACAGCGCGTTCTGAAAGCGTCACTCGGCTCGCTCTGCATGTACATTTTAGGCAACAATAAAACGAAATATGTTATAAAACACCACTCTGCCTCTTTTCGTTTTTATTTAAATACATTTTAAACATTACAGGCACACAAGTGTGGTTCAGGCAATGTATAGACCTGATTATATTATTCACTGCATAACGCTAGCCTATTTATAACAAAACAAAATATAAAACACAACCCTGCATCTTTTCGTTTAAATTTTAGAGGCAATTTAGATTTAAATTTAATCCAGACAATATGCATTTGTACAAATGCTGCAATAAACATTACAGTGATAATCTTGTAATAAAATAAATAATGACAAAACTCAACCCTATCTCTTTTTGTTAAACTTCAGTTTTATTAATAATAGCTGGTATCATTCACAACTTTTGACAGTGGAAACGCAAATAATTGCGTACCGAACTGTACCATACCGCACCGCTCAGTGGAAACGAGGCATAAGTCTATAATTTGTCCTCAATCATCCTTTTCAGCTCAAGCTGATACAACAACACCAGGTACAAACTCTCATCATTCAATTACAAACACACGAGGTTCATAATCACAGTGTTTTGTCTTTGTCTATAATCGTCCTCAATCTGGCCTGTCCGTCTCTGACTCTGTGCTCGATCTCTTCTTCAGTCATAGTGATTTCTGTCGCTGCAGTCGCTGTTCTCCTTCTTGCTCTTCTCTGGCCGATCTGCAGAAACACAGCTGGTGAGTTTTCACATTTACTCCTTTATAACAATTAAAAACAGTTCAGATGAGCAAAAAAACACATCATGTTCAGACTGTAAGACCCCATTTACACCTGGTATTAAAATGCGATCTGTATCCAGATAAGTTATCCGGATAATAAAAAACGCATGTTAATGCAAGGTGTAAATGCGTTGTGATCGGATTGTGATCGGATCTGCCTGACCACATCTTGAGGTAGTCTGGCTCGCATTGTGTTCGGATCTTTACTAGGTGTAAACGCAATCCGTACGACGTGATCGCATTCGTACATCTTCGTACCTGCCAAACGTCATCCTTCCGTCCTGTACCCAGACCCTGTGGCATAATACCAAAGTGCAGCTGCTACTCTCTTCTCCACAGACACCGACGACCGCAGCAGAGTATTTCTCCGTGACAGCAGAGGCCGCAACTTCTCGCAGATGTAGTCGAACAAATGTCGGTTCATTCTGAAGTTTGCCATCCAGTCATCTTCGCCAAAAGACCCCAAGACACGACGTCATCCACAGAGACCGGTTCACTGCCGTAGCATTCACAGTAGCTGCAAAAACAACAGCTGCAAACAGGGCCTGTCGACTTTTCTGTTTGCTCCTAATAGAAAAACGTTGAAAATGACAAATTACAGCTGATTTCCCGTGCTCACGCGCATGTGTCACTCTGGAGGACAGAGATCCGATCTCAATGTGGATAACGAGAACGCATTAAAAATACAAGGTGTAAACGCAAAGGTAAGATCAGAACACTTATTATCCGGATAACTTATCTGTATACAGATCGCATTTTAATACCAGGTGTAAATGGGGTCTAAGTGAAAGAATCGTTTTTATCATTCATTTTAATGCTTCAACAAAATCTGATTTCATTTAATAAGGCACTTGTTTTCAGATAATAAAAGAGGGGCTGGCGACTCTGCGGTGAGCTCAGTAATGCAGTGATTTAGATTTGATTATTGTCTTTAAAGCTCAATAAAGTGTAATTTGTGCAGTTTAACTGTTTGTTGTCTGAAGGTGAAAGATGAGAATGAAGATAAAGGGATGTATGAGACGATCAACATGTCCATTCCTCCTGATCCAAGAGCCAATGTGAGTCACTAAATCATCAAACATTACGCTCACTGTCTGTTCAGTCATGGGATTTAAAAGCTTTTGTGTTATTCTACATATTATAGTGAGAGATATGTGTGTTCTGTGTGTTAAACACTCTGCATGTTTGCATTGATGTTTAGGAGCAGACAGATGATCATGTGATTTATTCTGAGGTCACTTCTTCCAGTACAAAGCCAGTAAAATCACTCGATGTGAGTCGATACCAGCACACGAGTTAGACTCTCAGATAAATGAAGCTCATGCTCTAATAATAATAATAATAATAATAATAATAATAACTGCGGTTCAAACATTGATGGACAGAATCTGTTCTTTCAGGATCATAATGATACAGTGACTTACGCTGCCGTCAGAGGAAGAGAAGATAAACCGCAGGATCAACTTTACGCCTCTGTGAACTAGAACAAGACCTTCACAAATAAACATTAATCGAGAGAAACATCACCAGCTCATCATATCAGGAGCATTTGTTGAATGTCCTGTGAATGAGATTAATTGTGAATCGTCGATCAGAGCACAGAATCTCCTCTATATCATTAGATCTACAGTAAAGATAGAGATTGAAGCCCTGATGTGTTTTCATACAGGCCAGACTCAATCTAGTGTCTCACAAGCCTCTTCATGACTGAAGTGTGTTTATCTGCTGGATTTCTGTCTGAAAACCTCCATCTATCTTACACCCGGCGCAACGCAAGTGTTTTTGCTAGTTTTAGCCCAACGCAGTGATCATTTTCATGTTGTTTAAATAGTAAATGCATTAGCGCCCATGGGCTGCTGGTCTGAGAACGAGGTGTGTGTTCAGGCGCATTGTTGGCGTGTTGATATTTTGAGGAAACTGAAATAGACTGAGCCATTGTCCAACAAAAACCTGGTTTAAAGTCAATGGCGCAGTATTTTTTTGTTATTTAAAGAGCCCGGTAGTAATGTGCGCCTATAGGCGGGTCCACAACGCACACACAATCTGCTTATTACACACACAGATACAGCAACAGCACACAAACATGCCAAATATTAAAAATAAAAGGATTACAATGTAAAAGATTATTATTGTGTACATAAAAATATGGTGGAATCCGGCTTGTCCCGTAGATAGTCTGCTTGCGCTTTAACCCTGCACACACACACACACACACACACACACACACACACACACACACACACACACACACACACACACACACACACGAGCAGATCCTCTGCTTCAGCTTGTATATCAGCTGTTTCTTCCACAGAGAGAGACGTCCGTCTGAGAATTACATCAGTGTCTGCTCACATTATATTGTCATAAGATATTCTAAACTTTGACTTTGCATTGTGTATATGTCACAAAATTAAATATCAGTTCTTTCTTTCTTTCTTTTTTTCACATTTTTTCAGCCTGAAAAATCATGGGTTAAAAGAAAAGTGTTTGTCTCTTCCATTCCTGTAAAAACAGACATAACTAAACTTGCTCTTGTTAGCTGGAAAGTTTCACAGTAAGAATTGACGTTTTAAATGAATACTTGTATGAAGGTTAAAGAGAAGCAAAATTCGAGATCTTGTAGATTTGAATTTGAGATCAAAATATTCATATTTGTAAGCTGAAATAGTTCTGATGTGAAAGTCTGAATGTTTCGATTCACACAGACACTAAACTAGTCAGTTACCAGCTGAAGATTTCGACAGCATGTTTCACAGTCTCTCGACACTTCCTCGAATCTGCTTCACAGCTTTATCAGCGTTTAATCTATTCTCAGAACAGAGCTATTCTCTGCATGTGTTCAAATGCATGTGCTAAACCTCCATCATCTGGAAATCACACTGAATGCTACACTTGAAGTCCATTTCAGAGTCTTCTATCTGAGCTTTCTCTATTCTCCAGAGTAACTCTCTCAGTTAAATCATCTAAAAGACAACATTTGAGGTTTTGCATATATGATAGTCCTATTTCTCTTTATTTTGCATATTTTAAACACACATAAACACTAACATTTTACATGACGCATTGGCTTTATCACACTTGCTGTCAATGAAGAAATCATTTTTCTGCCATGATAGTGTTGTTCCAGCATCTACCAGCAGAGGGTTGATGAGATTATTCAGTCAATTCCTGACCCAATCCCAGATGAAAACAGAGGATCAGGCACTCTTTTAGAAAGACAAGTTTCGGGCAATACTTTTTGACTCTGGTGATATATATCATAAACATTTGAAATGGTCGACAGAAAGCTGCGTGAATTATTTAGAAATCTCAAATCAGTGCGTTTCCTTTGAAATGCGAGTATCGCAAGTATCCTGTGAAATCACTGCTTTGGCCGCTGCACTGTCTGTAGTTACGCCTGCAGTTAAGTCTGTTAGTTTTTAATGCTCTATTTTTATTTATTTTTTAAATTATGGTAGGTGACCATTCAGCTGAAGAGTAGAGCATGTGGTTCGGTTGGCGATTGGCTGAACACCATTAAGACTATAATTACCATATTTTATAAGTGGGATAGAATAAACTTTATTTGTCCCCGAAGGGAAATTTGTCTTGGGAAAAGTGCTACAGTTTTAATCTGACCTTAACCTCCTGAGACCCCAAAATATATATATTTTTTTTAATTTAGTTTTTTTTTCCATGTCATCACACTGTTTAGAGCACAATAAACAAATGGTAAAAAATAAAAAATAAACATTTTTAAAAAATAGTATTTTATTCATATGTTATGCTATGTCCTCTGTAGTGGACACCAGGACTAAGTTGTTTAAAAAATAAAATGACATGAAATTATATGTATAGGCAAAAACAATGGGATTTTTTTTTCAATCACCAATAAATTTTGGGGTTTCAGGATTTTTTCAACTAAAATTTGTATAAAGATTATTCTCAACTATGTTATGAAAGAAATAACGGAATGAATTGATACACCATTTTACTTTATGCAATATGTGGGTAAAATGGCCATAAATTATTATCCCCATTCAATGCAATGTATCTATACACTGTATCTAATTTGCACATTAATGTGTTCTAGGAGCAACATGTAATGAAAAAAGAAGTGTAATAATTGGATTAATAATTGGCAACATTTTAATAATGATATCTAATATTTCATAGGAATATTGATGTATAATTTATTCCATATTCACTTGTTGTGTCTCCCAGAATGCCTGATAAACATGATTTAAGTCCTGATGTCCTCTACAGTGGACACGTGTGAAATCAACGCCCTGTTCTGTAACAGGAAAATGTTCTGAGATGTTTTCAAATAAAAAAATACTTTCTGAGATGTTGTTTTATGAAATACAATTTGAAAAGTAGTCCAATTTAAATTATTATTACAATATATTATCATATTTCCATAATAATGCTACATTTGATCACTAAATTAATGTCAGACATTTTTAAAGACCAAGGAGAAGTTGTTTTCATGGTGAAACCTCCAAACATTTGGTATCTCTGAAAAGTCCTGAATGTGCACTTTACAGGACACCCAGGTTGTGTCATGTGACATGTATGATGTCAGAGAAATTCACTAAAATATAATGTCCACTACAGTGGACAAACGTCTATTCTTGGGTCCCAGGAGGATACAATAACAACTAAGCAAACAACACAGTTAAAACATAAAATAAAATAAAGTAAAATAAAAAATAAAATAAAAAGTAAAGTGCTTAACACTGTAAAGTGCAAATGTGCCATAGGTGCTTTGTTCTTGGTCAAATTCAGCAGTTTTCTCGAGGCAGGAACAAACGAAAGCTTCGGTCTGTTATTTTTGCAGATTGGCATTCTCAGTCTCGTTCTCGATGGCAACAGCTGGTATTCGCTAAAAAGAGGATGTTCGAAGTCAATACTTATACTCATCTCATCACTGCCTCTTCGTATAAAGTCTCTATGGGTTCATTCTTTTATTCCTATGATTTTCATGGCTGTTTTATGAATATGGGACAATTTATTTTTCAATGTCTATGGTATAGTCTATGGTTATGTATCTAACTTTCATTCAAACTTAATTTGCAGAATCAATTGTATGTATTCTAGGTTGATTTAATTGACGAACTACACCTTCTGCACTGATAATTATTTGAATTATTACTCATTGTTTAAATTGATTGAGGACCCCTGTTAGGCTAGTCATCGCTATAAGAAGACCGTTCTCTTTATTTGCAGACATTTCACAGTCGCACTTGAAGGTGTTCCCTCGAACCATGAAGGGCGACCGGAAAAGAGCTTTCAACTAAATGTGGTACACACAACACCAATGGCTGGGGTATTCTGTATGCCGAGACTCTGCATATTGTTTTATTATTTGAAAGAGATTGTGAATAAAACTACTGTATATTGTAATGGCCAAACTAATTAAGAGAAAATAGTTGACATCGTTTCTGCTTCTGGGTTTTTAAAATTGCTCATTATTAAAATTGCTTTTATTTTATAAACTTGTTAGTTTTATGAAAACACTAAAAATAATAAACACTGGCTCTCAAATTTAACTTAATGGATATATACAGGGATGACAAACTAATTAATCAAAAATGTGCCTTATTACTACATTTGTTTACAAGTAACTTTATTCAAGTTAAAAAAATAATAAAATCAATAGGATTTACGTAATATACTGTAGAATTTAGCTTTTTTTTAGGGGGTGGTTATCAGATAATAGATTAGGCTAAGATAGGTTATTGGATAAAGTTAGTAACACATTACAAACCAAGAACAGCCTATTTTGTAAAAACCCACTGATTAGAGGAAAAGCTTTAACAGGGGTTAAATAAAACATTGGGGAGTGTGACAGTGATGGGTGGAAGTGATAAAATTAGTAGGTTATATCCATTTAATTCCATATTAAATATGAAAAAGAAATCCTTATTTTAGAATGCATATTTGAGTAAGCAAACCCATATGGGTGGAGTTTTTCAGGCATTGTGATTCTGTTGACTATCTATTACCCATCTATGCCTGTATCGTGTTTCAGCTGATTTTTGGATTGAGGGAGATAGTTGAAGTTTATAAGTGGGATTAATAAAACAATGCTTAAAAGCAGCAAACAATTCAAAAAAAAAAAAATCTTAGTAATATAAATGGGGAATCATACTAAATATCAGGCTTTCAACTAAATGAAAAGGACAAGCAGAAACGCAATGCCACAAGACCACAAGTTTATTTATCAAATCGTTAATAAAACGCATTAAGCTTAACATCAATAATAATAAAAAAAACAACAACATTACAACCAGACGTAAACCAGAAGCAAACATTCATTGGCATTAGTGGCCAAAATACTTCACTTATGAGGTCAAGAATACAAGCCTTCAATCAGTGTGAGTGAATCAATCCAATGACCTTTGTTTTAGTCGACCCCTACACTGGAGAAACATACAAAACAAACAGATAACACAAAAAAAGAGAATACAAAACTAACCAAGGATGGTTTCCTTCTTTGGTGTCATGTCTTTGCACAAAACATTAGACGGCTCAAATTATGAAACAGAAAATAAAAAGATACAAAGCAAACACTTCAAACCAACCAAACAAAAACCAAAGATACAATAATTATTTATTATTATTATAATTATTATTTAAACCCACCCATTATTTAAACTTCAATCCAACTCAAATGCACACACACACTTGCACAAAATACACAAACAAACAAACGAACGAAGACAAAACAATAATGAAATTACACAAGCAAACACCAGGTGGCGCCAGAACCAAAGGCCACATCCAAGGCCAGCGGTGTACAGGCTATAGCGAACTGAAGGCGTTCAGTGCAATCGCGTGCAAGAAAAAAAGTTCTGAACTTTTTATTTATCAAATCATTTTATTTTTAAAGATGCATTGACAAAAAAAAAAAAAAAAAAAGGAAAAAAATGCATTGATGCATTGACACTCAAAAAAATATTTACTAGCAGGTAAACAAATTTTAAATAAAGTCCATCATTGCTTAAGCAAAAAAATGTGTTTGTTTGTTTGTATCTCTTCACATGACCATAATAATGGTCATTTAACGGAGCTGATCATAAACATTGAGAATAAGCATCCTGACTCTGTGCTTCTCGTAATGGGCGACTTTAATGCCTGCCATTTGAAACATGATCTGCCCAAATACAAACAACTAGTCACCTGTCTGACTCGTGGAGGAAATATACTGGATCATTTTTATTCTGTCCACAAAGCAGCTTATTGTTCACTTCCCCGTGCCCCCCTCGGGAACTCTGATCCCGGTCTAATTCAGATGGCCCCCATCTACAAGCAAAAACTAAAACTAGCTAAAGCAGTTCAGTATACAACTAAAAGATGGACGATGCAAACATATGACATAAAAACTTACAAGGCATTGTCAAATGCTAAAGAGAACAAGTAAGTCTTAAGCGCACTCTGAAAAGCAACCAATGAAGGACAAGTTTTTACAGACAGAGGAAGGTCATTCCAGAGCCTAGGAGAATGCCCGATCACCTTTACATTTTAAACGGGATCGCAGAACTTTTTCCACCATGCATAACGCCCCTTGTATTGCCAAAATAACTCTATTTTAGTTTCATCAGTCCACAGCACCTTATTCCAAAATGAAGCGGGCTTGTCCAAATGTTCTTGAGCATACCTCAGCGGTACTGGTGACGTCACTCTCCATTCGGGGGGTAGGCTCATACCCTAATGAAAACCGGCACTTGAGAGTCTGTATGAAGTTTTACAGCGATGTTTTGAGGTTTGGAAACATGTTACTCAGACCATATTTGTAACATACAGTACATCTCAGGAAAGGTGACACAATAAACACTCACAGAGGGTTTTACTAAGAAAATTAGAGAAGAAGAAGCTAAAAACAGGAACAGAAGAATCACCAAATCAGCTCCATCACACAGAACACAGAAGATTTTACACACGTCTGTCTGAATCTGTTCATTACTGGATGTAATATAAGCAGTTTATATACAAACCACAAGAAAATGAGGCAAAGTAGGCAAATGTCTATAAAATCCATATAAATGAAAATAAATCTGGCCTCTTATTTCTAAAAATGTTTTAATCTAAACTGGATGGTGTCACTATTTCTTCAAGGGGTTTTCTCTGTTTTCTGAAAAAATAAAAATAAAAATAATGAACAATCCTCTATAAGTTTGTGCTATTTTAAATATTGTTGCAGATTTGTTCAAAACTTACCAGTAGTTTATTTGAATATTGTAGGCATCTCTATTTCCTCTGGGTTCTGTGAGTCCTTCCTCCCTGCAAAATAAAAGCATTGACTGTCCTCTCGTATAACTCAAAATAAAAGCATTGACTGTCCTCTCGTATAATTCAAAATAAAAGCATTGACTGTCCTCTCGTATAATTCAAAATAAAAGCATTGACTGTCCTCTCGAATAATTCAAAATAAAAGCATTGACTGTCGTCTCGTATAACTCAAAATAAAAGCATTGACTGTCGTCTCGTATAACTCAAAATAAAAGCATTGACTGTCCTCTCGTATAATTCAAAATAAAAGCATTGACTGTTTTCTCGTATAATTCAAAATAAAAGCGTTGACTGTCGTCTCGTATAACTCAAAATAAAAGCATTGACTGTCGTCTCGTATAACTCAAAATAAAAGCATTGACTGTCCTCTCGTATAATTCAAAATAAAAGCATTGACCGTCTTCTCGTATAATTCAAAATAAAAGCATTGACTGTCCTCTCGTATAATTCAAAATAAAAGCATTGACTGTCCTCTCGTATAACTCAAAATAAAAGCATTGACTGTCCTCTCGTATAATTCAAAATAAAAGCATTGACTGTCGTCTCGTATAACTCAAAATAAAAGCATTGACTGTCCTCTCGTATAATTCAAAATAAAAGCATTGACCGTCTTCTCGTATAATTCAAAATAAAAGCATTGACTGTCCTCTCGTATAACTCAAAATAAAAGCATTGACTGTCCTCTCGTATAACTCAAAATAAAAGCATTGACTGTCCTCTCGTATAATTCAAAATAAAAGCATTGACTGTCGTCTCGTATAACTCAAAATAAAAGCATTGACTGTCGTCTCGTATAACTCAAAATAAAAGCATTGACTGTCCTCTCGTATAATTCAAAATAAAAGCATTGACTGTTTTCTCGTATAATTCAAAATAAAAGCGTTGACTGTCGTCTCGTATAACTCAAAATAAAAGCATTGACTGTCGTCTCGTATAACTCAAAATAAAAGCATTGACTGTCCTCTCGTATAATTCAAAATAAAAGCATTGACTGTCGTCTCGTATAACTCAAAATAAAAGCATTGACTGTCCTCTCGTATAATTCAAAATAAAAGCATTGACTGTTTTCTCGTATAATTCAAAATAAAAGCATTGACTGTTTTCTCGTATAATTCAAAATAAAAGCATTGACTGTTTTCTCGTATAATTCAAAATAAAAGCATTGACTGTCCTCTCGTATAATTCAAAATAAAAGCGTTGACTGTCCTCTCGTATAATTCAAAATAAAAGCATTGACTGTCCTCTCGTATAATTCAAAATAAAAGCATTGACTGTCCTCTCGTATAATTCAAAATAAAAGCATTGACTGACCTCTCGTATAACTCAAAATAAAAGCATTGACTGTCCTCTCGTATAACTCAAAATAAAAGCATTGACTGTCTTCTCGTATAACTCAAAATAAAAGCATTGACTGTCCTCTCGTATAATTCAAAATAAAAGCATTGACTGTCCTCTCGTATAATTCAAAATAAAAGCATTGACTGACCTCTCGTATAACTCAAAATAAAAGCATTGACTGTCCTCTCGTATAACTCAAAATAAAAGCATTGACTGTCCTCTCGTATAACTCAAAATAAAAGCATAGACTGTCCTCTCGTATAATTCAAAATAAAAGCATTGACTGTCGTCTCGTATAACTCAAAATAAAAGCATTGACTGTCCTCTCGTATAATTCAAAATAAAAGCATTGACTGTTTTCTCGTATAATTCAAAATAAAAGCATTGACTGTTTTCTCGTATAATTCAAAATAAAAGCATTGACTGTCCTCTCGTATAATTCAAAATAAAAGCGTTGACTGTCCTCTCGTATAATTCAAAATAAAAGCATTGACTGTCCTCTCGTATAATTCAAAATAAAAGCATTGACTGACTTCTCGTATAACTCAAAATAAAAGCATTGACTGACTTCTCGTATAACTCAAAATAAAAGCATTGACTGTCCTCTCGTATAATTCAAAATAAAAGCATTGACTGTCCTCTCGTATAATTCAAAATAAAAGCATTGACTGTCCTCTCGTATAACTCAAAATAAAAGCATTGACTGTCCTCTCGTATAATTCAAAATAAAAGCATTGACTGTCCTCTCGTATAATTCAAAATAAAAGCATTGACTGACCTCTCGTATAACTCAAATAAAAGCATTGACTGTCCTCTCGTATAACTCAAAATAAAAGCATTGACTGTCTTCTCGTATAACTCAAAATAAAAGCATTGACTGTCCTCTCGTATAATTCAAAATAAAAGCATTGACTGTCCTCTCGTATAATTCAAAATAAAAGCATTGACTGACCTCTCGTATAACTCAAAATAAAAGCATTGACTGTCCTCTCGTATAACTCAAAATAAAAGCATTGACTGTCCTCTCGTATAACTCAAAATAAAAGCGTTGACTGTCCTCTCGTATAACTCAAAATAAAAGCATTGACTGTCCTCTCGTATAATTCAAAATAAAAGCGTTGACTGTCGTCTCGTATAATTCAAAATAAAAGCATTGACTGTCCTCTCGTATAACTCAAAATAAAAGCATTGACTGTCCTCTCGTATAACTCAAAACAAAAGCATTGACTGTCCTCTCGTATAATTCAAAATAAAAGCATTGACTGTCCTCTCGTATAACTCAAAATAAAAGCATTGACTGTCCTCTCGTATAATTCAAAATAAAAGCATTGACTGACCTCTCGTATAACTCAAAATAAAAGCATTGACTGTCCTCTCGTATAACTCAAAATAAAAGCATTGACTGTCCTCTGGTATGTGTTTTATCATGATTGCAGATTGTTCAGATCAGATGAGTGTGAATCATCAGATTGTGTGCGGCTCAAAACTCACCAGCTCTTCTTGCACAGATGATCTGAAGAAGAATCACAGTAGGAGCAGCAAACACTGCGATCTCAACAATACTCACAATCACTGCAGGAAACATGAGAGGAAGAAGAGAAACTGTACATGACTGAAGTCAAGGCTATTACACTATCAACAGTTATTGATGAAGCATTTACAGACTGACTGATAGTTTAATGTTATAAAGCTGTCAGTATAAATGAACGTGTCGTACCTCTGTATAATAATCCAGCAGTTTCTGATGCTGTATCTGCTGGATCTGTGGATCATGTCTGTTAGTTCAGTTCAACACATAATGCCACATATACACAACATCATCATCATCACATAATACTCCAGCTTCACATCACAGAAATGATGAATATGTGCACGAGTCTGTCATCTATTATCTTCTTACTTCAATCTGTCAGGAGGAGAATGACTATCACCAGTGACCAAAAATACATATATTTGATGCTTTTTCTAAGTTTGCAGAAACATTGAAATGTGGAATATCTATGAAGATGAATGTTCAGACGCATCACCTGTAGGACATTAACATCATATTTTCATATATTTCCATATTGATCATGACATGCAGTGTGTGTTCCATCATCACAGTTTACAGTGGCAGTAGTGGAGAAGAGAGATGTTACTGTATCATTTATTCCTGCTTTATATGAGAGTGAAACACAGTTGAGCTGCTGCTAATAAACCTTCAGCTTCAATGAGTGACATAAGCCTTATAATTCCTAAAACTGAACTCCTACATGGGTCATACTAGGCTTTAAAGGGTTAGTTCACCCAAAAATGAAAATTAAGTCATTAATTACTCTCCCTCATGCTGTACCAACCCCGTAAGACTTTCGTTCATCTTCGGAACACAAATGAAGATATTTGTGATTAAATCTGAGAGCTGGGTCACTCAAGTCAAGTCAAGTCAAGTCAAATATATTTATATAGCGCTTTTCACAATACAGATTGTATCAAAGCTGCTTTACAGTATCAATCAAAACAACTCAACAATGTTTGTTTATTACTGGACATCCAAAAAGGACATCCAAGTTTGGTAGAGCTGATCAATGGTATGATTGTTTAATTAATTTGAATATCCCCAACTGAGCAAGCCAAAGGCAACAGTGGCAAGGAACCGAAAAACTCCATCAAGTGACCCAATGGTGTCCTAAAACTCCATCAGATCACCCAATGGAGAAAAAAAAAACCTTGGGAGAACCCAGGCTCAGTCGGGGACCAGTTCTCCTCTGGCGTTTATGAACTAGAGGCCGAATTTACAGTAACTGTAAGATAAAAATTTATATGAATGCCTGGCTAAATAGATGCGTCTTTAGTCTAGTTTTAAACTGGGAGAGCGAGTCTGAGCAACGAACAATATCAGGAAGGCTATTCCAGAGTTTAGGAGCTAAATGTGAGAACGCCCTCCCTCCTTTGGTGGATCTGGATATCCTAGGAATGACCAGAAGCCTCGAATTTAGTGATCTTAAAGAGCGCGATGGATTGTAAGGCGATAGAAGATCCGTTAAATAGACTGGAGCTAAACCATTTAGAGCTTTATAGGTCAAAAGCAATACCTTGTAATTAATACGGAACTTTATAGGTAACCAATGAAGTGATGATAAAACTGGTGTTATATGATCATATTTTCTTGATCTAGTAAGAACTCTAGCGGCTGCATTTTGCACTAACTGTAGCTTGTTTATTGAGGATGCAGGACAACCAGCTAATAAAGCATTACAGTAATCTAGTCTCGAGGTCATGAATGCATGAACTAACTTTTCTGCATCAGAAACAGATAGCATATTACGTAGCTTAGCAATGTTTCTAAGGTGGAAAAAGGCAGTTTTTGTAACATATGAAATATGCTTTTCGAAAGACAGGTTGCAGTCTAATATAACACCCAGGTCTTTTACTGTAGCGGATAAAGTAACAGGGCATCCTACTATGTTAAAGTTGTGTTGTGAGAGGTTTTGTAGACGGTTTTTAGAACCGATAAGTATTACCTCTGTCTTATCTGGATTTAATAAAAGAAAGTTACGCGTCATCCAATCTTTTATATCTTTAACACAATCTGTCAATTTGGATAATTTAGCGTATTCATCTGGCCGTGATGAAATATATATTTGAGTGTCATCAGCATAGCAATGGAAACTAATTCCATGTTTCCTTAGAATATTACCAAGTGGCAGCATATATATTGAGAATAATAAAGGTCCTAGGACAGATCCCTGTGGCACTCCATAGTTTGCCGAAGTCACGATCGATTTCTCTCCATTTAAGTAGACGAAATGGTAGCGGTCAGATAAGTATGACCTGAACCAGCTTAATGCTTGTCCTTGAACACCAGTGTAATTTTGTAGTCGATCTAAGAGTATTGTGTGATCTATAGTATCGAACGCAGCACTAAGATCAAGTAAAACTAGTACTGAGATACAGCCTTGGTCCGAAGCTAAAAGTAGATCATTTATGATTCTAACAAGCGCAGTTTCAGTGCTATGATGTGGCCTGAATCCAGACTGAAACTTTTCATAGATGTCGTTTTCTTGCAAGAAAGAGCCGAGTTGAGCGGGCACAACTTTTTCTAATATTTTTGACATAAATGGAAGATTCGAAATGGGTCTGTAATTTGCTAGGTTATTTGGATCTAATTGTGGTTTCTTAATAAGAGGTTTTATAACTGCCAGCTTGAATGCTCTTGGAACATGACCTAAAGATAAAGACGAATTAATAATATTGAGAAGAGGCTCTTCCACTATAGGTAATACTTCTTTCAGTAGTTTAGTTGGTATAGGATCTAATAAACATGTTGTTGTTTTAGATGAAGTGATAAGTTTACTTAACTCTTTTTGTTCTATGGTTGTAAAGCATTGTAATTGTTCTTGCGGGGTGATAATTGCGGCTGAATTATAAGGCGCGAGCAAAGATTGAACGTTTACGATTTTGATTCTGATGCTTTCAATTTTCTCGGTGAAAAAGTTCATGAAATCATTACTACTGAACTGTAACAAGGTATTTTGTTCAGACGACTTCTGTTTATTTGTTAGTCTAGCCACGGTATTAAATAAAAACCTTGGATTATTTTGGTTGTTTTCTATTAATTTGCTGAGGTGCTCAGCCCTGGCCGTTTTAAGGGCCTTTTTATAACGTGACATACTGTCTTTCCACGCGATTCTAAAGACCTCTAAATTAGTTCTTTTTCATTTACGCTCTAAATTACGGGTTTCTCTCTTTAAAACATACGTAGTATTATTGTACCATGGTGCTATACTTTTTTCTCTGACCTTTTTTAATCGAATGGGTGCAACCATATCCAATGTTCTAGAGAGAATGGTGCTCATAGTGCTAGTTAATTCGTCTAGTTCATCTGTTTGTTTGGGTTCAGGCAGCAGCTGAGACAGATCAGATAAGCTATTTGAGAAATTATCTATGGTGGATGGAAGAATTGTTCTACCTGGTCGATAACGTGGCGCAGCATGACATAATACAGCAGTACGTAGTATGCAAGTTACCATGTAATGGTCAGTGACATCATCACTTAGTGGAATGATATCTATATCGGTTGGATCGGTTCCATATGATATAATTAAATCGAGTGTATGATTAAGACGATGAGTTGGTCCGGTGACGTTTTGCTTCACCCCAAAAGAGTTTAATAGATCTGTAAACGCAGCCCCTAACGCATCATTTGTATTATCTACGTGTATGTTAAAATCTCCAACAATTAATGCTTTATCGACGTTGACCAAAAGATCTGAGAGAAAGTCTGCAAACTCTTTTAGAAAATCGGCGTAAGGCCCTGGAGGTCGATATACGGTAGCCAAGGCTAGAGATAATAGGGATTTTTTTCTTACATCTAACAGCGTAACATTTAGCACAAGTACTTCAAACGAATTAAACCTATGACAAGTTTTCTGAGTAACATTAAGAATATCTCTATAGATTGTTGCAACACCGCCGCCACGACCGATCAGACGGGGCTCATGCTTATAACAGTATCCTGGCGGAGTAGACTCATTTAGACCGAAATAATCATTTGGTTTAAGCCAGGTTTCAGTAAGGCACAGAACATCGAAATTATTATCTGTGACCATTTCATTTACAATAACCGCCTTAGGTGTGAGTGATCTAATGTTTAGAAGACTCCTCCATAGGCTTCCTAAGGGATTGAAACTTGACGGCCCAGAAAGTCATTGAAGAAAATGTTTAAATATTTCATGTGCCTACAGTGGCTCCACTATAAGTTTATCAAGTGACGAGAATACTTTTAGTGCGGGAAAAAAACTAAAATAACGACTTTATTCGACTATTCCATTGCTTCCTTGTGGGCCTGAGACGAGAGTTCAAGAGATTTCCAGGACGCATGCGCGAGAGCTGAGATGAGGACGTTCTTCTTCTACTACTTCCTCTATGTGTCACGGTGTGTGTGGGTTGAAGGAGAAGACTGAGTGAGAAAGGCTTCAATTCCAAACGTTTTACTTAAAGAAACTCACACAGGTACAGAAAGGCAGGCAGGAACACTCACAAAAACACTGTAACATTTACAAGAACCGACCAAGGACAGACTGAACTGAAGGAACTAAATACAAGCACAAATCAAACATAACGAGGTGAAGACAGGTGACACAGATGATGATGACGATAAACAGGCTGGTAAGTGAGGGAGTGAGTTCAGGTGTGGAGACAAGGAGGATTCTGGGTAGTGTAGTGCAGACAGGTGCAGACGAGGACTGTGACACTATGACTACTTCTTGTTACCAGCAGTAGAAGAAGAACGTCCTCTTCTCAGTTCTCGCGCATGCGTCCTGGAAATCTCTTGAACTCTCGTCTCAGGCTCATTTTTGGGTGAACTATCCCTTTAATACACTCGTCTGATCTATGCAATATATCACATGACCCATGTAGGAGGCCAATGTTGGGAAATATACGGATTTCTATGCAGTTTTTGACTTTGACCACTAATATTTTACAATTCCAAAACGTATGAAGCCATCAGAAAGAGTAGAGCCGATCTGTGAAAGTTTTCACAAATCTGCCAGAAAAAAGTGCAGGGTATCTGCACATTTTTTAACAGCAAATCTAATGACATTTAAGACCTTTTTAAGTCCTCTAAAAGGCTAATTTAAGACTTTACCACAACAACAAAAACAGGAAAATGTTCAACACGACAGTGTTAATTTTGGCAGCCATTTTTGTTTTAGTCTTAGTCTTCAGATGAAAATGCTTATTGGTCTTATTGGTCACATTTTAGTAATTTTGTCTTTCATAGTTTTACTTGACAAAGTCAAACTTCAGTTACCGACATTAATTTTGGTAGCTATTTTATTTTGTAGTCTTTAGACAAAAAAAATGACATTATAATTTTTTGCTTTAGGCCAATTCAATTAAGCTTATGAGACATTTAAATCAAGGTAATAGGCTGTATTGACAATGCACTCTTTAGCAGTAGCACTTGTGCAATTCTACATATCCCTGTTCCTTAGTTCAGTGGTTCTCCAATCTTTTAGTGCCGTAACCCTCTTGCACTCAGACTGCAGTCACACCTTTCCATTAAGGGACAATATCTGCCCCTTTTACTCGATTTTTTCCAGTTCATTTTTTACCTTTATAAATACTTTTATAAAATAAATAGTGCTTTAAATAAAACAATGTTCAATAAATATGCAATGATGGTAAAAACGAGGTGATACTTTTAAACATTAAATTAAAATCGCCAGTAGGTGGCGGTAAGTCACTGTCTTTATGAGCGAGTCATCCGTCATCGAGTCATTCATTCATTCAGTAACAACTGCGTCCCTAATGTGCATACTATGCCCTAAATAGTATTGACAATTACTAATGTCACATACTATTTAGGATGGATAGTATGTACATTGGGACACAGCTAACAGTTACAGTCAATGGTAACAAAGCAAGTGGCTGTATTTATGAACGGGTCATTGAATCTCACGATTCGTTCAAAGCCACAGATTCGTTCTCGATCCACCGCTGTGTGCTGCAGTTCTGCCGTGGATTTCGTTGCAAAATAGCAATAATATGATCAACATTAAAAACACTGCTAGATATCAGCCTGTATTGATCGCAGATTTAGTCGCACAAACAGCGCAAGCGGCTCGTGACAGAATAAAGACCAACTGAATGACACTAATTAATTTAAGTAGAAAATATCAAATGAAGATCACTGAACTCCAGCTTGTCTGTGTTTTCAGATCATCCGCGCTTCTTCAGCAGTGTAGAGAGGGCGCGCGCAGGGTTGCCTGATA
Organism: Chrosomus eos; assembly: GCA_036326025.1. NCBI lineage: Eukaryota > Metazoa > Chordata > Actinopteri > Cypriniformes > Leuciscidae > Chrosomus > Chrosomus eos. Next base: position 392,582 of record JAZAVI010000089.1, on the reverse strand, counting down.
CTATTGACAAGACCGGCTAGAAAACGTGTTATTTTAAAGTCCCTGTAAAGTCAAAATTAAGTATGTGTTCTGAGTTTGTCACACCACAGAAAAATGTGTTATTAGTCACCCAGCCAAATTTGAATGATAAAAAAAGCCAGCAAGTACATAAAATAAGCTATCAAAATCTTGAAAAAATGAGCAGTAATCTCTGCTCTCAAACGCTTTATACAACTATCGTGTAAAATGATCACTTACAGAGGTGGGTTTTGGCGGTGATCCTCAGCTCTCCATCAAGGTGTCTTTTCCGAAAAAACGATTACATCAAGAAGAAGTGGATTAATTTTGTGAAATTTAAATAAGGACACCGATCCGTTTGTGTGATCCGGTGATCGCATCCAGGTAGTACGCATTTCCGTGACGAAGGCATAGCTAGCTAGCTAGCAATCTGTAGGCTGTTACTAATAATAGTACTGACAGTAACTCGCAATTGAGCGGCCTCAGCGGCTCCAGTGCGTCATCAAGTAGGGGCGTGTCCAGGAGCTCAGGGGCTCCAGTGCGTCATCGAGTCCCCGTTTTAGCCCCGCCCAGAAAATCCGGAAAATAGCAATGGTGAAAAACTGTTTAACGGTCTAACTCCACAATTCAGTACTTCACAGTTCACAGTCTTTGTAATATGTTTTAGCAATACATCTCTAACATTTATAATGTGTTTAGAATTTTTTTTTTAAATTGCCTTTACAGGGACTTTAACAGATAAGCTCTGACTGGGGATTTAATTATTTAAATCTGGCAACCGTAAGCATGAACGCTCGTAAACACAGTCTGTAATGTGTTGTTGTAAGAATTTTTAAGGACCCGCGGGGACCCTGGAGTGTTTTCTCTCCATGAAATGAAACTAAAACAACAACTCAATGAGACAATCATCCTGTAGATTATGACAGTCATATTTTGATGAGTTAACACTGAAGATAACTCCAGCATTATGCAGTGAAAAGCACTGATGTGTGAAAGACAGTGATGATGTACCTTTAGAAACGTGTGTGTGTATAGTTGAGGGATCCTGAGAGTGTGTGACGTGGACTGGATTCACTGCTGTCGTTGAATCAGCTTGAGCTGTGAAGATCAATGTTACTTCAGAGGATTCATACTGTACAATATCACCATCATATTTTAACTTTGATCATCACATTACAGAAAGAGTTAACAGTTGGACTGTTACTTCACTGCAGTTCATTAGTTTGAAGCAATGCTTTGAGTTTCTCTTCTGTGAGAGTCAAAGAAGCTTTTGTTCCTCAGTTTGTTCTGGTTCAGTGATACTGATAGACCTCAGTGTTACTGACATTATGAGGCTCTTCTAACAGTGTTTTCTCACCTGAATACTTGACAGTGTATGTGACTGAGGTCTTGGGTTGATTTCTGTGAGTAAGCTGACATCTCCACTCTCTGTTGTTATCTTCATTCAGGAGTGTTGTAGTCAGAGTGATGATACAGCGATATTGATCTGATGATGATAATATCTGATATCTGGAGTCTGTCTTCAGATCAACACCAGCCGGATTCACCCACAACAGCCCAACTCCCCCAGAACTGACCCAATAACCACAGGAGAATCTAGTATATGAATACAACTGACAGGAGAGAGTCACAGAGCGGCCTGGACTGATCTCAGTCTGTGATGATGAAGATGATGATGATGATGATGAAGATGATGATGATGATGATGATGAAGATGATGATGATGGAGACACTGAAACTGAACACAAGACACAAATTACAGACTCTTCAATCATCATCTGAGTTTAAAGGGAGAATCTGCCCTTTTTATATTGACCACATAATCATAAACTTACCATGAAGAACATGCAGATAAACATCAGCATCAGGTCCTTGTCTTTGGTGATTTATCCATTGTGTGCAGCTGTAATATCCATAATCTTCTCCTGTGACGTTCTTGATGTTCAGAGAGCAGTCAGACTCCAGACTCAGTCTCTCATCTCTCTCTGTGTCTTTATTCTTTATCCCTAAAATAATCAGCTCAACTGGTCCTGAGCGTCTGAATCTGTTCTCATAGATCCATGTAGTTGATTTGCAGTCAGAAAGAGCATTATTACAGGACAGAGAGACATTTTCACCAGAACTGATGAACACATCATCCACTCCACTGGTGCCTGAAACACAGTATATCTCAGTGATCGTTATGATATTTATTAATAAATTAAACCATAAACCATACCAGCATAACAAGCAGAAGATTTAAATCATACAGTATTTTTCCAGTAACGCTTTCCAATAAGGGTATATGAATAATCATGTACTAATAACTGAATTAATACTGAATTCAACATGAACTAATGATAATTAAAAGCAGAGGTGTAAAGTCCAGGTTCAGAAAGTAAAAGTCCTCCTCAGTATTTTTGTTCCAATCACCTGGATTTGCTAATTAGTAGCGCTGCACAATATATCGAAATATAGCAAATGTATATATTGTGTTATGCATATCATAATAGCTTGAAATAACTGGGGTCATACACAAAAGACAAAGAGAAAATCACTCACTGCTCTTGGCTGAACAACTTTTGTATTTTTGATTATATATAAATAATATTTATTAATAAACATTATATATATGAGTTATATACAGTATATATATATATATATATATATATATATATATATATATATATATATATAATTCATACAGTGAAAACTACACACTTTCTTACGCTACAGTAAAACATTGCTGTCCACATTCAGAAAGTTTATTGCCACAAAAAGATACGTATTATATCATTTTAAATATATTATTATTTTTTAAGATCATTTAAGTTTATTTTACACACTTTAAGCATTGTCGTATCGCATATCGCATTATCACATTTCTGTAATATCGTGCATCTCCACTAATATCAGTTTTTTAGCCAGGAGAACTAATAAGTGTGTGAATAAACATATGGCAGGACTTTTACTTTCTGACCTCTGAACTTTACACCTCTGATTAAAAGCCTGAACTAATCATGGACCACAGAAGAGTTATCCTGAACTACGACTGGAGTCATTATGATTCACGCATGAATAACGGCAGCTTTAACTACATGTTATACATGTTTGATAATTAATGCATTCATTAACATTTAGGGATAAACCTAATCAAACTCCCTCTAAGGAATAAGAAGTACCCTGACTTTGAAACAAATTAAAATAATTTAATATCCTATTCAGCTTTGTCATAAACATTACTGGACGGCACAGGATTAGTTGATCCTCCTCTTCAAGCGTAGAAAACACACTAATAACTGCCCTTAAAAGCTCCATATCTGTTCTGTGTTTCTCTCTTTCCGTCAGACTCCCCCTACTGTGACTTATGCACAGATAAACACTAAATAACTATTCAAACCCCACACAGAATATTTGTGGAACAGTTCCCAAAGGAACGAGCAGAACTGGGCACATGGTGAGGGAAGGTTTGCTGGGATCAGTGGTTCACTGTCCACTACTGGGGGAACCACATGCGGAGAGCACTATAGTGCGCCACTAATAAGGGGAGTTATTAGTGTATTATTAGTGTTTCTACGCTTGAAGAGGAGGATCAACTTATCCTGTGCCGTCCAGTAATGTTTATGACAAAGCTGAAATCAAAAGTTCAAGCTATGATGATGATATTAAATTATTTACATTTGTTTCAAAGTCAGGCTACTTGTAACACGTTGTGTCCGGAGGAAACTATGGATAGCTCACTTAGGCCCTGTCCCAAATGACACACTTCATGTGGACTTCCGGTCTCGTGGACTTAAATTGTACTCTTGAAGCGGTCTTCTGCGAACACACACTTTAACTACCCAGGAATCCTTGCGGAAGGCCAATCAGAGACGACGGATGGGAGGAGATTTCGCTCACGGACAATTGGTAACATGAGAAGAAAATATTTAAGTGTAAGTATCATTACAGTTTTTTATGACCTAGTGTACATTTTACTAGTTATTACCTACTACAGTTATTACAAACATTATGTTTACAATACAGTTTATAGAAACATTATGGTCATCGACCAGTGGTTGTTGTCTCAATATACCGGTAGGCTAATAATAGCGCGCTGAATAATACCATCATTATGATTGAGTCATATGTAAATGTAGGATGAATATTTAAAGTCGGCAAGAAACGGAAGTTGAGATTGTCATTTTTTCCTTGTTGTGACGTATATCCGAGTGAAACGGCTTCTGAAATTAGAACAAAAGTAGGGCGGGGCTTGATTTCGTCCTTCGGGAATTGATTGGATCGTTAGAGGTTGGGCGTTGCAAACAAAATGGAGGCAGATTTGAATGCCAGTTTACATTCAGTTGTGGAGGATTTCTCTCCACCGTTACCCTCCCATGATTCAGGATTTTTTATTGAGGAGCCCGGCGACGAGAACGAGGACGAGCAGCTAAATATTCAGGCAGGAATCAGCCCATATTTATACGAGCCTCCCGCGAACCAAGATGAGTGACAGCAGGTTCTCTGAGAGGCGGAGCACCGATAGATAGCCGCACCCTCATCGGCTCTGGCCGCACCCTTTCGCCATGGCACGTGACCAGAAGAGAAGAGAGCTCGTTTCCAGGGGGGAGCGAAGGGTCATGTATTTGATCATTAAAGATTATAAGGGTACATGAATTTAAAAAAATAATGAAGTGCACAGATAAATCATTTATAATAAACACTACTATATTACATATAAAAAGAAGATTTGTCAAATTTGATTTCATGCCGACTTTAAACCTGTTAATTCATCTGAAACTCACACACATTTTCATTATGTGTTTACATTGTAATCTTAGTTCAAATGGAACATTATGTATTATTATGTACAATACATCATTTAGATAAGCATGTAGCCTATCTCTAATGGCAAGGCAAGGCAAGGCAAGTTTATTTATATAGCACATTTCATACACAATGGTAATTCAAAGTGCTTTACATAGGAGAAAATAAAATAATCAAAACAAATAAGAATAATTAAAACAGTTTAGAATAAAAAATAAAATAAAGTACAGTAAAAACAGTCGGACGAACAGTGGCACAGTGCTCATTCAGTAAATGCATAGTTAAACAGGTGTGTTTTGAGTCTGGATTTGAATGTGACTACTGTAGGAGCACATCTGATCTCTTCTGGAAGCTGGTTCCAGCTGCGGCTGGCATAGTAGCTAAAAGCAGACTCTCCTTGCTTAGAGTGAACCCTTGGTATTCTAACTGATGTGATCCTAATGATCTAATGCCAAAAATACCTCTCAATGCGCCCTCGAAGACTCGTGCCAAGGGTCCTATAGGTCTGTGTAACCCACCCAATAAATTGAGGCTGTGTTGCTATGTATTTTCATGTAATTTTTTTTGTTTGTTCATTCATATTAACTGAACTGAGTCATTTGCATAGCACTCATACTGCAGTGTGCACAAACTGATTTTTTTTATTTATTTTTCTTATTATATTTTATTTTCTTTGATTGTCAATGATTTGGTTTCAAACGGTGATTTGTCAAGGGTATTCTCATGTGATTATGGAGGACCAACTCTACCATATCATGATCATCTCTTTATATGGCTCTGGGTCGGATGAGGTCGTCGTCAGGTGAAAGGTCATAATCTGGATCATTTTATTTAATCCTAAATTATTATTCATACATTTTACTAATATTTAGATTTGGCATAGGCAGGCATTCACAAAAGGGCCTTTAATAAATAAAAAATAAATAAAAAAAATTAGAGTAATTTTTTCTTTGACAAAAGGGCACCAAGGGGCAAAGGGGCAGGTGCTCAAGCACCCAACGCCCTCTGAACGTGCCTGGGGGTGACCACCATCAAAGAACCCAAATGTGGGACGATTATAAGTTTGTGTGGGACAATGTGGGACATGTAACATGTTACCAACATTAAAACATAACCTAAATGGTTATATAATGTCTATCTAACTTAATAAAAACATTGTATTCTGCCTTTCAGCTGATAAAAAATACTTTGTTCTTTAGTCCCTTCTTGAAAAGACCATTACATCACAATGTAACATAACATGTCTTTATTTTACATGCCATTTAGATTCATCCTCTCTGAGCACAAAGGCAGCAGGTATTATGCAAATAACTATTTTTAAAAACAGTTAAGTCCAACTAAAATCCAACAAAATAAATAATGAACAAATAAAATATAAAACAACATGAAATTAGTTAATTGATAGTCTTATATTAAGAATGTATTAAACCAAAATATTTGTTTAGAAAGGATGTGATTTAAAACTTAAAAAAAAATATATATATATAAAATGATTTTAATAAATAAGATTCTTTTAAATAAAATTTTAATTTACCGAATTATCCATTTGTTTTCTGACAGGGAACACATGGAACGAATCACCGCCCCACATTTTGATTGACAGCCGTCACAACCTACCAGTGACCGTGTTTACTCCTTTCCTTACAACCATTGGATAGAATTTCAAAAACCGCTGATGCATTTGTATTTCTCACGACGCGCTGTTAAATATAGGTGAAAAACTATGCCGTAAAGAGTAAATAAAATGCGTTCTTAAAAAGGCAAAAGAACGAAACGCACGTTTTCTTGATATGATAATTAAAAACCAACAGACTGATAAAAATGCGGGACATTTTCTCAATATGCGACGTGCAGGACAAGGGCTGAAAATGCTGTGCGGTACAACGCAAAGCGGGACGGGTGGTCACCCAAGATGCTTTAGTTTGGGGTGCTTTTTTATTTGTTAGGGCACCACTTTTGAATAAGAAACAACATCAAGTCTATAAAACTCGTCAAAACTCTGCGAATCACAACACACACACACACACACACAAACTTGACTGCACATCACATTTTTGACATTATTTTTGACATTATTGATACTGCTTTCAATCGTAATACAACGGGACATAAATTAAGCCTTTAAATAAAAGAGTAATTGGGCTGTTCATACGCACACAATAAAAGAGCATACACAGTGAAAAGAAATAGAAATGAATTATTTCTACACAGACACAATATGACGTCACACTGTGCGTATGTTTTACAAACATAATTTAAAATATAAATAGTCCTAACACTTTTTAAATAGTCCACTTTAAGTGTTTATTACAAATAAATAAATGACTAAAAGCTTCAAATGAATAAATGAAAATGAAATGAAAATTTGCGTTACATTTACAATCCTGTGTAAACAGGGCTTCCCGTGCGCCTGGTTTGATTAGGTTTATCCATGTTAATGAATGCATTAATTATCAAACATGTATAACATGTAGTTAAAGCTGCCGTTATTCATGTGTGAATCATAATGACTCCAGTCGTAGTTCAGGATAACTCTTATGTGGTTCATGATTAGGTCGTGCCTTCAATAATTATTAGTACATGATATTCATATACCCTTATTGTAAAGTGTAACCCTTTTTTCCTCACTTAAAGCAAACAACACACTCTCCAGAATAACTATTAGTGTTTATCATGAGAGCTGTTTAAATCACTGACACACTCTTAATATGAAGATCATTCTTCATCATCAGATGTTTGAGTGACACTATGTCCATGTCAGAAAAACACTATGATCTAGGTAATAAAACTCAATCACTAATGTGTGCAAATAAACTGTGCTGTAACTGAACTCTTTCAGACAAATTTCATATGTTTAGAGAAAATACGTATTTCATTTACCTGTGAGAATAAATGAGATGTTCATCAATGCAACACAGATCACAACTTATTTCAGACATTATCTGTTTAGCAGTCATCTGACTCTTTACTTCCTTAAATTGTTACAGCAATATCGATTCTTATATTGAGACAGTCTCCTTATTAATTATAGTTACAGCTCCAGTCCTTCATTATTATAGTACAGCTCTCTTCTTATTATATAGTTACAGCTCTCCTCTTCATTATATATAGTTACAGCTCCTCCTCTTCCATTATATATAGTTACAGCTCCTCTTCATTATATAAGTTACAGCTCCTCCTCTTCATTATATATAGTTACAGCTCCTCTCTTCCTTATATATAGTTACAGCTCCTCCTCTTCATTATATATAGTTACAGCTCCTCCTCTTCCTTATATATAGTTACAGTCCTCCTCTTCCTTATATATAGTTACAGCTCCTCCTCTTCACTTATATAGAGTTACAGCTCCTCCTCTTCCTTATATATAGTTACAGCTCCTCCTCTTCATTATATATAGTTACAGCTCCTCCTCTTCATTATATATAGTTACAGCTCCTCCTCTTCTTATATATAGTTACAGCTCCTCCTCTTCCTTATATATAGTTACAGCTCCTCCTCTTCATTATATATAGTTACAGCTCCTCCTCTTCATTATATATAGTTACAGCTCCTCCTCTTCCTTATATATAGTTACAGCTCCTCCTCTTCTTATATATAGTTACAGCTCCTCCTCTTCATTATATAGAGTTACAGCTCCTCCTCTTCATTATATATAGTTACAGCTCCTCCTCTTCATTATATATAGTTACAGCTCCTCCTCTTCCTTATATATAGTTACAGCTCCTCCTCTTCCTTATATAGAGTTACAGCTCCTCCTCTTCCTTATATATAGTTACAGCTCCTCCTCTTCATTATATATAGTTACAGCTCCTCCTCTTCATTATATATAGTTACAGCTCCTCCTCTTCCTTATATATAGTTACAGCTCCTTCCTCTTCCTCTTTTATATAGTTACAGCTCCCCCTTCTTTATATGTTCAGCTCCTCTTTCATTATATTAGTTACAGCTCCTCCTCTTCCTTATATATAGTTACAGCTCCTCCTCTTCTTATATATAGTTACAGCTCCTCCTCTTCTTATATATAGTTACAGCTCCTCCTCTTCCTTATAATAGTTACAGCTCCTCCTCTTCATTATAATAGTTACAGCTCCTCCTCTTCATTTTTTTTTTTTTATACACTTTTATATAGTTACAGCTCTTCCTCTTCCTTATATATAGTTACAGCTCCTCTCTCTTCTTATATATAGTTACAGCTCCTCCTCTTCATTATATATAGTTACAGCTCCTCCTCTTCATTATATATAGTTACAGCTCCTCCTCTTCATTATATATAGTTACAGCTCCTCCTCTTCCTTATATATAGTACAGCTCCTCCTCTTCCTTATATATAGTTACAGCTCCTCCTCTTCCTTATATATAGTTACAGCTCCTCCTCTTCCTTATATATAGTTACAGCTCTTCCTCTTCCTTATATATAGTTACAGCTCCTCCTCTTCATTATATAGTAGTTACAGCTCCTCCTCTTCATTATATAGAGTTACAGCTCCTCTCCCTCTTCCATTATATAAGTTACAGCTCCTCCTCTTCCTTATATATAGTTACAGCTCCTCCTCTTCCTTATATATAGTTACAGCTCCTCCTCTTCCTTATATATAGTTACAGCTCCTCCTCTTCCTTATATTATAGTTTATAAAGGCTCCTCCTCTTCATTATATAGAGTTACAGCTCCTCCTCTTCATTATATAGAGTTACAGCTCCTCCTCTTCCTTATATAGAGTTACAGCTCCTCCTCTTCATTATATATAGTTACAGCTCCTCCTCTTCATTATATAGAGTTACAGCTCCTCCTCTTCCTTATATATAGTTACAGCTCCTCCTCTTCCTTATATATAGTTACAGCTCCTCCTTTTCCTTATATGTAGTTACAACTCCTCCTCTTCATTTATATACTGACAGCTCCTACTCTTCATTATATATAGTACAGCTCATCCTCTTCCTTATATAGAGTTACAGCTCCTCCTCTTCATTATATATAGTTACAGCTCCTCCTCTTCCTTATATATAGTTACAGCTCCTCCTCTTCCTTATATAGAGTTACAGCTCCTCCTCTTCATTATATAGAGTTACAGCTCCTCCTCTTCCTTATATATAGTTACAGCTCCTCCTCTTCCTTATATAGAGTTACAGCTCCTCCTCTTCCTTATATAGAGTTACAGCTCCTCCTCTTCCTTATATATAGTTACAGCTCCTCCTCTTCATTATATATAGTTACAGCTCCTCCTCTTCATTATATATAGTTACAGCTCCTCCTCTTCCTTATATATAGTTACAGCTCCTCCTCTTCCTTATATATAGTTACAGCTCCTCCTCTTCATTATATATAGTTACAGCTCCTCCTCTTCATTATATATAGTTACAGCTCCTCCTCTTCATTATATATAGTTACAGCTCCTCCTCTTCCTTATATATAGTTACAGCTCCTCCTCTTCCTTATATATAGTTACAGCTCCTCCTCTTCCTTATATATAGTTACAGCTCTTCCTCTTCCTTATATATAGTTACAGCTCCTCCTCTTCATTATATATAGTTACAGCTCCTCCTCTTCATTATATATAGTTACAGCTCCTCCTCTTCCTTATATATAGTTACAGCTCCTCCTCTTCCTTATATATAGTTACAGCTCCTCCTCTTCCTTATATATAGTTACAGCTCCTCCTCTTCCTTATATATAGTTACAGCTCTTCCTCTTCCTTATATATAGTTACAGCTCCTCCTCTTCATTATATAGAGTTACAGCTCCTCCTCTTCATTATATAGAGTTACAGCTCCTCCTCCTCCTCTTCCTTATATATAGTTACAGCTCCTCCTCTTCCTTATATATAGTTACAGCTCCTCCTCTTCCTTATATATAGTTACAGCTCCTCCTCTTCCTTATATATAGTTACAGCTCCTCCTTTTCCTTATATGTAGTTACAACTCCTCCTCTTCATTATATATACTGACAGCTCCTACTCTTCATTATATATAATTACAGCTCCTCCTTTTCCTTATATATAGTTACAGCTCTTTCTCTTTATTATTTATAGTTACAGCTCCTCCTCTTCATTATATATAGTTACAGCTCCTCCTTTAAACATCATCAGCTCCTCCTCTGGTTGGTAACTTCCTCTAGCTATGTTTCCATCACCCTGTTTTTATGCAAATCTTTAAGTATGCATGTTTTTACATTGTACTAATATTTTCAAAAAACCTGCATGTAATTACAGCTCTAATTAATGTATGTAATTACATTTGTAATTACACTGTTGACCCATTTCTTACACCTTAACCCAACCTTAAACCTAGCTACTGGCTTGTTCAGTCTGTGTTCGATCACATTCATCAAATTTGGGGATTCCTCATTAATTAATACTTCAAATCTTTTCTCAAGATGTATAGGCAGTGGTAGGAGACCAGTATTTGTAGTGTTAGACCCTTGTCAGAGCGTATCTAGGGTAGAGGATGCAACTGCAGCAATATGTGATGCTCGTGACAATCTGATGTCTCGAGTGCCATCGATTTGTTAGTCGATCAGCTTGTTTCTCTACACTCGGTATGGCCTGTATTGGAGCACTAGATTCATGGGACTCACCGGCTGTATGCTGAGGGCGTCCATGATGAAGCTCTGTTGTGTGTTCCGTCTGGTTTGGTGGTCCCACAAGTAACTTTTTTTTCAAGAACTGCAATCCTTTGTAAAAGTCTCTGGCAGTTAGTGCAGCAAGTAGATTCCAGAAGAGGCATTTTCTCTTATCCTTATGAATGTAGGCAGTTGTGTTTTCTCTTCCCCGGAATGTAAGCTTTCAGTGGGAGGCTGGTCGGAGATAAGAATTCTGCATTTTTTGTAGTAATCAAGCGTTTGAGCACTGTGCTGATTTGCTGAAGTTAAAGCTTCAGCCACTGTGATAGCTGATGTTTGAAGAGTCGGAGAGAGAAACATGAACAATGCTGGATCCCAGCAGGTTTGTAAGTAGTGGCGTGCTTTGCTCTTCTGCACTGCATTCACCCCTTCAGCATCTGGTGACTGAATCTTTATACAAAATCCGTCAAATCAATAAAGAAAAGTCAATAGTCAATTTATAATTTTTGTATAAGTGTTTTATAAGTGTAAGTGTAAGCCTGCATGTGCACATCATGTGCTACCCTGCCCACACAACCCATGCAGACAAGGCCCTCTTCAAGAGTCTAAGGCACCACTGGGACCAGGAAGGGAGGAAGGGACGCTGTATTGAGGTTCATTTTTGTTGATAAAAGAACTGTGAAAATACAAATGGACATTTGGGATTTCTAATACTGATTTATTATTTTTCTAACATTTCTGATTTTTCAATTGTTTATTCTGTTTGAAAATGTATCTTTAAGTGAAAACATGGCATTTAGTTTAAAAGGAGACGAATTTAATGCTTATGAGACAATGACTGGATTAGGTCTCGGTAGGGGAAAGTTTTTAAGTGAAACTGCAGTTACTCCAATTGTGAGAGCGAGTAAAGTGAACAGGACACCTCCTGTATTATGCTCAACACGTGTAACTGATCATGATACTGTTCCCTTAGCTGTTCCAGACATAACAGATCCAAATTGGCAAGGCTTGATAGCACACATTGCTTAACAAGTGAGGCAGACCATGTTAGTATCTCAAAAAGAGGCTAGTTAGTTACCCTTTGATGTATATTTTTCTATTAACCACACAGAGACAAGTTAGTGATGTATTATTGTTATTTATTATTTCAAATCTGTATGTATACCCACATGGCAAACAGTTACCCCACATGATGTCTCCTGTTCCTGTGACTCCTCAAAGGAGGGGTCGGGATCACAGCTTCCCTTTTTCTTGTGTTGGGTTAAACCATTTCTATTAATAGGGAAGGGAACTTAACCCTTGGTGATGTAGGTATGGATAAATGTCTTATGGTGTTTACATTTAGTTTAAGTTGTCGAATGAGTTTATTTTATTATTTTTGGAAGTTAAATGGTCCTATATTTAGGCTTCAAAGTTTTTTATATTGATGCCCCTGCAGTTAGAAACAAAATATGATAAAAATCGCTGAAAAAGTTTGATGACTTTGCCCTAAAATAAGGTTTAAAACGCCTTTCCCCCCACAGGTTATACTTTTACTACGCATGCGCAAGGGTTCACGACACCAACACGCAAGGTCTCTCGCTCTCTCCCTCTCTGCCGTGCGCGCGCTACACGGTTTGAAGCACACTCGGAAATTTGAACTAATTTGTGGGCATCAGGGAGCCGCTATCAATATGCGGGAGACTTGGGATGTCTGATATTTACATTTACATTTAGTCATTTAGCAGACGCTTTTATCCAAAGCGACTTATATCTGAGGACTAAACCAAACGAGTCATTGTGAAGAGACAATAGCAACCCAAGAAGTGCTCAAAATACCAAGTTCAAACATTGCTCAGAGTAGCATAAACCAAACAAGTGAGGACATTTATTTTTTATTTTTTATGTTAAGTGCTCACGGAAGAGATGAGTTTTCAGTTGTCTTTTGAATGCTGTCAGGGATTCTGCATTCCGGATGTCGGTGGGCAGATCATTCCACCAGCATGGAGCCGTGAATGAGAAAGTTCTGGAGAGTGATTTTGTGGCTCTTTGTGAAGGTACCATGAGCCGTCGCTCATTGATTGATCGTAGGCTTCTGGTAGGGATGTAGACTTGTAGGAGCGAGTGAAAGTAGGAGGGAGCTGAACCTGTGGTCAATCTGTAAGCAAGTGTCAATGCCTTGAACTTGATGCGAGCAGCGAGTGGTAGCCAGTGCAGAGAGATGAACAGAGGAGTGACGTGGGCCCTTTTGGGCTCGTTGAAGACAAGACGAGCTGCAGCATTCTGGATCATTTGTAGAGGTTTAGTTGCACATGATGGAAGTCCAGCCAGGAGAGCATTGCAGTAATCAAGCCTAGAAATGACCAGGGCCTGGACGAGAAGCTGTGTTGCATGCTCAGTTAGAAAAGGCCTGATCTTCCTGATGTTGTACATTGCAAACCTGCATGATCGAACTGTCTTTGTAATGTGGTCTGAGAAGGTTAGTTGGTCATCAAAGATTACTCCTAGATTTCTGACCGACCTTGATGGGGTGATTGAGGAAGAATATAGTTGGATAGTGAAGTCGTGCTGTGGAGACAGATTAGCAGGGAGGACGAGAAGCTCAGTCTTTCTCAGGTTGAGCTGCAGGTGATGTTCCTTCATCCATGCCGAGATGTCAGCCAAACACCTTGAGATTCGAGCAGCTACTGTGGGATCATCTGGTTGAAATGAGAGGTAATATTGTAATATTATTGAAAATTTAAAAGATATCAAAAATCCTCCAAAAACTGCAAAAATTTTGAGTAAAAACATTAATAAACAGAGTAAAATTACATTTGTAAAAAAAAAAATATATATTATACGGTTACAAAATGCAATGTTATTGTCTGGGGTCCCTGGAGACCCCAAAGATAACAAGTGTATACCCTAAATGAAGATAATCAGAGGGTTAATAACAATCCTCTTTGGATGATGAGTCCTGAGCCTATCTACCACCTCCCCTTGATCTCTACGGGTTATGACAGTGCGTTTGTCCTAAAACCTCCCATATGTGTACATCCTAGTAAAATACATGAAATTCTTTATTGTCATTTTTCAAATCATTTCATTATACACGATTCTCTATATTAATTAGATTATTTTATCATTTTTTCCTGCATTTGCAAGGAAAAATCTGCTTGCTTCTTTTTTTGCTAAGTAGAACATTGGCTTATTAATTGAATGGGGAACTGGTTTGTTTAACCAGAAGAGACTTCTGGAATTAAGAGACATTGAAAGAGATGGTTAATTAAAAAAAGACCTATAGGTTTAATTAGAGTTTTTGCGGTTCTAAACATGTTCAAATTTTAGACCAGATAACTTCTGGAACAGCTGCCTTGACAAATGGGAGTGAATAGACTGAAGTCTGTTTAATGAGACGACTTCAGAGAGAAAAAGAGGAAGTGGCTGATGGGCCTTCACTTCCCCTCCTGAAAGAGGAAGATGACACTTCTGAGGGGTCAGCATGGATAGAGACTGATTCAGTGCAGGAAAAGGTGAAAATTTCACTTGAGACTTTTACTAAAAAATTCCAAACTTTTGAAATCAAAAATCCTGTTATCGCCAGGGGGACGAGATAGGGATGGTTTTTTATGGGGGAGGCATGGATTCAAGATTGTGTAGAGATCTTCAATATTCTGCTTGTTAACAGCAGGTGTTCATCACTAATACTCAATCATCACTTCATTAATCACTTCATTATCTCATTAGCTTTAACACTGCTTCAATGTTACTTTAATACTCTGTAGAGTGGGACCATATGTGCTCTGAACAGTGTTGATTTAACACTGGAGATTTTGCTGTGTATGATGCTCTGGCCAGAGGTGTGAAAAGTTGTGAATGTGTGTGTGTGAGAGAATGATATATGGTGTTTGGTGAGACAACAAAGACAAATAAATAATTCCAATTAAAGCAGCTGTATCTAAATTTATTAAGTGGGCCCACAGGGTAAAATAAGCCCAATAAAATGAAGGCCATGGGTGATTTGGGCTATATTTGGATTTATATAGTGCTTTTTACTATACACATTGTTTCAAAGCAGCTTTACAGAGATAACAGGAAAATAATGTTGTAATAATATTGTTAAATATAAAATTAAATGTCCCCAACTAAGCAAGCCAAAAGCCAAAGGCGAAAAAGACGACACTGACCAAAGGAACCAAAACTCCATCAGGTGACAGAATGGAGAAAAAAACCTTGGGAGAACCCAGGCTCAGTCGGGGGGACAGTTCTCGTCTGGCCAACGAACGAATAGTGTATGATTATTATTCAGGCAGCATTATAGGTCAGAAGTCAGATTGGATCAGAACTTTCACAATATTTATCCAGTTCCATCCTCTGGTGATGAAACAAGACTTGAGATGACAAAGGTAATCATAACACAGTTCACACAGGATAGAGCAAAAAAAAAAAAGTTCTCAGATCTCAATGCACTATTTGAGTAAATAGATGATTCAGATAGCAGGTGGGAGTTCCCCATCAAAATCTATCAGCCAGTCCCCCGTTCCAGTTCCCTCGGCCGCTGGTGTCTCGGGCTCACACCCCTGGTCAGATCCACGTTGGGGAGCTTCTTACGGGGCAATAAGAAGCTGTCCTTTTATCCTCTGGCTCTGGCTCGCTCATCGCGGTGGGTGGTGTCGCTCGGTCTAAGGGGGGCTCACGTGAGTTCTCTGCGGTCGATGGTGGTGTAACGGGCTCTGGGTCTGGCTGTGCTCTGGATCGGGGCGCAACGCTCTCCAGACACCTCACGACAACCTTCCCTCCTACTCAGTCGGTCCGGTGGTGTCTGGAAGGTTGATGGTGTTGTCGAAGTGTTCGCCCCGATCTAGAACAGGTTCTTTAGGCTCTCGTCGTCCAGGGAGCTGGTGACGGCCAACCAAACAAAATCTTTGAAAAAATAAAAGAAATGATTGCTCTCCTTACCCAGGACGATAAACTTTGCATGTTCATCCATATCTGGCGGTCCGATCATCTGTCATGTCAAGTCAAGTCAAGTCACCTTTATTTATATAGCGCTTTTTACAATACAAATTGTTTCAAAGCAGCTTTACAGAGATAACAGGAAAACAATGTTGTAGTAGTATTGTTCAATTGAAAATTAAATGTCCCCAACTAAGCAAGCCAAAAGGCGAAGGCAACAGTGGCAAGGAACCAAAACTCTATCAGGTGACAGAATGGAGAAAAAAACCTTGGGAGAACCCAGGCTCAGTCGGGGGGCCAGTCCTCCTTTGGCCAACAAATGAACAGTGTATGATTATAAGTTAGGCAGCATAATGTCAGGAGTCAGATGGGATCAGAACTTTCACGATATTATCCAGTTCATCTGGTTGGGTAGGGTCATCCGGCCGGTGAGGAGATGAGTGTGGTGAGGTGTCCATGGGCCTTCACAGCCCTGATAATGCGTGTCGTCGTGTCCATGTGATGGTCCTTCATCAGATCTGGATATGCCCTGGATCCGGCGGTCTGCGGTAAACCTCGGGATAAACAGAGAGACTAATATTAGCGTAGACGCCATCCTTCTTATGATGTACAAAGTACATCAGGAATTATGGGAAGTGTTCCCGGTTCCGGCTGATCTAATATATGCAGCCGAACATTGAATTATAGAAATCTATAATGTGTTATGTGTATGCTAAGCCAAAGAGATGTGTTTTTAGTCTAGATTTAAACTGACAGACTGTATCTGCTTCCCCGGACCGTGTTAGGAAGATTGTTCCAAAGTTTTGGTGCTAAATAGGAAAAGGATCTACCGCCAGCAGTCGATTTAGATATTCTAGGTATTATCAACTGGCCAAAATTTGGAGATCGCAATAGACGTGCAGGACTATAATGCGTCAAGAGCTCGCTAAAGTACTGGGGAGCTAAACCATTTAGTGCTTTGTAAGTAATCAGCAATATTTTAAAATTTATACGATGTTTAATAGGCAGCCAATGCAGTGTTGACAGAACCGGGCTAATATGGTCATACTTCCTGGTTCTGGTAAGAACTCTAGCGGCTGCGTTTTGAACTAGCTGTAGTTTGTTTAATAAGCGTGCAGGGCAACCACCCAGTAGAGCATTACAATAATCTAGCCTTGAGGTCATGAAAGCATGAACTAATTGTTCCGCATTTGTCAGTGAGAGCATATGACGTAATTTAGATATATTTTTAAGATGGAAAAATGTGGTTTTACAGATACTACACACGTGACTTTCAAATGAAAGATTGGTATCAAAGAGCACACCCAGGTTCCTAACTGACGACGAAGACTTAACAGAGCAGCCATCAAGTGTTAGACAGTATTCTAGGTTATTAGGTGAGGAAGTTTTTTGTCCAATGATTAGAATCTCCGTTTTTTCAGAATTTAGTAATAGGAAATTACTGGTCATCCAATTTTTTATATCAGCTATGCATTCCATTAATTTTGTGAATTGGTAAGTTTCGTTTTTGAAGAAATATACAGCTGAGTATCATCAGCATAACAGTGAAAGCTAATTCCATATTTCCTAATTATATCTCCTAATGGTAGCATGTACAGAGTGAACAGCAGCGGTCCTAGTACTGAGCCTTGTGGTACGCCATACTGAACTTGTGATCGATAAGACATCTCTTCACTTACTGCTACAAACTGAAAACGGTCAGATAAGTATGATTTAAACCATGCTAGTGCAATTCCACTAATGCCAACATAGTTTTCTAGTCTATTTAAAAGAATGTTGTGGTCGATAGTATCAAATGCAGCACTAAGATCAAGTAACACTAATAGAGAGATACAACCACAATCGGATGATAGGAGCAAATCATTTGTGACTTTAATGAGAGCAGTCTCAGTACTATGGTACGGTCTAAATCCGGACTGAAAATCCTCGCAGATATTATTTCTTTCTAAAAAGGAACACACTTGTGAGGATACTGCTTTTTCTAGTATCTTTGACAGAAAAGGCAGATTCGAGATTGGCCTGTAATTGACTAATTCTGTAGGATCAAGTTGCGTTTTTTTAACAAGCGGTTTAATCATAGCCAACTTAAAGGTTTTTGGTACGTATCCTAATGACAAAGATGAATTAATGATATCTAGAAGAGGATCTATGACCTCTGGAAGCATCTCTTTCAGTAGCTTAGTCGGTATAGGGTCTAACATACAAGTTGTCGATTAAGATGAATTAACAATTTTGCAAGATTCGTCCTCTCCTATAGCAACAAACGAATCAAAATGTTCCTCACGGAGACTACAATATACTCCCTGATGCGATACTGTAGTAGACGGTTGCATAGTTATAATTTTGTCCCTGATATTATCAATCTTATAAGTGAAGAAGTTCATAAAGTCATTACTGCTGTGTTTCTTGGAAACTTCTGGGCTTGAAGCTTTCTTTTTCGTTAGTTAAGTCACTTGTTCAAATAAATACCTAGGATTATGTTTTAATCATCTTTTAAGGCCTCTCTGTAAGCAATCGAGCTCTCCTTCCATGAAATCCGAAATACCTCTAGTTTTGTTTTCTTCCAGTTTCGCTCCATTTTTCTGGCTGCTCTCTTAAGGGCCCGGGTGTGCTCATTGTACCACGGCGTTGGACTATTTTCTTTAATCTTCTTTAAGCGCAGCGGAGCAACTGTGTCTAAAGTGCTGGAAAAGAGAGAGTTAAAAGTTTCTGTTGCAATATCAAGTTCTTCTAAGCTATCTGGGATGCTGAGATTATGAAACTGATTTGGAAGATTATTGATAAAGCAATCTTTAGTGGCAGAAGTGATAGGTCTAACATATTTATAACATGGAGTCGGCTTTGCAGCCTTGGCTAAATGTAATTTACACGAGACTAGATAATGATCTGAGATGTCGCTCTGCTGCAGAATTTCAACGCCATCAACATCTATTCCATGTGATAGTATTAGATCTAGAGTATGATTGAGTAGGTCCTGACACGTGTTGTCTCACTCCAATTGAGTTTATGTCTTTAAATGCCAATCCCAATGCATCTTTTTCATTATCTACATGTATATTAAAATCACCAACAATTAGGACTTTATCTGCAGCCAATACTAATTCTGATAGAAAGTCAGCAAATTCTTTGATAAAGTCTTTATGGTGCCCTGGTGGCCTGTATACAGTAGCCAGCAGAATTCTCAAACGTGATTTATTGTTTACACTATAAATTTTTACATTAAGCACCAACACTTCAAAAGAAGTATATTTAAAACTAGATTTCTTAGTGGTTTTGAGAATATTACTATAAATTACAACAACACCTTCCCCTTTGCCTTTCGGACGAGGCTCATGTTTATAACAGTAATCTTGCGGGGTGGACTCATTTAAAGTAATGTAATCGTTTGGTTTTAGCCAGGTTTCTGTCAAACACAGCACATCTAGGTTATAGACTTTAATCTTATCATTAACTATGAGCGATTTTGAATTAAGGGATCGAATATTCAGCAACCCAAGCTTTATCGTTTGCTCATCTGTATTATATCTGTTTTTTATTTGTTGAACATCAATTAGATTTTTAACCTTAGAAAGGTTTAGCAGACGGCTAAACGTCTGACGGTCGGTTTAGCCAGTTTGTCTGCTTCCTGACCTGAGCCCCAGATTGTCATGTTTTATCTCTAAGACTATGAGCCAAATTACTAGAGAGTAGAGCAGCACCATCCCAGGTGGGATGAATACCATCTCTTTTCAACAGGTCAGGCTTGCCCCAAAAACTTTTCCAATTGTCTATGAATTCTATATTATTTTGCGGACACTAATTAGACAACCAGCCATTGAGTGAACACAATCTACTAACTATCTCATCACTCCTTCGAACAGGAAGGGGGCCAGAGCAAATTACAGTGCCTGACATCGTACTTGCGAGTTCGAACACCTCTTTAATATTAATTTTGGTGATCTCCGACTGGCTAAGTCGAACATCATTAGTGCCGACGTGAATAACAATCTTAGAGAATTTACGATTAGCATTAGCCAGCACTTTTAAATTTGCTTTGATGTCAGGCGCTCTGGCTCCCGGCAAACATGTGACTATGGTGGCTGGTGTCTCTATTTTCACGTTCCGTGTAATAGAATCGCCAATTACCAGGGCACAATCAACAGCATTCTCAGTGGGTGTTTCACTGAGAGGGGCAAATCGATTTGTTATGGTAACCGGAACAGGAGAGTGGTTTTTTGATCCGCGACTAGAGCGATTTCTCACCGTCACCCATCTGCCTGGCTGCACAGGCAATAACTCAGCCGGAACCGAATCATGTAAATGGTTCACTATGCTAGGCACATCCAAAGTAGTATCTAAAGCTCGAGCACACTTACTATCCTCAATTAAAGTCTGGATGCGTGTCTCTAATTCTGAAATCTTCTCCGTCAGCCTGACTGTCTCCTTGCATTTATCACATATAAACCCTATGCCGACGGGGAAGGCTATGGTAAACATATGGCATGAGGTGCAAGTGACAATAACAGGACAAGACATTACTCACCGTGTTTGTTGACTGATTCTTACTCACCTGGGCTTTTTATGAACTCAGATGCGCGGGCGCGCTCGAGAAAAATAAATATATAACTGAGCGCACGGGTGGCGCCTTAACAGGCTAGCGAAATACTAGCGTGTTGTGCTAACAATAACGGAAGCTAGCGATGTTAGGTTAATCTGTTAGGTAAACTGTAATTAGTAGTATAAACAACTAGAAATAATAGTAAATGATGGTTCAAAACAGAAAGAAATGCGAGGCTTAGACGGAGCAAACAGCCTCGGAGCAGACACACTCACACACAGCAGCAGGCAGCGAGGCAGACAGGAGCAATCGATCAGCCCGGAGCCATGTTGTGCTTCAGACAAGAAGGCGAAGACAGACCATGGTAACAAAGGAGTGGCGCGAAAACTGAACAAAGGAGAACATGTGACTAATGAAAACAAACTGTGACATTAAAATGATCAGAATAACACATACAATCATATCTCCCACATATTCAGCCTTGTTCTTGAACCCAGTAATCTATGCCCAGCTTCATATATTATCTTCATTTTCCTAACCATATTTTGTTAATATTCATGTGCATTGCATTGCATTGCATGTGCCTTGCATTTTGAAAATAATCAAACTTAGTTTTACTAAGTCCAACTTAGTTGTTTATAAAATGATCAGACTCAATGGTAAATGGACTATTATATAGCGCTTTCACAGACCCAATGGCCACCAAAGCGCTTTACATATTGCCTCTCATTCACCCATTCATACACTGAGAGCGGTGTCAGCCGTACAAGGCGCCATCCAGCTCGTCAGGAGCAGGTGGCTTGCTCATGGACACCTCGACACTTGGTCAGGTAGAACCAGGGATTGAACCACCAACCTTTCGGTTTGTAGACAACCTACATGAACCACTGAGCCACTGCATGGGTGCCAGGAGGGCCCATGACAGAGAGTTTGGTAGTGAAAGCTATTATTCTGAGGATGATGACATGTAAAGAGGGTTAACAACAGCAGTCATCCATGTTACGAGATGGCGTTGTTTTGAAAGAATTTTGTGTTTACATGTCTGATGAATATGTATGAAAGAATGTTAAAATAATTTTAGGTTGATTAATAATAATCAAAAGAGAGGAGTGTTATGGCAATTAATTTTACTTCATGTAATGTTTGTGCTTGCATGACAACAGACAATAGTTTAGTGCAAAATTACTGTGTACTGTGTCCTCATGTGAGCTGAAGATGTCTTTGCAACAAAAGGTTTTATATATCTACTTGACATCCTGCATTTTTTAGAAACAGTTCCTCTTCTAGGGTCTAGAGAACTGTTTGTCTCCTTGTATTGTATAGATCTTCGTTCTCAATTAACATAACAGGAAAACAGCAGACTGAGGTGTGAGTGATGTATAAAGGCAGCCCGCACTAGGCAGAAAACTGAAGTCTGTATGTGAATGGCCTTCTTGCTAGAATAAAGTATTACAAAGACAAGTGGGTGTGGTTCCCTTTCAAGGGAACTCGAACTGCGTCGTCGGAATGACACTTTGGGGACGCTCCCTTAGCGTGCGCCTCTAAAGTAAGAATGAAACTAATCCAATCCTGATTGGTGTTGCCTCATGACGTAACATGTGACGGCACATAAAAGTGACGCCGGCACACACACACACATTAGCTTTCGCTCTTCAGCAAGCGCTCTCTGTGAAACTGTCTGTCTTATTTGGTGTTGTTTTGTCTGTGCAAAGCTCTATATTATGGCGAGTGAACAATACACTAAGTGTGTGCACCCCTGTCCTAGATATGACACGGGTGGGGACACGCATCAGGTGTGTGTGTGTATTGTTTAGGGGCGCAGCTCCCGCTTGGCTATATTATTTCCTGATGATGGCCAGGCTCGCGATTCCCACGATTCGGGCGGCTTAGATCGTGGAGATCGCAGAAGGATCTCGCGGATGAGAACGAGACTGCTGAGGCACCTTTTCGTTCATCATCCGCAGATTCTATGACACTCGTTCATGACGCAGAAGCCCGCGATACGGCTTCTTCTGCCCGCGATACGGCTTCTTCTGCCCGCGATGCGGCTTCTTCTGCCTGTGACGAGTGCCCAGTGCTCGGGCGATATGTTTCTGAGGAAGTAGATGTGCTCAGCATCGGGAACGAGCAACATGAGTCACACTCGCTGGCTCATGTTTCTGCTTATGTAGAGCTCGTGGAGGTTGTGACGTGTGCTGCGGCCAGACTAAATATATATATATATATTAGGGCCGGGACTCGATTAAAAAAATTTATCTAATTAATTAGAGGCTTTGTAATTAATTAATCAAAATTAATCGCATTTTAATCGCATAAATATTTGACCTGAGAACAGTGAGAAGTAATTTTTTTCACATGGATTTTTAGTATAGTGACTAATAATGAATATAAATAATGACTGAATACATAAGCTTAAGCAACAACATATTGTTTATTTTTGTTCAACCAAGTCCAACAGACCAGTGCAATTTGTGTAAACCTTTCTTGCTTCTGTCTCCTAACCGTGGTTGGGAGACACAGGGGAGATTCGTCTTCTCCAGGGCCGGTAATTCTCCTCCCGGGGTTAACTCCCTAAACTTCACGCTGTTTGGTGTGATGGTAGCATATAAAAGGACAACGAGGCCGTCTTGCAGAAGAGTTTAGGTGCTTTATTTGACTGACTGCACTGAAATACACTGCACATAGCTAGCTACCTGCACAGATCACCGTATTACTCTCACACACACTCATCCGCTGCTTCGCGGGGAACAACAACAAAGGGGCGCGCGCGCGCCTTCGACAAGCGCACTCGCTCACTCGCTCACTCTCGGACACACACACACTGAGCTGTCCAGAACTGAACACATTAAAGACACATCTCACAACAAAGTTCGTTTTATATAACAAAATTTCCCATCCACGGGGCCAACCAAAGCGATCTAGGCGATCCCGTCAGCTTCTTCATCAGATCATGAACGCTAGTCGGTGCTCCAGTATAATCGGTCCACCGAAACTCATCCAGTGAGAAACGTTCCGCGGTGCAAAAATAAGTGCGATTAAAACAATTTTTTGTGTTAATTAACGCGTTAAAGTCTGTAATTAATTAATCTTAATTAACACGTTAAAGTCCCGGCCCTTATATATATATATATATATATATATATATATATATATATATATATAATATATCAGCTGGCCACAAAATAAGCAGGATGATACCCGTCAAAATAAACTAGACGAGAGATTCCTGTAGCACCGTTTACAACCTCAGTGCCGGGGCTTACTGTTTTTCCCAGATATTTGTAATATATATATATATATATATATATATATATATATATATATATATATATATATATATATATATATATATATATATATATATATATATACACAGTATATTCAGATCCTGGGAAAAACCCCACTCTTTACGTATCTCATCACATTCATTATATGATTATTCGAATGTGATGGGTGCGAGAGAGGCGGGTTATGGCAAGATGCCGCAGATGGAGGAAGCTTTAGCGAGCTATCGTTCTCCTGATGTGGCATCTTCGCTTAAAGCCCCGGCGCTGCCCAACAAACCGTGCAGGGACACCTCTGCACTGGTTGGCCAGGCTTATATGGCATCTGGTCAGGCTGGTGCGTGTCTGCACTCTATGATGATTTTTGCAGGCGTACCAGGCCGATCTTCTTAAAGATCTAAATGAGGGCAAGGGACCAACTCCTGCTGACTTCGCAGAGTTGAGAAGAGTCACAGATTTGTCTCTCCGGGTCACTAAAGAGATGGCACGTGCCATAGGCCGCTCTAGGTCAGCTATGGTGGCTATGGAGAGACATCTGAGGCTGAATTTGTCCGGTATAAAAGAGAAAGACAAATATTTCCCATTACGCTCCGCTACGCTCCGCTATCACCTTCTGGCCTGTTCTCCAACGCTTTCAACAGGTTTCAGGAAGCAAAAAAACAGTCAGCAGCGTTCCAACAGTATTTCCCTCTCCGCTCTTAATCTGGATCTAGGAGGGCTGGCCAGCCTCAGCCGTCAACCAGCTCCTCCCATCGGCAAGAGCAAAAAGATAGCATTACCTCTAGAGCCCCTCCTGTGCGAGCCTGGCAACAGAGGAAGCACTCTCAACCGAAGTCCTCCAGCCAGAAGGGTGACCTGAGGGCCGTCCTTCAGGCGAAGAAGGCTTCGGGAAAGAGGTCCTAATTGTAGTGTAGGACCACTGAGGGCTGCCCCCCCCCCCTGCCCCCAAAAGCTTGCAATAGGGCACCGACTATGGTCACAAAATCTTTATCGACTTTTTCCTGCCGGTCCTCCACTTCAGGAGGTCGAGAATAGTGCTCGAAAAACACCCAAGGCCAGTCTCGAGGGGCCGGTTCCCTTAGTAGATTTTGTAGAAGAATGGCAACGCCTTCCGAATATATCTATATGGGTCCTGAATATTATAAAATATGGGTACAGATTGCAGTTTGGTCACCGACCTCCCAAGTTTGCTGTGGTGGTACCGACTGCAGTGGTTCCAGAACAGGCTCGGGTTATGGAACAAGAGGTACAGACTACTGGAATTAAGGGGCCATAAAATGTGTTCCCCTACCAGACAGGGAGTCCGGGTCTTACAGCCGGTACTTTATAGTTCCAAAGAAGGATGGCGGACTGAGGCCAATTTTAGATCTAAGGCTTTTGAATCGTTCTTTGAGGAGATTCAGGTTCAAAATGCTTACTATTACCAATATCGTGAACCAAATCAGATCCGAGGACTGGTTTGTCATGATGGATCTAAAAGACGCTTATTTCATGTCTCCATCCTTCCATGTCACAGGAGGTTCCTGAGGTTCGCTTTCGGGGGCGAACCATACCAATATCGGGTTCTTCTGTTTGGCCTAGCACTCTCTCCCCCCACGTTCACAAAGTGTATGGATGCGGCTCTGGCTCCACTGAGGCTTCAGGGCATCCGTATACTGAATTACATCGACGACTGGCTCATATTGGCCAAGTCTCGAGAAATGGCAGTTCGGCATCGAGATGTCGTCCTTGGCCACATTCAGAACCGGGGGTTGAGGCTCAACACTAAGAAAAATGTGTTGGACCCAGCTCAGAAGACTACTCTTCTGGGCGTGGTATGGAATTCGGTTACGATGCGGGCACGTATGTCTCAATTTCAAAGACTGCTGGGCCTCGTAACAGCAGCATCCAACATAATTAATTTGGACCTGCTTCACATGAGGCCCCTTCAGTGGTGGCTCAAGGCCTAGGGTTTTTTCCCCAAGGGGAATCCGTTCCGTATAATAAAGGTTACGCGCAGATGCCTTCGTTCCCTATCGGTCAGTCACTACAACGTAGGTCATGACTGACCAATAGGAATCTCGCTAGAGAGGCCAATCTACTTCGAGTGAAACTAAAACAAGCCAATACACATTGGCGTGCAATCATTTGCAACAGCTGTGCAGCCTCGCAGCGCGGGTATTTAGCAGCAGCTGGTGTAATTGCACACTAGCTTTTTGCTTCGGAGCCAAACACTTCGATGTCTTGAGTTTCATCAACTCGATCAATTGAGTTTGAAATTCTACGAGCCTTTCTGGACCTCTCCTTCCCGGTGCGGGCGTGGCAGCACGGCAGCGCAAGCAGTTTCACTTTCTCTCTCTTCCTTTTTTTGTTGTTTTGAAAAAAAAAAAAAAAACTGAGCAAACAAAAAGAGCTGTTTTAACAGCTGGTGAGGTGCGCTTCAAAGCGCTCAAAAAGCTGTTGTTACAGCTGGTAAGACCTCCCAGTGAGAGAGATTCAGCGCACAGAACGGGTGCACATTCCCGACTGTGATCGCTGTGACTGTTCCCCTGTGTGTTTCAGCACCAGTGAGAGTAGTCCCTAAAAGAGCTTACACAGATAGTTCGCGTCTTTTTCAAGATGTCGTTCGATCTGTGTGTTTCTGGATGCGGTCGTTACCTGGGGTCGCGGGATGGTCACGATTGCTGCCTCGTGTGTCTGGGCCTCGAACACGCACAGGCAGCATTCGTGGATGAGTCATGTACCCATTGTGGGAAGATGACCATCTCGGAGCTGAGGTCGAGACTCACGTTCCTGCAAAGGGGCGGAGTCCCCGTGCCTGCAATTCGTTCCAACCCCCCTTCGCGGGTTGCTTCGGGCAGTGACACGGGTGACCTGAGGATTACGGTGAGCGCGCTTCCTTCGGGGAACCAACCCCCTAGGAACCCCCACCCCTCTCACGCTTCGCAACCAGTGGAGCTGCCAACGGAGCGTGCTGGACCATCCTCGAGATGCGTACCGGTCGTTTCGTTCGGCGCTCCCTGCGACGACCAGATGTCGATCGCTGCATCGGAGGGTGGGTCAGAACTCTCCGCGGACGACGGCTCAGAGCCGCTGCCTCCTTCTGGTGTGCCAGCAGTGCCCGAGTCGGACCCGGAGATGATGGCCATGCTTTCCCGGGCCGCCGACAGGATCGGGCTCGTGTGGAACCCTCCACCGTGTCCCGAGCCCTCGAGGTTGGACGATTGGTATCTCGGGGTGGCGCGCGCTGGTTCTCAGCAACCCACCCCAGTGCCTTTCTTCCCGGAGGTGCATGAGGAGCTCACAGGGACGTGGACGGCACCTTTTACTGCCAGAAACCGTCCCAGTGGCTCCTCCTCCCTCACCACCCTTGATGGCGGGGCGGCTAAGGGATACACGCGTGTCCCACCAGTGGAACGGGCCGTTGCCATGCAACTGTGCCCTAACTCCACTTGGCGTGGAGAACCGTGTCTTCCTTCCCGGGCCTGTAAGTACTCGTCGGACCTGACCGGCAAGGCTTATAAGGCCTGTGGGGAAGCTGCCTCTGCCATGCACGCCATGGCGTTGTTGCAGGTTCATCAGGCCAAAGCACTGAAGGACCTGCACGAGGGTGGTCATGATCCGCAAGTTCTCCAAGAACTTCGTGCCGCAACGGACCTCGCGCTTCGTGCGACGAAGGTCACTGCGCGGTCAGTGGGTCGTGCGATGTCCACTCTAGTGGTACAGGAACGCCATCTCTGGCTGTGTCTGGCTGACATGCGGGAGGCCGACAAGATCAGGTTCCTTAATTCCCCCGTGTCCCAGACCGGCCTCTTCGGCGACGCGGTTGAGAACTTTGCCCAGCAGTTCTCGGCTGTACAGAAGCAGACTGAGGCCATCCGTCACATCCTGCCAGGGCGGGCAGCTGCTGCCTCCACCCCACCGCCTGCGGCCCCTCAGTCTGCTCGTCGCCGTGGGCGTCCTCCTGTGCCTGCCCCTGCTCCCGCGCCGCAGCAGCAGCCTCCATCCAAACGCCGCCGCGGAGCCAGTCGCAGGCGGGGCGCCCCGCCCGTCCAGGCCCCCGCCAAGAGGGGCGGCAAAGCCAAGGGTAA
Source organism: Chrosomus eos (assembly GCA_036326025.1). Lineage (NCBI taxonomy): Eukaryota > Metazoa > Chordata > Actinopteri > Cypriniformes > Leuciscidae > Chrosomus > Chrosomus eos. Next base: position 364,436 of record JAZAVI010000089.1, on the reverse strand, counting down.
GCGGCCCTAGGACGGGCGACCCAGAGATGGAAGGGACTGCTCTCCAGGAGACGATGACGGCATCGCTCCCTCCCCCGGAAGAGGGCCGGGTGGTAAATCCTTTGTTTCATGTTGTTTGTGTTCCGCCGCTGGCCTCAAAACCAGCGGTACCCAAATTTTCAATAAAAGAGCAGTTTCTATCATCTCTGGGTCCGAAGGAGACCCGGAGAGCAGTGGGGGGACGGAATCCTCACCACTCTCATCCGCCTCTTCTATCGCCAGTCGGCAGCTGTGTACGGTCCGAGAACGCCACCGAGCCGCCTCCCGCACCTCCTGCCCCGTGGAACCAGGTAAGTGCTGCACAGCACACTCAGACCCCGCTACGGGCCGCCTCCCGAAGAGAGCCTCCCGAGCCGCGTCCCTGTGTTCCACCTCGCTGCCCCACTCCGGGTACGCCTACGGTCCCTTTGGTCCCACTTGTACGGTCTCTGCGAGCCTGGTTAGCGCTCCCCAGTCCGTCTCGCTGGCTCATTCGAACCATCAGGCTCGGCTATGCGATTCAGTTCGCCCGGCGTCCCCCCAAGTTTCGGGCCATCCACTCCACTACAGTGAGAGCAGCCGATGCCCATGTCTTGCGTGCGGAGATCGCAGTCCTACTGGCGAAGGATGCGATAGAGCCGGTCCCTCCAGCCGATATGAGGTCAGGGCACTACAGTCCCTACTTCATTGTACCCAAGAAAGGTGGTGGGTTACGACCGATCTTGGATCTGCGAGTTTTGAATCGGAGCCTCCACAAGCTACCGTTCAGAATGCTCACGCAGAGACGCATTTTTCAATGCGTCCGTCCCCAAGATTGGTTTGCAGCGATCGACCTGAAGGACGCGTACTTTCATGTCTCGATTCTTCCTCGACACAGGCCATTCCTGCGCTTTGCGTTCGAGGGTCGAGCATATCAGTACAAAGTCTTACCCTTCGGGCTGTCCCTGTCCCCCCGTGTCTTCACGAAAGTCACGGAGGGGGCCCTTGTTCCCGTGAGAGAACAGGGAGTTCGCATCCTCAACTATCTCGACGACTGGCTCATACTAGCACACTCTCGAGATCAGCTATGCGAACACAGGGACCTCGTGCTCAGGCACCTCAGCCAGTTGGGTCTTCAGGTCAACTGGGAAAAGAGCAAACTCTCCCCTGTGCAGAGGATCTCTTATCTCGGTATGGAGTTGGATTCGGTCGCTCAGACAGCGCACCTCACAGAGCAGCGTGCTCAGTCGGTGCTGGACTGCTTGAACACGTTCAAAGGCAGGACGGCGGTCCCACTGAAATTCTTTCAGAGGCTCCTGGGGCATATGGCAGCCGCAGCAGCGGTAACCCCGCTCGGCCTGCTTCATATGAGACCGCTTCAGCACTGGCTTCATGGCCGAGTCCCGAGATGGGCGTGGCATCACGGCACTCACCGGGTGGCAATCACACCGGCGTGCCGCCAGACCTTCAGTCCGTGGTCAGACCTTTTGTTCCTGCGGGCAGGAGTCCCCTTGGAACAAGTGTCCAGGCATGCTGTGGTATTCACAGATGCCTCTGCCACCGGCTGGGGTGCCACGTACAACGGGCATGCAGTGTCAGGGGTGTGGACGGACCCCCAACTGCATTGGCACATCAATTGCCTCGAGTTGCTAGCAGTACATCTCGTTCTGAGCCTCTTGAAAAGACCGCTACAGGGCAGGGACGTGCTGGTCCGTACGGACAACACGGCGACCGTTGCGTACATCAACCGACAAGGTGGTCTACGCTCCCGTTGCATGTCGCAACTCGCCCGCCATATCCTCCTCTGGAGTCAGAAGCATCTGAGGTCTCTTCGAGCCATGTATGTCCCCGGCGTGCTCAACCGTGTGGCCGACGAGCTATCACGAGCTGTGCTTCCGGGAGAATGGCGACTCCACCCCCAGGTGGTTCAGCTGATCTGGAGAGAGTTCGGGGACGCTCAGGTAGACCTGTTTGCCTCCTCAGAGACCTCCCACTGCCAGCTGTTTTACTCCCTGACCGAGGGAACACTCGGCACGGGCGCACTGGCACACAGCTGGCCCTGGGGCCTTCGCAAATATGCGTTTCCCCCAGTGAGCCTACTTGCACAGACACTGTGCAAAGTCAGGGAGGACGAGGAGCAGGTCCTTCTGGTGGCTCCCTATTGGCCCACCCGGACTTGGTTCCCAGAACTCATGCTCCTCGTGACAGTCCCTCCCTGGCCCATTCCTCTGAGGAAGGATCTTCTGACTCAGAGACGGGGCACCTTATGGCACCCGCGCCCAAACCTCTGGAAACTCCATGTCTGGTCCCTGGACGGGACGCGGAGGTTCTAGGTGACTTACCCCCAGAGGTACTTAACACCATCACTTCAGCACGGGCGCCGTCCACGAGACGTGCTTACGCCCTGAAGTGGAACCTGTTCGTCGAGTGGTGTTCTTCTCGCCGAGAAGACCCCCGAAGGTGTTCGATAGGGTCTGTGCTTTCCTTCTTGCAGCAAGGGTTGGATCGAAGGCTGTGTCCCTCCACCCTCAAAGTACATGCTGCCGCTATTTCAGCGTATCACGACCACATAGATGGCAAAACAGTTGGAAAGCACGTCGTCAGGTTTCTTAGGGGGGCGAGACGATTAAATCCTCCTCGACCCCCCTCCATACCCTCTTGGGATCTTTCCCTGGTGCTTCGAGCACTTCAGGATGTTCCTTTTGAGCCTCTGCGGTCAGTAGACTTAAAGCTTCTTTCCATGAAGACTTTGCTGCTGGTTGCACTGGCCTCTGTCAAGAGGGTAGGAGACCTGCACGCATTTTCGGTCGACGATTCGTGCCTGGAGTTCGGGCCGGGTGACAACCATGTGGTGTTAAGACCCCGGCCTGGCTATGTGCCCAAGGTTCCTACCACTCCCTTCAAAAACCAGGTAGTGAACCTGCAAGCGCTGCCTTTGGAGGAGGCAGACCCAGCCCTGGCTTTGCTCTGTCCCGTTCGCGCTCTGCGTATGTACGTGGACAGAACTCAAAGCATCAGGACCTCAGACCAGCTCTTTGTCTGTTACGGAGGCCAGCAGAAGGGAACGGCTGTCTCCAAGCAGAGGATGGCCCACTGGATAGTGGATGTCATCGCCTTGGCTTACCAAGCCCAAGGCGTGCCCTGCCCGCTCAGGTTGCATGCACACTCCACGAGAGGCGTTGCATCCTCCTGGGCGCTGGCACGTGGCTCCTCGCTAACAGATATCTGTAGAGCTGCGGGCTGGGCGACACCTAACACGTTCGCTAGATATTATAGCCTACGTGTAGAGCCGGTCTCCTCCCGTGTTCTCACCCTAGACGGGTAGAAACACTGAGAGGCCTGGCTCTGTCGGCTTGCTGCACCCTACTGTGCACCCTTATTGCTCCAGAGTAAAACCTGTTGAGTCCTCCAAAACCCCTCGGCCCGGACTTGGCGGAGCGTCCGGCGCCAGGCCCTTATCCGCTGAATCCTTGAGATCCGGATCTGGGCTGGGTTCCATATGTGTGACCCTACGGGGATCCCATATGTGTATATTCTCCACGGTTGCTCCTATCGGAAGCCTGTGTCTTTCCCTTGGGCTAAGTCACCCATTATTTCATATGCAGTACAGCCTTCGGGCTAGTCCATATGTATTTCCACATAACTCTTTGAAGAAGTGTCTTCCGCAGCGTTCCTTCCTAAACAGAAGGGCACGCTTTCCCAGTGTTATCCAATATCTCACTGTATGGGTTATCATGGAACAACAGTGTCAGACTTTCTCTGTGTAAGCCTCCTCCTATCGTCCTTCCAGGCAAGAAGGTGTAGAGGCTTGCACGAGGCGCTGGATGGGGTGCAGCAGCTGTGGCGCTTTGGTAGGGATTCCTATTGGTCAGTCATGACCTACGTTGTAGTGACTGACCGATAGGGAACGTCTCGGTTACATATGGTAACCCTCGTTCCCTGAGGGAGGGAACGGAGACGTAGGTCCCGTCGCCACATCTGCTGCCGCCCGCCGGGGCGGCCAGCTTTCTCAGGCTTGGCTCCTCAGCAAAAAACTAGTGTGCAATTACACCAGCTGCTGCTAAATACCCGCGCTGCGAGGCTGCACAGCTGTTGCAAATGATTGCACGCCAATGTGTATTGGCTTGTTTTAGTTTCACTCGAAGTAGATTGGCCTCTCTAGCGAGATTCCTATTGGTCAGTCATGACCTACGTCTCCGTTCCCTCCCTCAGGGAACGAGGGTTACCATATTTAACCGAGACGTTCCCTTTTAATATGGAGGAAACCTTGGTTCTTGTCCCAAGGGCCAGTGTTAGGGACGTCATGTCGCCGGGAAACTGTTTCGACAGACGCTTCCCTCGCTGGCTGGGGCGCGGTCTTGGACGGCCGCTTTGCCAGGGGTCTGTGGCAGGACCATCATCATTCTTGGCATATAAATTGCCTAGAGATGTTGGCTGTGTTCAGGGCTCTGAGAAGCTTCCTCACAGACATCAAAGGTTACCATGTCTCAGTGATGGTGGTGATGGCGCAGTGGATAAGACACATGCCTTTGGTGTGAGAGACCCAGGTTCGAATCCACTGTGAGACATCAATGTGTCCCTGAGCAAGACTCTTAACCCCTAGTTGCTCCAGAGGCGTGCGACCTCTGAAATATAGAAATTGTAAGTCGCTTTGGATAAAAGCGTCAGCTAAATGAATAAATGTAAAAATGTAAATGTCAGTGGTAGCTTATCTGAACCGACAAAGGAGACTCAGATTGCGCCTTCTATCCAGATTGGCGCATCAGATCATTTTATGGTCCCAAGGGAAAATATTATCTATAGGAGCAATATATTCTTCCTCTCCTATAGCAACAAATGAATCAAGTTTTTCATCATGAAGACTACACTGCACTGTCTGATGTGATACTGTAGTAGACGTTTGCATAGTTATAATTTTGTCCCTGATATTATCGATCTTATAAGTGAAGAAGTTCATAAAGTCATCACTGCAGTGCTGCATGGAAACTTCTGGGCTTGAAGCTTTCTTTTTCGTTAGCCACTGTTTCAAATATTTACCTAGGATTATGTTTATTTTCTTCTAATAGGTTTGAAAAATAATCAGATCTAGCAGCTTTTAAAGCCTCTCTGTAAGCAATCGAGCTCTCCTTCCATGCAATCCGAAATACCTCTAGTTTTGTTTTCTTCCAGTTGCGCTCCATTTTTCTGGCTGCTCTCTTAAGGGCCCGGGTGTGCTCGTTGTACCACGGCGTTGGACTATTTTCTTTAATCTTCTTTAAGATTAAAGAGCAACTGTGTCTAAAGTGCTGGAAAAGAGAGAGTTAAAAGTTTCTGTTGCAATATCAAGTTCTTCTAAGCTATCCGGGAAGCTGAGATGATGAAACTGATTAGGAAGATTATTAATAAAGCAATCTTTAGTGGCAGAAGTGATAGGTCTTACATATTTATAACACGGAGTCGGCTTTGCAGCCTTGGCTAAATGTAATTTACACAAGACTAGATAATGATCTGAGGTGTTGTCGCTCTGCTGCATAATTTCAACGGCATCAACGTCTATTCCATGTGATAATATTAGATCTAGAGTATGATTACGACAATGAGTAGGTCCTGACACGTGTTGTCTCACTCCAATTGAGTTTATAATGTCTTTAAATGCCAATCCCAATGCATCTTTTTCATTATCTACATGTATATTAAAATCACCAACAATTAGGACTTTATCTGCAGTCAATACAACAAATCTTGGAGTAATCCTTGATGATCAGCTGACCTTCTCAGACCACATTACAAAGACAGCTCGATCATGCAGGTTTGCTATGCACAACATCAGGAAGATCAGGGCTTTCCTAACTGAGCATGCAACACAGCTTCTCGTCCAGGCCCTGGTCATTTCTAGGCTTGATTACTGCAATGCTATTCTGGCTGGACTTCCATCATGTGCAACTAAACCTCTACAAATGATCCAGAATGCTGCAGCTCGTCTGGTCTTCAACGAGCCCAAAAGGGCCCACGTCACTCCTCTGTTCATCTCACTGAACTGGCTACCACTCGCTGCTCGCATCAAGTTCAAGGTGTTGACGCTTGCTTACAGATTGACCACAGGCTCAGCTCCCTCCTACTTTCACTCGCTACTACAAGTCTACATCCCTACCAGAAGCCTACGATCGGTCAATGAGCGGCGGCTCGTGGTACCATCACAGCGAGCCACAAAATCACTCTCCAGAACATTCTCATTCACAGTTCCATGCTGGTGGAATGATCTCCCCACCGTCATCCGGAATGCAGAATCCCTGACAGCATTCAAAAGACAACTGAAAACTCATCTCTTCCGGGAGCACTTAACATAAAAAAATAATAATAATAAATAAATAAATAAAATAAAAAAAATAAAAAAAAACTTTCCTTTTCCTTTAAATCCTCGCTTGCCTGGCTTATGCTACTCCGAGCTATGTCTGAACTTTGTATTTTGAGCACTTCTTGTTTTTGCCTCTTCATGATGACTCGCTTGGTTTAGTCCTCAGTTGAATGTAGCTTTGGATAAAAGCGTCTGCTAAATGACTAAATGTAAATGCAATACTAATTCTGATAGAAAGTCAGCAAAGACAGTCTTGCAAGATGGCGCCGCGGATGGCTGCCTCGGTGCGGAGCTCTCCAGTTATTGTGTTGTTTTTGTTTGTATGTCCTGTGTTTAGTCATTATTTTCCTATCAGTTTCACCAAAGACGAACTACTGGACATTAGGATACACACAAACGCGTGTTGTTCAAACGCGCGCTGAAACGCAAACGAGGGAAGCGAGCTGGTGCGCTGATTAAACTCCGCGAGCACGGCCTGCGCACTGCACTCCCCAGTATTCATCTTGCGAATCTCCGATCCCTTCCTAACAAAATGGACGAACTTCTCCTCCTCACCCGCATTAACAAGGATTTTTTAAACTCTGCTGCTCTGTGCTTCACTGAAACCTGGCTGAGTGAAGCCATACCGGACAACGCAATACATCTGCCGGGCTTCCAGCTGTTCCGAGCGGATTGCATCGCGGAGCTAACGGGGAAAACGAGAGGTGGTGGATTGTGTTTCTACATTAACGAAAGTTGGTGTTCAGATGTAACAACACTGAAGAAGATGTGCGCTCCTAATTTAGAGGCGATCTTCATAAACTGTAAACCTTTCTACTCACCACGGGAGTTTTCCTCTTTCATTCTCGTGAATGTTTACATCCCTCCAGACGCGTGCGTGAGCGCGGCGCTACAACAGCTGGCTGAACAAATAACAAAAACGGAACAAAGGTACCCAGACTCTCTTTTAATCATTCTTGGGGATTTTAACAAAGCAAATCTTTCCCGTGAACTTCCAAAATACAGACAGCACGTTACATGTCCCACCAGAGACAGTAATATACTGGACCTCTGTTACACCACAATAAAGAATGCGTATCACTCCGTTCCACGAGCAGCTTTGGGGCTATCCGATCACTGTTTGGTTCATCTTATACCGACCTACAGGCAGAAACTGAAATCAGCTAAACCTGTAATAAGGACTGTAAAAAGATGGACTAATGAAGCAGAGCAGGATCTACAGGCCTGCTTCGATTGCACTGATTGGACTGTTTTTGAAGCTGCTACCAACGATCTGGATGAGCTCACAGATACTGTAACATCATATATCAGTTTCTGTGAGGATACATGCATTCCTACCAGGACATTCTTATCATTCACCAATGATAAACCATGGTTTACTTGGAAACTCAAACAGCTTTGTCATGCCAAAGAGGATGCTCACAGAAGTGGGGATAAAATCTTGTATAACCAGGCCAGGAACAGACTGACAAAGGAGATCAGAGTTGCTAAAAGAGCCGACTCTGAAAAGCTGAAAAAACAGTTTTCATCCAACGACCCATCATCAGTCTGGACTGGCCTGAGGAACATCACCAACTACAAGTCACCATCCCCCCGATCTGTGGACAATCAACACCTGGCTGATGATTTAAACTCATTCTACTGCAGGTTTGAAAAGCCCTCATTCACACCACACACCGGCTCTGACCTGCACTTCACACATCCACCATCACCTCCTACACCCCCTCCTCTCCCCCCTCCTGCCATCCAACCTGAGCTTAAGGTCTGTGTGGAGGACGTGAGCCGAGTCTTCAAAAAACAGAAGACTAGGAAAGCCTCAGGCCCAGACGGCATCTCATCTGCTTGTCTAAAAGCCTGCGCTGACCAACTGGCCCCGGTCTTCACGCAGATCTTCAACAGATCATTGGTGCAGTGTGAAGTTCCCTGCTGCTTCAAGCGCTCCACTATCATTCCGGTCCCCACGCAGATCTTCAACAGATCATTGGAGCAGTGTGAAGTTCCCTGCTGCTTCAAGCGCTCCACTATCATTCCGGTCCCCAAAAAACCCAAAATCACTGGACTTAATGACTACAGACCTGTCGCTCTCACGTCTGTGGTCATGAAGTCGTTTGAAAGACTGGTGTTGGCCCACCTGAAAGACTTCACTGGACCCCTGCTGGATCCCTTTCAGTTTGCTTACAGAGCAAACAGGTCTGTGGATGATGCAGTCAACATGGGACTGCATTATATCTTGCAACATCTCGACAGACCTGGGACTTATGCAAGGATCCTATTTGTGGACTTCAGTTCGGCCTTCAATACCATAATGCCTGATCTTCTCACAGCCAAACTGACCCAGCTCTCCATGCCATCCTCGATCTGTCTGCGGATCTCCAGCTTTCTGACGGATCGACAGCAACTCGTGAGAATGGGGAAACACACATCCAGGACTCTCACCACCAGCACTGGCGCCCCTCAAGGATGCGTTCTCTCCCCACTGCTCTTCTCCCTGTACACTAACGACTGCACTTCTAAAGACCCCACTGTCAAGCTCCTGAAATTTGCAGATGACACCACTGTCATCGGTCTCATCCGAAACGGTGACGAGTCTGCTTACAGACTGGAGGTTGAACAGCTGGCTGTCTGGTGCAGTTATAACAACCTTGAGCTGAACACACTCAAAACAGTGGAGATGATCGTGGACTTCAGGAGGAACAGCCCAGCACTCCCCCCACTCACCATCATGAACAGCACTGTGGAAGCAGTGGAGTCATTCAGGTTCCTGGGCACTATCATCTCTCAGGACCTGAAGTGGGACAATCACATTGACTCCATTGTGAAAAAGGCCCAGCAGAGACTGTACTTTCTTCGCCAACTGAGGAAGTTCAACCTGCCACAGGAGCTGCTGATCCAGTTCTACTCAGCCATCATTGAGTCTGTCCTATGCACTTCCATCACTGTCTGGTTTGGTTTAGCTACCAAATCAGACATCATGAGACTACAGCGGACAGTCCGGACTGCAGAGAATATCATTGGTGCCCCCCTGCCAACCCTCCAGGACCTGTACTCTTCAAGAGTGAAGATGAGAGCAGGTAAAATCATCACAGACTCCACTCACCCTGGACACCACCTGTTTGAACTGTTACCGTCAAGACGGAGACTCAGATCACTGGCCACAAGAACATCTCGGCACAGGAACAGTTTCTTCCCACAGGCCATTTCCCTTCTGAACAGTTAACATATCTCCCAAGGAATATGCCTGTAAGTGCAATACTCCCCCCAAGTACAATACTTCCACTGTTTAGTGCAATATCTCCTAAACTCAGGTGATTTTATTTATATTTATTCATACTATCCAAATACTGTAAATATGTTCATAATCCGAAAAATGCTTATTCTGACTAAACCCAACTGTGGCCTTATATTTTATATTTATAGTATTTTCATATTTTTTATAATTTTATTTTTAGATTTTGTATTACTGTTTCTTGTTGTGTTTGTATCTGTATATGTGCACTGGAAGCTTCAGTACCAAAGACAATTCCTTGTGTGTGCAAGCACACTTGGCAATAAAGCTCTTTCTGATTCTGATTCTGATTCTGAAATTCTTTGATAAAGTCTTTATGTTGCCCTGGTGGCCTGTATACAGTAGCCAGCAGAATTTTCAAACGTGATTTACCGTTTATACTAAATATATTTACATTAAGCACCAACACTTCAAAAGAAGTATATTTAAAACTAGATTTTCTTATTGGTTTTGAAAATATTACTATAAATTACAGCAACACCTCCCCCTTTGCCTTTCGGACGAGGCTCGTGTTTATAACAGTAATCTTGCGGGGTGGACTCATTTAAAGTAATGTAATCGTTGTGAGAAAATGTTGTGAGAGACTAAAGTCGATATAGCTGTAACTATATATAATGAAGAGGAGGAGCTGTAACTATATATAAGGAAGAGGAGGAGCTGTAACTATATATAAGGAAGAGGAGGAGCTGTAACTATATATAAGGAAGAGGAGGAGCTGTAACTATATGTGACCAAACACGGAAAGTAGGGACACAAGTCGGTTCAGGGCATTTTGAGTTATTCATAGATTCTGAAAGTGTAGTCTCCAAGCTTTCCAACGATGTGTAACACATGGAAATCTGATAATATTTGGAGAAGTTGTGGTCATTTGAAGGTAGGCACTCAGAAAAACTAAAAGCGGAGAAAACCGCCTCTAAAGATCTGCAGTTCTCACCTCTCTCTGCTGCTGGGAGTGACAATAGGGCTCATTTACATCTCATTTAGATAAGCCATACCCCCTGTAAAGCTCCCCCCCCCCCTGTGCTTTACAGCTTTTTTTTCTTTCCTGCTAGCTAATAACAATGGGAAGGTCTAAACAGACTAAACATGAGATAACGTGTACGTGTTTTTAGAATGAACACAAAACGACAAACTTTAATGTTTTATGGAAACTCACCCCCAGGACCGGCGAATGCACTTCTGCCGCTCTAGGCGAAAAACAATTGTGCTGCCCCTCTTTTTGCAACGTATACCAGCAAGAACACACAAAGAACAATATGCCATACATATAACCCAAAACCAGCAACAACACACAAAGACCAATATGCCATACATATAACGCAAAACCAGCAACAACACACAAAGACCAATATGCCATACATATAACGCAAAACCAGCAACAACACACAAAGACCAATAAGCCATAGGCCTACATATAACGCAAATAGTGCACAACGCGAGTGTGCCCAAAATGTCAACAATATTAAAGTTTATGCAGGAGGCTAATACCTGCTGGCATTTTTCTTTAAGCAGTCATGACAGGAATTTTCAAAATAATCATATTTCACCTCCTCAAATTACTGTTGCAAATCTCTTTACATCACTTATGTGCGTCTACACACACACACACAAATGAAATGTCCGCAAGCACATTATATCATCAGCAGGTTCAGCATCTTAAATAATGACTAAAGAGCAAATGAAGCTTAACTTACGTTTCAGAAACGCGCACGGCAGGCCTTCATCGCAGCAAAGGTATTAACTGCATCCTGTATTTCGATTCTCTGTGCCAGTTCATGTTCTATGGAGATTGTTGCCAGTCCATTAAGTCTGTTCCCTGTTCACAAAACGTTCCCCATTCAAAGCAATCGGGATGTCACATATGAAACAGCCAGCCACCGTTGTCAGCGAGCCGAGCCGCCGTATTCAAGCACCGAGGACGCGCGCGGCCGCGCTAATTCCTCCAGTTCAGTTTTCCCGAGCCCACAAAGTGCGGCGAAAACATTTTCGATGTAACTGCCACGGTTCAGCTCGTCTGCGACAATCTTTGCGGCGTCCATCTTCATTGAATTCTGATATCAGATAGAGCAGGAGCAGAGCGCTGCATAATAAGTAGCCACGATGTTGGGGGCGGGGGCAAAAGCGCCGGGATGGATTCAGTATGGAAATACACACAGACAATGACACGCCCCTACTGCATACTAGAATCTCCGAAAAACAAGCCGGTTTCAACCTCAAAATGTACGCTTTTAAAAATACCAATACTGTTATCTCAAACATGGAGAGGCATCTTCATGATCTCAACTAACAGATTCAGCAAAAAAGCGGAAATCACAAATTTTGAAAAAAAAACGCTTGTTTCTCATTTTGCTCGCAAGTTGTGCTGCCGACTTGCGTCCCTGGTTTCTGTAACGGGTCACATATATAATGAAGAGAAGGAGCTGTAACTATATATAATGAAGAGGAGGAGCTGTAACTATATATAAGGAAGAGGAGGAGCTGTAACTATATATAAGGAAGAGGAAGAGCTGTAACTATATATAATGAAGAGGAGGAGCTGTAACTATATATAATGAAGAGGAGGAACTGTAACTATATATAATGAAGAGGAGGAGCTGTAACTATATATAATGAAGAGGAGGAGCTGTAACTATATATAAGGAAGATGAGGAGCTGTAACTATATATAATGAAGAGGAGGAGCTGTAACTATATATAGGGAAGAGGAGGAGCTGTAACTATATATAAGGAAAGAGGAGAGCTGTAACTATATATAATGAAGAGGAGGAGCTGTAACTATATATAAGGAAGAGGAGGAGCTGTAATTATATATAATGAAGAGGAGGAGCTGTAACTTTATATAATAAAGAGGAGGAGCTGTAACTATATATAATGAAGAGGAGGAGCTGTAACTCTATATAATGAAGAGGAGGAGCTGTAACTATATATAAGGAAGAGGATGAGCTGTAACTATATATAATGAAGAGGAGGAGCTGTAACTATATATAAGGAAGAGGAGGAGCTGTAACTATATATAAGGAAGAGGATGAGCTGTAACTATATATAATGAAGAGGAGGAGCTGTAACTATATATAAGGAAGAGGAGGAGCTGTAACTATATATAATGAAGAGGAGGAGCTGTAACTCTATATAATGAAGAGGAGGAGCTGTAACTATATATAAGGAAGAGGATGAGCTGTAACTATATATATGGAAGAGGAGGAGCTGTAACTATATATAATGTAGAGGAAGAGCTGTAACTATATAATGAAGAGGAGGAGCTGTAACTATATATAAGGAAGAGGATGAGCTGTAACTATATATAAGGAAGAGGAGGAGCTGTAACTATATATAATGAAGAGGAGGAGCTGTAACTATATATAATGAAGAGGAGGAGCTGTAACTATATATAAGGAAGAGGATGAGCTGTAACTATATATAATGAAGAGGAGGAGCTGTAACTATATATAAGGAAGAGGATGAGCTGTAACTATATATAATGAAGAGGAGGAGCTGTAACTATATATAAGGAAGAGGAGGAGCTGTAACTATATATAATGAAGAGGAGGAGCTGTAACTCTATATAATGAAGAGGAGGAGCTGTAACTATATATAAGGAAGAGGATGAGCTGTAACTATATATATGGAAGAGGAGGAGCTGTAACTATATATAATGTAGAGGAAGAGCTGTAACTATATAATGAAGAGGAGGAGCTGTAACTATATATAAGGAAGAGCTCCTCCTCTTCCTTATATATAGTTACAGCTCATCCTCTTCATTATATATAGTTACAGCTCCTCCTCTTCATTATATATAGTTACAGTTCCTCCTCTTCATTATATATAGTTACAGCTCCTCCTCTTCATTATATATAGTTACAGCTCTCCCTCTTCCTTATATATAGTTACAGCTCCTCCTCTTCCTTATATATAGTTGTAACTTATATATATGAAGAGGAGGAGCTGTAACTATATATAAGGAAGAGGAGGAGCTGTAACTATATATAAGGAAGAGGAGGAGCTGTAACTATATATAATGAAGAGGAGGAGCTGTAACTATATATAAGGAAGAGGAGGAGCTGTAATTATATATAATGAAGAGGAGGAGCTGTAACTTTATATAATAAAGAGGAGGAGCTGTAACTATATATAAATGAAGAGGAGGAGCTGTAACTCTATATAATGAAGAGGAGGAGCTGTAACTATATATAAGGAAGAGGATGAGCTGTAACTATATATAATGAAGAGGAGGAGCTGTAACTATATATAAGGAAGAGGAGGAGCTGTAACTATATATAATGAAGAGGAGGAGCTGTAACTCTATATAATGAAGAGGAGGAGCTGTAACTATATATAAGGAAGAGGATGAGCTGTAACTATATATATGGAAGAGGAGGAGCTGTAACTCTATATAATGAAGAGGAGGAGCTGTAACTATATATAAGGAAGAGGATGAGCTGTAACTATATATAAGGAAGAGGAGGAGCTGTAACTATATATAATGAAGAGGAGGAGCTGTAACTATATATAATGAAGAGGAGGAGCTGTAACTATATATAAGGAAGAGGAGGAGCTGTAACTATATATAAGGAAGAGGAGGAGCTGTAACTATATATAAGGAAGAGGAGGAGCTGTAACTATATATAAGGAAGAGGAGGAGCTGTAACTATATATAAGGAAGAGGAGGAGCTGTAACTATATGATGAAGAGGAGGAGCTGTAACTATATATAATGAAGAGGAGGAGCTGTAACTATATATAAGGAAGAGGAGGAGCTGTAACTATATATAAGGAAGAGGAGGAACTATAACTATATATAAGGAAGAGGAGGAGCTGCAACTATATATAAGGAAGAGGAGGAACTAACTATATATAATGAAGAGGAGGAGCTGTAACTATATATAATGAAGATGAGGAGCTGTAACTATATATAATGAAGAGGAGGAGCTGTAACTATATATAATGAAGAGGAGGAGCTGTAACTATATATAAGGAAGAGGAGAAGCTGTAACTATATATAAGGAAGAGGAGGAGCTGTAACTATATATAATGAAGAGGAGGAGCTGAAGAGGAGGAGCTGTAACTATATATAATGAAGAGGAGGAGCTGTAACTATATATAAGGAAGAGGAGGAGCTGTAACTATATATAATGAAGAGGAGGAGCTGTAACTCTATATAAGGAAGAGAAAGACTGACAGAAACAGAAATGTCTGATATATGTGATCTGTGTCTGCTGGGACTGATCATTCTCTCTTCACTTCTCACAGGTAACGAAATCTGTATTTTCTCTAAACACATTTAGTGGAATTAGTCTGGAAAGAGTTCAGTTGAACATGCTCAGTTTATTCTTGCACACATTCACGTTGTGATCTCAGAGTTGTGTATTGATACACACAGATCATACTGCATTATTCCTGATACTGGACATAGTGTCACTCAAACATCTGATGATGAAGAATGATCTTCATATTAAGAGTGTGTCAGTGATTTAAACAGCTCTCTGATAAACACTAATAGTTTATTCTGGAGAGTATGTTGTTTGCTTTAAGTGAGGAAAAAAGGGTTACACTTTACAATAAGGGTATATGAATATCATGTACTAATAATTATTGAAGGCACGACCTAATCATGAACCACAGAAGAGTTATCCTGAACTACGACTGGAGTAGTAAAATGCTAACCAACCAATGGGCAGAAGTTGACCCCTTAAGACACAGCCCCTCCTCATTTGCATAATGAGGCAGAAATGCATACAGAAATGTAAAAACGACAGGCAGAAATAAATAGCATTGAAGAAATAAATGGGGTAAAAAATACAAAGGAAGAATAAAACAAACAAAAAAATTCTAACATGCATATAAATAAATACTTAAAAAAATATGTAATTAATAAATAAAGTTGAAGATTATAACGGACAATAAATAAATAAGGTAATTATTACAAAGGTGAATAAATAAAGATGCTAATTAAAAGAGATATATACATTTATGTCTCACTGTATAATTTAATTTCTACCTACATTTATTTGTTTTTTGTATTTTTTGGGGCAATTAATTGTATGCTTATTTATTTATTGAGCATTTATTTATTTCTGTATTTATTTTTAAATATGGTAGAGTTGGTCCTCCATAATCACATGAGAATACCCCTTGACAAATCACCGTTTGAAACCAAATCATTGACAATCAAAGAAAATAAAATATAATAAGAAAAATAAATAAAAAAAATCAGTTTGTGCACACTGCAGTATGAGTGCTATGCAAATGACTCAGTTCAGTTAATATGAATGAACAAACAAAAAAAATTACATGAAAATACATAGCAACACAGCCTCAATTTATTGGGTGGGTTACACAGACCTATAGGACCCTTGGCGCGAGTCTTCGAGGGCGCATTGAGAGGTATTTTTGGCATTAGATCATTAGGATCACATCAGTTAGAAATACCAAGGGTTCACTCTAAGCAAGGAGAGTCTGCTTTTAGCTACTATGCCAGCCGCAGCTGGAACCAGCTTCCAGAAGAGATCAGATGTGCTCCTACAGTAGTCACATTCAAATCCAGACTCAAAACACATCTGTTTAGCCATGCATTTACTGAATGAGCACTGTGCCACTGTTCGTCCGACTGTTTTTACTGTACTTTATTTTATTTTTTATTCTAAACTGTTTTAATTATTCTTATTTGTTTTGATTATTTTATTTTCTCCTATGTAAAGCACTTTGAATTACCATTGTGTATGAAATGTGCTATATAAATAAACTTGCCTTGCCTTGCCTTGCCATTAGAGATAGGCTACATGCTTATCTAAATGATGTATTGTACATAATAATACATAATGTTCCATTTGAACTAAGATTACAATGTAAACACATAATGAAAATGTGTGTGAGTTTCAGATGAATTAACAGGTTTAAAGTCGGCATGAAATCAAATTTGACAAATCTTCTTTTTATATGTAATATAGTAGTGTTTATTATAAATGATTTATCTGTGCACTTCATTATTTTTTTAAATTCATGTACCCTTATAATCTTTAATGATCAAATACATGACCCTTCGCTCCCCCCTGGAAACGAGCTCTCTTCTCTTCTGGTCACGTGCCATGGCGAAAGGGTGCGGCCAGAGCCGATGAGGGTGCGGCTATCTATCGGTGCTCCGCCTCTCAGAGAACCTGCTGTCACTCATCTTGGTTCGCGGGAGGCTCGTATAAATATGGGCTGATTCCTGCCTGAATATTTAGCTGCTCGTCCTCGTTCTCGTCGCCGGGCTCCTCAATAAAAAATCCTGAATCATGGGAGGGTAACGGTGGAGAGAAATCCTCCACAACTGAATGTAAACTGGCATTCAAATCTGCCTCCATTTTGTTTGCAACGCCCAACCTCTAACGATCCAATCAATTCCCGAAGGACGAAATCAAGCCCCGCCCTACTTTTGTTCTAATTTCAGAAGCCGTTTCACTCGGATATACGTCACAACAAGGAAAAAATGACAATCTCAACTTCTGTTTCTTGCCGACTTTAAATATTCATCCTACATTTACATATGACTCAATCATAATGATGGTATTATTCAGCGCGCTATTATTAGCCTACCGGTATATTGAGACAACAACCACTGGTCGATGACCATAATGTTTCTATAAACTGTATTGTAAACATAATGTTTGTAATAACTGTAGTAGGTAATAACTAGTAAAATGTACACTAGGTCATAAAAAACTGTAATGATACTTACACTTAAATATTTTCTTCTCATGTTACCAATTGTCCGTGAGCGAAATCTCCTCCCATCCGTCGTCTCTGATTGGCCTTCCGCAAGGATTCCTGGGTAGTTAAAGTGTGTGTTCGCAGAAGACTTCAAGGGTACAATTTAAGTCCACGAGACCGGAAGTCCACATGAAGTGTGTCATTTGGGACAGGGCCTAAGTGAGCTATCCATAGTTTCCTCCGGACACAACGTGTTACAAGTAGCCTGACTTTGAAACAAATGTAAATAATTTAATATCATCATCATAGCTTGAACATTTGATTTCAGCTTTGTCATAAACATTACTGGACGGCACAGGATAAGTTGATCCTCCTCTTCAAGCGTAGAAACACTAATAATACACTAATAACTCCCCTTATTAGTGGCGCACTATAGTGCTCTCCGCATGTGGTTCCCCCAGTAGTGGACAGTGAACCACTGATCCCAGCAAACCTTCCCTCACCATGTGCCCAGTTCTGCTCGTTCCTTTGGGAACTGTTCCACAAATATTCTGTGTGGGGTTTGAATAGTTATTTAGTGTTTATCTGTGCATAAGTCACAGTAGGGGGAGTCTGACGGAAAGAGAGAAACACAGAACAGATAAAGAGCTTTTAAGGGCAGTTATTAGTGTGTTTTCTACGCTTGAAGAGGAGGATCAACTAATCCTGTGCCGTCCAGTAATGTTTATGACAAAGCTGAATAGGATATTAAATTATTTTAATTTGTTTCAAAGTCAGGGTACTTCTTATTCCTTAGAGGGAGTTTGATTAGGTTTATCCCTAAATGTTAATGAATGCATTAATTATCAAACATGTATAACATGTAGTTAAAGCTGCCGTTATTCATGCGTGAATCATAATGACTCCAGTCGTAGTTCAGGATAACTCTTCTGTGGTCCATGATTAGTTCAGGCTTTTAATCAGAGGTGTAAAGTTCAGAGGTCAGAAAGTAAAAGTCCTGCCATATGTTTATTCACACACTTATTAGTTCTCCTGGCTGAAAAACTGATATTAGTGGAGATGCACGATATTACAGAAATGCGATAATGCGATACGACAATGCTTAAAGTGTGTAAAATAAACTTAAATGATCTTAAAAAATAATAATATATTTAAAATGATATAATACGTATCTTTTTGTGGCAATAAACTTTCTGAATGTGGACAGCAATGTTTTACTGTAGCGTAAGAAAGTGTTTATTTTTCACTGTATGAATTTTATATATATATATATATATATATATATATATATATATATATATATATATATATATATATATAATATATATATATATTATATATATATAATTAATCATATATATAATGTTTATTAATAAATATTATTTATATATAATCCAACATCTACCCTTCATCCATCCATCCAACATCCACCCTTCATCCATCCATCTAACATCTACCCTACATCCATCCAGCCATCATCTACCCTACATCCATCCAACATTCATCCAGCCATCATCTACTCTACATACATCTACCCTTCATCCATCCATCCAACATTCACCCATCCAACATCTACCCTACATCCATCCAACATCCATCCATCCATCCATCCATCCAACATCTACCCTACATCCATCCAACATTCATCCATCCAACATCTACCCCACATCCATCCAACATCCATCCAGCCATCATCTACTCTACATCCATCCAACAATCATCCAACATCCATCCAACATTCATCCAACATCAACCCTACATCCATCCAACCATCATCTATCCTACATCCATCCAACAATCATCCAACATCCATCCAACATTCATCCAACATCAACCCTACATCCATCCAACCATCATCTATCCTACATCCATCCAACATCCATCCAGCCATCATCTATCCTACATCCATCCAACCATCATCTATCCTACATCCATCCAACATCCATCCAACCATCATCTATCCTACATCCATCCAACATCCATCCAGCCATCATCTATCCTACATCCATCCAACATTCATCCAACATCCATCCAACCATCATCTATCCTACATTCATCCAACATCCATCCAGTCATCATCTACCCTACATCCATCCAACATCCATCCAGCCATCATCTACCCTACATCCATCCAACATCCATCCAGCCATCATCTACCCTACATCCATTTAACATCCATCATCTATCCTACATCCACCCATCTCTCGATAATCCATCCAACATCCATCCATCCATCAAACATCTATTCAATATCCATCCAACATCCATCAAATTAAAAATAAAATTAAATAAGTGCTGTGAAGAACTGTGAAATGTGTAAAAAAAATAGAGTCTATTTAACGGATCTTCTATCGCCTTACAATCCATCGCGCTCTTTAAGATCACTAAATTCGAGGCTTCTGGTCATTCCTAGGATATCCAGATCCACCAAAGGAGGGAGAGCATTTTCACATCTAGCTCCGAAGCTCTGGAATAGCCTTCCTGATATTGTTCGTTGCTCAGACTCGCTCTCCCAGTTTAAAACTAGACTAAAGACGCATCTATTTAGCCAGGCATTCATATAAATTTTTATCTTACAGTTACTGTAAATTCGGCCTCTAGTTCATAAACGCCAGAGGAGAACTGGCCCCGACTGAGCCTGGGTTCTCCCAAGGTTTTTTTTTCTCCATTGGGTGATCTGATGGAGTTTTAGGACACCATTGGGTCACTTGATGGAGTTTTTCGGTTCCTTGCCACTGTTGCCTTTGGCTTGCTCAGTTGGGGATATTCAAATTAATTAAACAATCATACCATTGATCAGCTCTACCAAACTTGGATGTCCTTTTTGGATGTCCAGTAATAAACAAACATTGTTGAGTTGTTTTGATTGATACTGTAAAGCAGCTTTGATACAATCTGTATTGTGAAAAGCGCTATATAAATATATTTGACTTGACTTGACTTGACTTGAGTGACCCAGCTCTCAGATTTAATCACAAATATCTTCATTTGTGTTCCGAAGATGAACGAAAGTCTTACGGGGTTAGTACAGCATGAGGGAGAGTAATTAATGACTTAATTTTCATTTTTGGGTGAACTAACCCTTTAAAGCCTAGTATGACCCATGTAGGAGTTCAGTTTTAGGAATTATAAGGCTTATGTCACTCATTCAAGCTGAAGGTTTATTAGCAGCAGCTCAACTGTGTTTCACTCTCATATAAAGCAGGAATAAATGATACAGTAACATCTCTCTTCTCCACTACTGCCACTGTAAACTGTGATGATGGAACACACACTGCATGTCATGATCAATATGGAAATATATGAAAATATGATGTTAATGTCCTACAGGTGATGCGTCTGAACATTCATCTTCATAGATATTCCACATTTCAATGTTTCTGCAAACTTAGAAAAAGCATCAAATATATGTATTTTTGGTCACTGGTGATAGTCATTCTCCTCCTGACAGATTGAAGTAAGAAGATAATAGATGACAGACTCGTGCACATATTCATCATTTCTGTGATGTGAAGCTGGAGTATTATGTGATGATGATGTTGTGTATATGTGGCATTATGTGTTGAACTGAACTAACAGACATGATCCACAGATCCAGCTGATACAGCATCAGAAACTGCTGGATTATTATACAGAGGTACGACACGTTCATTTATACTGACAGCTTTATAACATTAAACTATCAGTCAGTCTGTAAATGCTTCATCAATAACTGTTGATAGTGTAATAGCCTTGACTTCAGTCATGTACAGTTTCTCTTCTTCCTCTCATGTTTCCTGCAGTGATTGTGAGTATTGTTGAGATCGCAGTGTTTGCTGCTCCTACTGTGATTCTTCTTCAGATCATCTGTGCAAGAAGAGCTGGTGAGTTTTGAGCCGCACACAATCTGATGATTCACACTCATCTGATCTGAACAATCTGCAATCATGATAAAACACATACCAGAGGACAGTCAATGCTTTTATTTTGAATTATACGAGAGGACAGTCAATGCTTTTATTTTGAGTTATACGAGAGGACAGTCAACGCTTTTATTTTGAGTTATACGAGAGGACAGTCAATGCTTTTATTTTGAGTTATACGAGAGGACAGTCAATGCTTTTATTTTGAGTTATACGAGAAGACAGTCAATGCTTTTATTTTTAATTATACGAGAGGACAGTCAATGCTTTTATTTTGAGTTATACGAGAGGTCAGTCAATGCTTTTATTTTGAATTATACGAGAGGACAGTCAATGCTTTTATTTTGAATTATACGAGAGGACAGTCAATGCTTTTATTTTGAGTTATACGAGAAGACAGTCAATGCTTTTATTTTGAGTTATACGAGAGGACAGTCAATGCTTTTATTTTGAGTTATACGAGAGGTCAGTCAATGCTTTTATTTTGAATTATACGAGAGGACAGTCAATGCTTTTATTTTGAATTATACGAGAGGACAGTCAATGCTTTTATTTTGAATTATACGAGAAACAGTCAATGCTTTTATTTTGAATTATACGAGAGGACAGTCAATGCTTTTATTTTGAGTTATACGAGACGACAGTCAATGCTTTTATTTTGAATTATACGAGAGGACAGTCAATGCTTTTATTTTGAGTTATACGAGACGACAGTCAATGCTTTTATTTTGAGTTATACGAGACGACAGTCAACGCTTTTATTTTGAATTATACGAGAAAACAGTCAATGCTTTTATTTTGAATTATACGAGAGGACAGTCAATGCTTTTATTTTGAGTTATACGAGACGACAGTCAATGCTTTTATTTTGAGTTATACGAGACGACAGTCAATGCTTTTATTTTGAATTATACGAGAGGACAGTCAATGCTTTTATTTTGAATTATACGAGAGGACAGTCAATGCTTTTATTTTGAGTTATACGAGAGGACAGTCAATGCTTTTATTTTGAGTTATACGAGAGGACAGTCAATGCTTTTATTTTGAATTATACGAGAGGACAGTCAATGCTTTTATTTTGAATTATACGAGAAGACGGTCAATGCTTTTATTTTGAATTATACGAGAGGACAGTCAATGCTTTTATTTTGAGTTATACGAGACGACAGTCAATGCTTTTATTTTGAGTTATACGAGACGACAGTCAACGCTTTTATTTTGAATTATACGAGAAAACAGTCAATGCTTTTATTTTGAATTATACGAGAGGACAGTCAATGCTTTTATTTTGAGTTATACGAGACGACAGTCAATGCTTTTATTTTGAGTTATACGAGACGACAGTCAATGCTTTTATTTTGAATTATTCGAGAGGACAGTCAATGCTTTTATTTTGAATTATACGAGAGGACAGTCAATGCTTTTTTTTTGAATTATACGAGAGGACAGTCAATGCTTTTATTTTGAGTTATACGAGAGGACAGTCAATGCTTTTATTTTGAGTTATACGAGACGACAGTCAATGCTTTTATTTTGAATTATACGAGAAAACAGTCAATGCTTTTATTTTGAATTATACGAGAAGACGGTCAATGCTTTTATTTTGAATTATACGAGAGGACAGTCAATGCTTTTATTTTGAGTTATACGAGACGACAGTCAATGCTTTTATTTTGAGTTATACGAGACGACAGTCAATGCTTTTATTTTGAATTATACGAGAGGACAGTCAATGCTTTTATTTTGAATTATACGAGAGGACAGTCAATGCTTTTATTTTGAGTTATACGAGAAGACAGTCAATGCTTTTATTTTGAATTATACGAGACGACAGTCAATGCTTTTATTTTGAGTTATACGAGACGACAGTCAACGCTTTTATTTTGCAGGGAGGAAGGACTCACAGAACCCAGAGGAAATAGAGATGCCTACAATATTCAAATAAACTACTGGTAAGTTTTGAACAAATCTGCAACAATATTTAAAATAGCACAAACTTATAGAGGATTGTTCATTAGGGCCCAAGCCCAAAGGGCGAAGGCCCTATTGTTTTCCTAAGGATTATTTATTATTATTATTATTATTATTATTATTATTATTATTATTATTATTATTATTATTATTTTTTTACTACCTTTTGGACACTTTTGGAGGCCTTAACATGCTCAAAAACTCCTGAAACTTTGCACACATGTCAGAACCCGCGGCCATCAGGGCCGGGCTGAAGATGGTACCCGGGCGTGGCAGGGGGGCTCGACAGCGCCCCCTGGAACGGGGTCCGAAAACATGGTCCATAAATCAAACACGCTTGCATGTAATAATATGAAACTCGGTACACATGTAGATCTCATCGTTTCATATATACTTCACACTCTTACTTTTTACCCCAGCCCAACAGGAAGTGGGCTATTTAGGGTTGTTGGTAAAACACACGCAAAGGAATTTGAAGTACTTCTCCTAGAGAATTCAAACACACGGCACGAAACTCGGTCAGCGTGAAGTCAAGACATTGAGGATGAAAGTTTGCGAGGGGATTTTTGATATCTCGAACGGTTTGGCCGTGGCGAGGAAACAATGGTACCCGGGCGTGGCAGGGGGGCTCGACAGCGCCCCCTGGAACGGGGTCCGAAAACATGGTCCATAAATCAAACACGCTTGCATGTAATAATATGAAACTCGGTACACATGTAGATCTCATCGTTTCATATATACTTCACACTCTTACTTTTTACCCCAGCCCAACAGGAAGTGGGCTATTTAGGGTTGTTGGTAAAACACACGCAAAGGAATTTGAAGTACTTCTCCTAGAGAATTCAAACACACGGCACGAAACTCGGTCAGCGTGAAGTCAAGACATTGAGGATGAAAGTTTGCGAGGGGATTTTTGATATCTCGAACGGTTTGGCCGTGGCGAGGAAACAAAATTATGGCGAGAAACGTGAAACAGGAAGTGTGTCATAACTACTGCATACATTAACTGATCTTGATGAAACTTCAGCAGTGTGTTCGTTGTAAGAGCCCGATCATATGGATGTGACTATTGTGAGTCAAAGTTATAGCGCCACCAACTGGCAGCAGGAAGTGTGTCACTTTCAAAATGCTTTGAAATCACCCTCTTATTTTTACCCGATTTGCTTCAAACTTCATTTGTATAATGTAAATACACGGCAGATGAAGACCTGTGAATGGATTCTTGATATCTTTGAAACTGTTGCTGTGGCAATCCATCAAACTTTAATATTCTTTTTGGATGCTTTTGAGACTCTTAGCATGCCTGAAATTGCTTAAAATTGCATGAAACTCGACAGACAGATCACATTTATTAGCCAGGTGACATGTGCATAGTTTCAGAAACGGGCGTGGTGCAGGGACTCAGTAGCGCCACCTTTTGACAAAAGTGGGGGGGTTAGTTTCATCTAGAGTTACAAAAATCTGTATTTATATAGTTCTCCTCCAGCCAGACAACTTTCTAATTTACAGTCATTAGTAACAACCAAGAGGAAGTCAGATATTTTGGTTTGAATATGGTCATTTCTCTCTGAGCCTACGTCTCTCTGACTGCTGTCTGTGTGTGTGTCTGTGAGTGTGGGGAGGGGGAGGGGGAGTGGGGCTAGATTAACCATTTCACTGCTGTGTGGTTTGGCCTTCATTAAAAAAGAAAATAAATGTCTTAAGCCTTGTATTTTTTAAATACGTTTTTTTAATAAAGGCATATAACAGACATGCTGCATTTAAATTTTTTTAATAAAACATTGTTTTTTATGTTTTTCAAGCCATTTGATTTATGAGGACTTTTGAAATGTCCTCATAAACCACCCATAAGTTGTAATACCAGTGTAATACACGTCATTATACAAATTTGTGTCCTCATAGATCACATAAACCAACCCACACAAACCAACCCACACACACACACACACACACCAAATTGACGGTGGGTGGCAATGGTATATTTAAAAGTGCATAATTGTAATATCTGCAAGGCACCCCTAGTCCAATCTTATTAAATGTATGCTTCATCTTTCATTTTAATTTGTAAATTTGATCAATAAATTCAATTATTTAGAATAATAAGATACTATATGGCTGTTACCCTAGGTAGGGCTGATCAAATTACATCATTTACATTGAAAAATAACAATGCATTAAATGATGTTATGAGATTGTTTTAAATATGAGTCAATTAAAAATCGTTGGAAAGAATGATACTTTTAAACATAACACTGAACCGTCACTAGGTGTCGCCAGGATACCGTCTTAATGAGCGAGTCATTGATTCATTCGTTCAAACGATTCGTTCGAACGACTGAGTCATTCATGAATGAGACAGGTATGGATTGGTCATTGAATCTAGGGTTTGCGATGTCTACCAATTTGGCATCAGACGATGTGTACAGTGAAACATCGCGATGGACGATGATATCGGAGGAGCGTCGGGGCTAACGTTTTAATTTTTCACTTAAGCAATAAGCCCCGCAAAGCCGTGTTTTACAGTGGATTTAGAACAGCTAAGGGGCGTAGGCACAACGCGGAGATATTTTCCTCTACATCTCATCAGCAATTTTGATTTCGGCACGCTCTGAGTCTGCAGCAGCTGACCACTAGGAGCGAATGTACATGATGTACAATGTACACGTGACAGAGCAGCCAGATCCAGACTGTGCTTTCGCGCTGTGGCTGGCGCTGAGCCAGAGACAGACGCGTTCAGTGCTTGTCATATTATATCACAACTATTCAGTGTTTTTAACCACATAATGTTTATTTTAGGTTTCAGACATTTAAATGCATATAACTTATAGCAAAACAATACATTTATAGTTTGTAAAATACACAATGGTGTCTATGGAAGCAGCCATAACAACCCATTCAAATATATTTGCCGACGGATTTTATTCATATCAGACACACAGTGTAAGTAACTATAAAGTTAACTCTATTCTTCTCCCAGTTCACCGGCCATGTATTTCGGGAGAAACTGTTTTTTAAACGACAAAACAAACTCACTTACACACATTTGAGAATCAGAATAGAAGATAGTTAATGACATGGTAACCAGGTTTGTTAATATTTATAAATAAAGCGCTAACGTTACATGTCTATTTTGGCTGTGGTGAATCACGTGCCAAGCATGACGCGTCACCATGGAAACATGGGGGGGGGGGGGGATCGCGATGCTGGCTTAAACAAAGAGTATAGAAGCACAAGAGGCGAAACTCTGATGCTTTTCTGGTAACAGCCACTAGATGGCGCTTGGGGAGCGCGGCCGCCATTGTGGATGAAGATTCCAACGGGAGTTACTGGACAACAGCACAGATAACAGTTTTTTGAGGTAGTTTTTTCTTGCATTATAGAATATTTCCATTTTATGCAACTTTACACATTTACTACTATTATTAGTTACCAACTCCACTTAGCCTGAAATATATTTTGTACGTTTTAATCCCCTGGATCATGCTACAAACATGATGATCTTATGGAACATTATGCATTGCATGTGTCCGTTATCCTATAATTGCCACTTTTGTACAGTGGCTGTGTTTTTGTTTACATACTCTTGCTTTAACGGTCATTAATATACGATATAAGAAGCTCACTGTAAAGCTGTTTCTATTGCTGTTGTATAGGCCTAATAGTTGTACAAATAGAGAGTTTGTAGGCCTACTACTGTATACGTGTTGTTGTAGCCATTAATAAGCGCATTTAGTTTCATATTTGTTCAAATATTATAATGTTTTTTTCCCCATATTGATTATGAAAAGTGAACAGCATGAGTATGATATCAGGAGACATTATGATTTTGACTCATTAGCCTACGCTGTGTTTTGTAGAAAGCCTTTCTTTAAAATTAATTTCGTTTTGTATAAATTGTATCTTATTTTTTTTATTATTTTTTTTTTAAATTTAATCGGCTAATAAGCAAATATAGCAGACATAATCATGACATCCGGCGCCGGCGTGAACTTGAGCAAATCTCATCATAAATTAACCGAAATATGCCTCAGACATGAGAAATATAGAAAGCTTGCAACTAAATATTTAAACGAAACTATTCCAAACGAAAAGAAATAGGCTACTCTCTGATTATGTTGCACACTCACATATGTTGAAATAACGAGATATTATGTTGAAATAACATTATAAATAATACATCTTTAAATATATTTGATTGAATGCTGAATGTTGTGCTTATTCAATTTAGTAAAATTAAAACTTTAGTTGTGATAATTAAAATTAAATAATTAAATAAATTTAATAATAATTAAAATTATTGAATATTAAATATTGAAGTTTTGCTCATTTAATAATAGTATACAATATAGGCTATAAGTGCGCAGCTCCCCCTGTCAATGATCTAGCACCCCCTCGGCACCTGCGTTAAAAAATCTGGCGCTGCCTCCTCTTTTTACATAATTATTTCAACCTAAAAATGACCTCTGCGTTATACGTATATTAAAGAATATACGTTCTTTGGCTTAAAGCAAAGTCCCCATGAACCGGAAGTTGCAAACGGCTTTTCTCCAGTGCTGTGACGTATTTCCGAGAGAAACGGAATACTTATGAGGCAAAATAGTGAGCGTGGCTTTTTTTTTCCAACTAGCACCTGATTGGATCTAGAAAAATGCACCTCCTCGCCATCTCTCCTTTCACACGCTGTGTGCCTGTCTACTGTCAGTTGGAGGGGCGTTACGGATGTTAAGCAGACACCCAAACCATCAAGCCTACGTCATCGGGCAAGGTCCTCCAGTGCAGAGGGGAGGGGCATTTTCAGAATTTGATTAAAGATTACGAAGCCAAAAATTTTTTTTGTGTGGATTGACTTGCACGGATGAATTGTTCACCACAGAACGATCAATTTAGGCAAACAAAGTAAGTATGGTCAATTTTGATTTCATGGGGACTTTTAACATCGTGATGTCTGTCAGCCATCACGATGGACGATGATATCGTCAATCTTTGAGTAAACCAATTTGTCCAAAATGCTGAATCATTCAGTAATGAGAAAACATGTTGCTGTGAGATGCGCAATGGTTCTGCTGTGATCTTTGTTTAACTATTTTCGCTGCTGAAACAGAAAAACCGTCAATATTGCATCTAAAATGTAAGTGACTTGACGTGGTGTGTGTGTGTGTGTGTGTGTGTGTGTGTGTGTGTGTGTGTTACAGTGAAAAGAGTTTAACCCTTTAAGGCAGTGGATCTCAATCCTGGTCCTAGGGAGCCACTGCTCTGCATAGTTTGTATGTCTCCCTCATTTAACACACCTGATTCAGATCATCAGCTCGTTAGGAAAGAGCTTTATTAACTGAAGTGGGTGTGTCAGATAAAGGAGACATATAAAATGTGCAGAGCAGTGGCACCCTAGGACCAAGATTGAGAACCACTGCTTTAAGGCCTTGTCTTTTTTGGATATATCTTCTTTTTTTTTTATGTGCATACAACCCATATATTTTAAATGTATTGTTTGCTTTAAATTAAATTAAGATTGTATGTTTGGTAATTGAACCTAAATAAATTTAAAATTAATGTGCTATATTTCAGATCAATATAATTGTTTTCTTTCATTTTAATCAACACTAACTTTATTCTCTATCTGTATTATAAATAACTTATTTCTGCATAAATTAAAAAATCCCCAATAATCCAGACCAACCAGAGCACACTAATTCTACAACATCATCAGTGCTGAAGCGGAACTACCAGAGCCGTTCGGCAGATAGCGAGCAGATATTTTGTGTCACGTCGTGCACAATAACCCTAAAGGCACCAGGCTGGCGGTGCCACTGGCTTTATATATATATATATAATATATATATATATATATATATATATATATATATATATATATATATATATATATATATATATATATATATATATATATTAGGGATGCACCGATACCACTTTTTCCAGACCGAGTCCGATACCGATACTTTCATTTTTGGTACTCGCCGATACCGATACGGTAACCGATAACTGTATTTTTAATTTTCAGTTAATTTTCAATTCATGCATTTGTAATTTTTAAATGTATTGGTAGAGAA
Source organism: Chrosomus eos (assembly GCA_036326025.1). Lineage (NCBI taxonomy): Eukaryota > Metazoa > Chordata > Actinopteri > Cypriniformes > Leuciscidae > Chrosomus > Chrosomus eos. The sequence goes on along the minus strand of JAZAVI010000089.1, from coordinate 335,194 downwards.
ACCAAAATAATATCAATCATATTAGTTGTTTATTAAATTTAAACTTAATTAGTTCAACAAATATATATTTCATGCACTGCATATTTATTACTGCATAAATTAAATATATATGGATCTTTTTGTAAAGTTGATAGAGGTAGCCTATTTAGCCAAGAGCAGAGAGTAATTTATTTGTCCTTTGTTTGATTAACATTAAAACACAGCAGCAGATTTATTAAAGTGCCGCCCCTTTAAGGCCGAACGCACTGACGCCATTTGAATTATACTGTCTACGTTCACTTGAGATATATAACAGACTTTTACTAGGATACTCGCCAATGTGTTTTTACATAGTTTTGTGTGAATTCCTCCGTACAAGCGCAATGCGTGAAAGACTTCCATTCAGTATTCGCGCGCTGTCTGGTGGTTTTCGGGCGCGCGCTGTGGATGTTTGAAGTTCATGGAAATTCTTGACCTGCAAATGTCCTGTAATAATGTAGGCTACCACTCGTTAAACATAAGTAAGGTAACAGTTCATGTTTTACTTACATATACGATTTAGTTTTAATCCAAATAACACGTGCTGAGTGAATGATCCGCAATCAACAGCATTCAACAGAAGTGCTCTCTCTCTCTCTCTCTCTCTCTCCTCTCTCTCTCTCTCTCTCTCTCTCTCTATCTCTCGTCAGTTAACGTTATTAATAAGCTACATGCCTCGTTTTACTTGATTTGCCATTGACATCCGACTGAACTACAAACTTTCCACTGACGTCTGTGAAAAAGGGTTGCGCTCGACCAGCTCGCGCGTCTGTGTCGTAGCGCGCTCAATCCTCTCCGTGTTTTTCTCTTATCAGCTTGCGCACCATATAGTTAAATAGACGACGCGTTAATATATTCTGTTTAATATTCCACTGATAAGATACATTTATTTCATATACAGCCTTCTTTTTTTTATCCCCATTATAATTTCTGATACTGTACACATGCTGCCTAGTATCGGTTGTTGGTATCGGGGCATTTTTACGAGTACGAGTACAAGTACATGAGCTCAGTATCGGCCCGATACCGATACTGGTATCGGTATCGGTGCATCCCTAATATATATATATATATATATATATATATATATATATATATATATATATATATATATAAATATAGCTGCGAGCAGCGATGAAGGATGAAAGTTTGCGAGGGGATTTTTGATATCTCGAACGGTTTGGCCGTGGCGAGGAAACAAAATTATGGCGAGAAACGTGAAACAGGAAGTGTGTCATAACTTCAGCATACATTAACTAATCTTGATGAAACTTGAGCAGTGTGTTCGTTGTAAGAGCTCGATCATATGGATGTGACTATTGTGAGTCAAAGTTATAGCGCCACCAACTGGCAGCAGGAAGTGTGTCACTTTCAAAATGCTTTGAAATCACCCTCTTATTTTTACCCGATTTGCTTCAAACTTCATTTGTATAATGTAAATACACGGCAGATGAAGACCTGTGAATGGATTCTTGATATCTTTGAAACTGTTGCTGTGGCAATCCATCAAACTTTAATATTCTTTTTGGATGCTTTTGAGACTCTTAGCATGCCTGAAATTGCTTAAAATTGCATGAAACTCGACAGACAGATCACATTTATTAGCCAGGTGACATGTGCATAGTTTCAGAAACGGGCGTGGTGCAGGGACTCAGTAGCGCCACCTTTTGACAAAAGTGGGCGGGTTAGTTTCATCTAGAGTTACATAAATCTGTATTTATATAGCTCTCCTCCAGCCAGACAACTTTCTAATTTACAGTCATTAGTAACAACCAAGAGGAAGTCAGATATTTTGGTTTGAATATGGTCATTTCTCTCTGAGCCTACGTCTCTGTGACTGCTCTCTGTGTGTGTGTGTCTGTGAGTGTGGGAAGGGGGAGGGGGAGTGGGGCTATGCGCCTGCTCTCTGTGTGTGTGTCTGTGAGTGTGGGAAGGGGGAGGGGGAGTGGGGCTATGCGCCTGCTCTCTGTGTGTGTGTCTGTGAGTGTGGGGAGGGGGAGGGGGAGGGGGAGTGGGGCTAGATTAACCATTTCACTGCTGTGTGGTTTGGCCTTCATTAAAAAAGAAAATAAATGTCTTAAGCCTTGTATTTTTTAAATACGTTTTTTTAATAAAGGCATATAACAGACATGCTGCATTTAAATTTTTTTAATAAAACATTGTTTTTTATGTTTTTCAAGCCATTTGATTTATGAGGACTTTTGAAATGTCCTCATAAACCACCCATAAGTTGTAATACCAGTGTAATACACGTCATTATACAAATTTGTGTCCTCATAGATCACATAAACCAACCCACACAAACCAACCCACACACACACACACACACACACACCAAATTGACGGTGGGTGGCAATGGTATATTTAAAAGTGCATAATTGTAATATCTGCAAGGCACCCCTAGTCCAGTCTTATTAAATGTATGCTTCATCTTTCATTTTAATTTGTAAATTTGATCAATAAATTCAATTATTTAGAATAATAAGATACTATATGGCTGTTACCCTAGGTAGGGCTGATCAAATTACATCATTTACATTGAAAAATAACAATGCATTAAAAGATGTTATGAGATTGTTTTAAATATGAGTCAATTAAAAATCGTTGGAAAGAATGATACTTTTAAACATAACACTGAACCGTCACTAGGTGTCGCCAGGCTACCGTCTTAATGAGCGAGTCATTGAGTCATTGATTCATTGACAGGTATGGATTGGTCATTGAATCTAGGGTTTGCGATGTCTACCAATTTGGCATCAGACGATGTGTACAGTGAAACATCGCGATGGACGATGATATCGGGAGGAGGGGCGGGGCTAACGTTTTAATTTTTCACTTAAGCAATAAGCCCCGCAAAGCTGTGTTTTACAGTGGATTTAGAACAGCTAAGGGGCATAGGCACAACGCGGAGATATTTTCCTCTACATCTCATCAGCCATTTTGATTTCGGCACGCTCTGAGTCTGCAGCAGCTGACGACTAGGAGCGAATGTACATGATGTACAATGTACACGTGACAGAGCAGCCAGATCCAGACTGTGCTTTCGCGCTGTGGCTGGCGCTGAGCCAGAGACAGACGCGTTCAGTGCTTGTCATATTATATCACAACTATTCAGTGTTTTTAACCACATAATGTTTATTTTAGGTTTCAGACATTTAAATGCATATAATTTATAGCAAAACAATACATTTATAGTTTGTAAAATACACAATGGTGTCTATGGAAGCAGCAATAACAACCCATTCAAATATATTTGCCGACGGATTTTATTCATATCAGACACACAGTGTAAGGAACTATAAAGTTAACTCTATTCTTCTCCCAGTTCACCGGCCATGTATTTCGGGAGAAACTGTTTTTTAAACGACAAAACAAACTCACTTACACACATTTGAGAATCAGAATAGAAGATAGTTAATGACATGGTAACCAGGTTTGTTAATATTTATAAATAAAAGCGCTAACGTTACATGTCATACAGCGCTATTTTGGCTGTGGTGAATCACGTGCCAAGCATGACGCGTCACCATGGAAACATGGGGGGGGGGTCGCGATGCTGGCTTAACTATGATATCGTCTATCGGCACAACCCTAATTGAATCTTTGAGTAAACCAATTTGTCCAAAATGCTGAATCATTCAGTAATGCGAAAACATGTTGCTGTGAGATGAGCAATGGTTCTGCTGTGATCTTTGTTTAACTATTTTCGCTGCTGAAACAGAAAAAACCGTCAATATTGCATCTAAAATGTAAGTGACTTGACGTGTGTGTGTGTGTGTGTGTCTGTGTGTGTGTGTGTGTGTGTGTGTGTGTGTGTGTGTGTGAGAGAGAGTGTGTCTGTTACAGTGAAAAGAGTTTAACCCTTTAAGGCAGTGGATCTCAATCCTGGTCCTAGGGAGCCACTGCTCTGCATAGTTTGTATGTCTCCCTCATTTAACACACCTGATTCAGATCATCAGCTCGTTAGGAAAGAGCTTTATTAACTGAAGTGGGTGTGTCAGATAAAGGAGACATATAAAATGTGCAGAGCAGTGGCACCCATAGGACCAAGATTGAGAACCACTGCTTTAAGGCCTTGTCTTTTTTGGATATATCTTCTTTTTTTTTATGTGCATACAACCCATATATTTTAAATGTATTGTTTGCTTTAAATTAAATTAAGATTGTATGTTTGGTAATTGAACCTAAATAAATTTACAATTAATGTGCTATATTTCAGATCAATATAATTGTTTTCTTTCATTTTAATCAACACTAACTTTATTCTCTATCTGTATTATAAATAACTTATTTCTGCATAAATTAAAAAATCCCCAATAATCCAGACCAACCAGAGCGCACTAATTCTACAACATCATCAGTGCTGAAGCGGAACTACCAGAGCGGTTCGGCAGATAGCGAGCAGATATTTTGTGTCACGTCGTGCACAATAACGCTAAAGGCACCAGGCTGGCGGTGCCACTGGCTTTATATATATATATATATATATATATATATATATATATATATATATATATATATATATATATATATATATATATATATATATAAATATAGCTGCGAGCAGCGATGAAGGGCCAAAGCCGACGGTACCGCCACCCTGGTGCACCAGGGTTGCGGTGCCACCGGCTTGGGCCCGTAATCGCTGCTCGCAGCTATATTTATTTTTATTTTTATTTTTTATTTTTTCAGAAAACAGAGAAAACCCCTTGAAGAAATAGTGACACCATCCAGTTTAGATTAAAACATTTTTAGAAATAAGAGGCCAGATTTATTTTCATTTATATGGATTTTATAGACATTTGCCTACTTTGCCTCATTTTCTTGTGGTTTGTATATAAACTGCTCATATTACATCCAGTAATGAACAGATTCAGACAGACGTGTGTAAAATCTTCTGTGTTCTGTGTGATGGAGCTGATTTGGTGATTCTTCTGTTCCTGTTTTTAGCTTCTTCTTCTCTAATTTTCTTAGTAAAACCCTCTGTGAGTGTTTATTGTGTCACCTTTCCTGAGATGTACTGTATGTTACAAATATGGTCTGAGTAACATGTTTCCAAACCTCAAAACATCGCTGTAAAACTTCATACAGACTCTCAAGTGCCGGTTTTCATTAGGGTATGAGCCTACCCCCCGAATGGAGAGTGACGTCACCAGTACCGCTGAGGTATGCTCAAGAACATTTGGACAAGCCCGCTTCATTTTGGAATAAGGTGCTGTGGACTGATGAAACTAAAATAGAGTTATTTTGGCAATACAAGGGGCGTTATGCATGGTGGAAAAAGTTCTGCGATCCCGTTTAAAATGTAAAGGTGATCGGGCATTCTCCTAGGCTCTGGAATGACCTTCCTCTGTCTGTAAAAACTTGTCCTTCATTGGTTGCTTTTCAGAGTGCGCTTAAGACTTACTTGTTCTCTTTAGCATTTGACAATGCCTTGTAAGTTTTTATGTCATATGTTTGCATTGTTTTTATGTCTTTCTTTTTACATTTTTCTTTTATACCTTCTGTACAACACTTTGGTTCCACTTGTGGTTTTGAAAGTGCTCTATAAATAAAGTTGAGTTGAGTAGTGTCAAACTGTTCCTCCATCCTCACCTTGTAGGCAGCTTTTGCTTTCATTTAACTCTTGCCTGTATTCATCTTCATTTCCTTCCCTGTATGCCTGCTCTTTGGTGTTCCTAAGCAGCCTTAACCAGGGTTTGTTGTTATTATATTTCACAGTGTCTGTATATGAGTCCATGGAGTCACAAGAGGCACGCATGGATTCCCAATCAGTAGTGTTTAAACAGTCTTGTAACATCCCAATTGCCTCTGTCGTCCATCTTTTAGTTGTATACTGAACTGCTTTAGCTACAGTGGGTATAGAAAAGAATCCCCCCCCCCCCCCCCCCCTTTAAAATAATCACATTTTGTTGCTTTGCAGCCTGATTTGATTGAAAACGGACAATTAATTGATAATTTAATTAATTTAATTAAATTTAAATTAATTTATTAATTTAATTAAAGTCATGTGTATAAATTATTTCAATCAGCCTGATTGAAAACGGACAAAAACTATTTTTGTTTTATTTAGCTGTATTTACAACTTATAACATCCAAGTGAAAGATATAATACCAACTTGTCAGAATTTGTTTTTTACAAATTAAAAAACAGAATCACTGAGTTGGAAAAAGAATCACCCCCTCCTAAAAATGACTTGTAAACCCAACCAGGTGTAGCTAATCACCTTCTCAATAGCACACAAAGCCAATTGACTTTCAAATGTGATCAGCTGTGGTCATTTTGATTAGCTCAGCATGAAACAAGCTTTTCCTGAAGCATTTCAGTCCTTGGTAGTGCAACTGAAGAAAACAATCAACTATGGGTGGCAAGGCATTGTCAAAAGATCTCCGGGATAAAGTTGTGGACTGGCACAAGTCAGGAGATGGATACAAAAAAAATCAAAGGCTTTATCAGTGCCTAGAAGCACAGTGCAGTCTATTATTAAGAAGTGGAAGGTGTTTGGAACAACACAGACCCTCCTTGGGTCAAGACGTTGCTCCAAACTGGATGAAAGAGCCAGGAGGAAACTGGTCAGAGAGGCTACCAAGAGGCCTACAGCAACTCTGAAGCAGTTGCAGGAATACATGACAAAGAATGGTCATTGTGTGCATGTGACAACAATATCACAAATTCTCCACAAATGTGGCTTGTATGGGAGGGTTGCAAGAAAAAAGCCACTCCTCAAAAAAGGCCACATGCAGTCACGACTGAGCTATGCCAAAACACACCTTGAAGATTCTAAGACCACGTAGACAAAGGTGTTATGGTCAGATGAGACTAAAATTTAATTATTTGGCCTCAACGCCAAACGATATGTCTGGCGAAAATCCAATACAGCTCACCATCCAAATAACACCATTCCTACAGTAAAGCATGGAGGTGGTAAAATCATGTTATGGGGTTGTTTCTCTGCAGTAGGGACTGGAGCACCAGTCAGGATAGAAGGAAAATGGATGGGGCAAAACACTGTCAAATTCTTGAGGAAAATCTGCTGCTCTCTGCCAGAAAGTTGTCAATGGGAAGAAGATTTACCTTTCAACATGACAATGACCCAAAGCACACAGCAAAACTGACCACAAAGTGGTTGATGGAGAAAAAGGTGAATGTCCTTGCATGGCCTAGTCAGAGCCCAGACTTAAACCCCATTGAAAATCGTCTCAGGTTACTATTGTAACCATAGTTCCCTGAGAAACAGGGAACGAGACGATGCGTCAAACGACACGGTGGGAACGCCTCTTGCGTGATTGCGTCTGAAGCATCTATGCCAACTAGTCCAATGGAATGAGAGAATGAGCGTCACGGGCGGGTGACGTCATGAACCAGGAAAGGATAAGAGCACTTCCGCTGCTCGCCGGCATTTAGCTTCGACAGTGCCGAAGCAAGCCGATCGCAGGGACGCAGGAAGTATGGCAGGGGGACGCATCGTCTCGTTCCCTGTTTCTCAGGGAACTATGGTTACAATAGTAACCTGAGACGTTCCCTTTATCGAAAAAGGGAACTTCGAGATGCGTCAAACGACACGGTGGGAACGAGAATACCCAACCCGCCATAATTACAAGTAACTGAGTGTCAGTCTTTCTTTCTTGTTGATCTAAGCACTCAGCACCTGAGAACCTGGGGCAGCATCCAGGTCCAGACTGTAAAATCTCACGAATGTGAGCGGAGAGGACCAGCCCGCCGCATCACAAACATCTTGAAGAGATACCCCCTGCAATATGGCTTTAGAAGCCGCCATACTCCTGGTCGAGTGGGCTCGGACCACCAAAGGACAAGGCTGGCCCGAGTACTCGTATGCTAGTGAAATAGCCTCGACTATCCACTTACTGACTGTCTGTTTTGAAGCAGGAAGACCTTTTTTAGGTGATCCAAAGCAAATCAGTAATTGGTCGGACTTTCTGAATGAGGAAGTCCGATGTACATATGTGTCCAATGCTCGCACTGGACACAACAGGTGCAGTCTTTCCTGGTCCGCAGTTGCAAATGGAGGAGGACAGAAAGCCTGCAGCACAATAGGCCTCGGAGTCAAGGTTGGAACCTTAGGGACGTATCCCTGTTTTGGATATAGGAACGCCTTGACCATCCCCGGTGCAAATTCAAGGCAGGTGGGGGAGACCGAAAGAGCCTGAAGGTCGCCAACTCTCTTTAGGGACGAAATAGCTAGCAGAAAGATAGTCTTGAGAGTCAGGAACTTTTCTGAGACCGAATCTAAGGGCTCGAATGGGGCCCTAGACAGGCCTTCTAGAACTATAGTCAAGTCCCAAGCTGGCACCTTAGTGCGGATTGCAGGCCTCAGCCTCAGGGTGCCACGAAGGAAACGTGTAATCAGGGGGTCTCGACCCAAAGATATACCTCCCACCATAGTATGGTAAGCCGCAATGGCTGCCACGTAAACTTTTAGTGTGGAAGGACAAAGACCTGACACAAAGCGCTCCTGCAGGAACTCGAGTACTGTGTTGACAGAACAGTTAACTGGATCCCACTGGTGTCGGTGACACCATAAGGAGAAAACTCTCCATTTAAGCGCATACAGTTTCCTCGTAGCTGGAGCTCTGGAGCTTAAGATGGTCTCAGCAGCCTCAGCTGAAAGACCACTATCTATAAGTTGGGCCCCCTCAGAGGCCAAACCCAAAGATTCCATATCTCTGGCCGAGGGTGAAATATTGTGCCCCCGGCCTGAGACAGAAGGTCCCTCCTCAAAGGGATCTCCAATGGAGGCCCGTCTAGAAGAAGGATCAGGTCCGCAAACCAGATCCGACTTGGCCAGCGTGGTGCTACTAGCAATAGGCTTATTCCATACCGACGGACCCTCTCCAGAACTCCTGGGAGCAGAGCAACAGGGGGAAAGGCGTACAGACGTAGCCTCGGCCACGTCTGCACCATGGCATCCAGCCCCAGGGGGGCTGGGTGCGTCAGAGAATACCAGAGCGGACAGTGCGTCGTGTTCTGAGACGCGAACAGATCCACCTCTGCCTGACCATATGCCTCCCAGATTTTCTCCACCGCCTCGGGGTGGAGTCTCCAATCCCCTGGCCTCAGCTCCTGCCTCGACAGGATGTCTGCTCCTATATTCTGGTCCCCAGGAATATACACTGCCCTCAGGGAGAGTACCTTCCCCAGAGACCACAGAAGGATCTGGTGCGCCAGTTTGCAAAGCGGACGCGAGCGCAGACCCCCCTGGCGGTTCAGATAAGAGACCACAGATGTGTTGTCTGTTCGAACGAGCACATGATGGCCTCTTAGGTCCGGAAGGAAATGTCTCAACGCATTGAAGACAGCCATCATCTCCAGGCAATTTATGTGCCAAGAAAGATGATGGCTTTTCCACAGACCCTGAACCGAGCGGCCTTCCATTACCGCTCCCCAGCCGGTGAGAGAAGCATCTGTCGAGATCACTACTCGATGGCAAAGAGCTCCCAACACCGGACCCTGGGTTAAGAACCAGTGTTTTTTCCATATCTCTAAGGCACGAAGGCATCGCCGCGAAACCTTGATCATACGAAACGGGTTTCCCCTCGGGGAGAACCCTCTGGTTCTGAGCCACCACTGTAAAGGCCTCATGTACAGCAGGCCAAAAGGTATCACGTTGGACGCTGCTGCCAGTAGACCCAACAGTCTCTCGAACTGTTTTACAGTGCGTGACTGACCTAGCTTTAGCTCTTTGATGGCTGACAGGATAGCAGCTACACGTAAGGGCGACAGGCTGGCCCTCATCGTCACTGAATCCCATACCACACCAAGGAAAGTGGTTCTCTGTACTGGAGAAAGTACACTCTTCTTGGCATTGAGCCTCAACCCCAACATTCGTATATGAGCGAGAACGACACCTCGGTGTCGAACCGCCAACTGTTCTGATTCCGCTAGAATCAGCCAGTCGTCGATATAATTCAAAATGCGTATGCCCTGAAGCCTGAGAGGGGCTAAAGCTGCATCCATGCATTTCGTGAATGTGCGGGGTGACAGAGCTAGGCCGAAAGGAAGAACCCGATACTGGTATTCTGGACGAACCAGTCCTCGGATCTGATTTGGGTCACGATCTGTTTGATGGTCAACATCTTGAACTTGAGTTTCTGAACTGACCGATTCAACAGGCGAAGATCTAAAATGGGACGCAACCCCCCATCCTTCTTTGGAACAATGAAATAACGGCTGTAAAAACCCGATTCTCTGTCGGGAGAGTACACCTGTTCTATAGCTTCTTTTGCTAACAGGGCCTTTACTTCCTGTTCCAATACCAGAGCCTGCTCGGGACGCACCACTGTGGGCAGCACCCCGCTGTAACGAGGAGGACGAGAACCGAACTGGATTCTGTATCCTATCTCTACAATCTGCAGGACCCAAGGAGAAATATTTGGCAGAAGTTTCCACGCTGCCAGAAAATTTACTAAGGGAACCAGCCTCTCGAGGCTGGTCTCTGGTGTTACTGAGAGAGCCAAATCTGGAGCCTGAAACATAATGGCAGGAACTACCTGACCTGACTGCTCTAAAGCCCCCCTCAGAGGGCGCGAAACCGATGCTGTGCCGCAACACAGCATCATTGACTCGCTGGAGACCCCTGCGCCCTGAAGCACCGGAGGTGGCAGGGTTGGCAGGAGGGCCTCGTGAGGACCCCGAAGTGGAACGGGCACCGTGTGATGAGGTGAACACCACTCCACTTCGGTCGGGGCTGTCCCCACAGGCCTGGTGCCTAAGCATCAGGACCTTTTTTTTTTTTTGAGCCGAAGCCTTCTTCGCCTGAAGAACGGTCCTCAGATCCGGCTTAGGCTTAGTCGACTTCGGTTGAGAGGGTTGCGTCTGTCTCCAATATCTACGTGGAGGTGCACGAGACGCAACACTCTCTTTTTGTTGCACACGATATGATGAGCTATGCGGCTGGGGCTGCTCACGCCCAGCATCCCCAGGGGGCTGGACACGGCGAGGGATAAACTTTTTAAATACATCAGACTGTTTTTTAGTCTCCTGGAACCTTTCCACTGCAGCGTGGACTGCGTCACCGAAGAGACCAGAGGGTTCAAGAGGAGCGTCTAATAAAAAAGTTCGATCTTTATCTTTAATCTCAGAAAGATTCAACCATAAGTGCCTCTCAGTGGCTACCAAAGCTGCCATAGACCGCCCAATAGCTCTAGCGGTCTCTTTAGTAGCCCTAAGAGAAAGATCGGTAGCCCTACGAAGTTCTCGAACATCGTCATGACTAACACCCTCACTGTTATCCAAATCCCCCAGCAGGTCAGCCTGATAAGCCTGGAGCAGCGCCATAGTGTGTAAGCACGCTCCAGCTTGACCTGCCGCCGCATAAGCTTTGCCCACTAAACTAGATGTAGTTTTTAGCGGTCTAGTGGGCAAAACTGGGGCTCTCATAGTCGATGCTGGCCCAGGCGCGAGATAACTCGCTAAATTTTGCTCAGCCTGGGGCATCGATTCATAACCATATTCTTTTAGCCCTCTAATTCTTGAATAAGTGGTGGTTTGAGGGCTAAAAACACGAGATGAATATGGTTTATTCCAAGATCTAGATATCTCACTATGTAAATCAGGGAAAAATGGGAGCCCTCGTGGTGGACATAATGTGGCTGAAGAGAGAAATCGCTCATCTAACTTGCTTTTAGGGCGAGTGTTTTTATTCTCAGATAGCCATTCAATATTTAACTTCTCTACAGCTCGTGACATGACATCCACCAGCTCATCATACGCCGGGGAAATAAATTGTGTGTCTCTTTCCCCCGTGTGTGCATTCTCACTTTCAACACTCATAACATCAACTTCCTCAGAAGAAGAACAATGCAGAAAGGGAGAGCTCTCTTCCCGGGCGGGAGAAACCGCAGAGCGTGCTTCCGACACCGGGAGAGGAGAGCTAGATCTCCCAGGAAGGGAAGGAGAAAAGGTCCGCGGACCCGTCTCGAACCCCTCTGAGAGATCTAACTGCGATCCCCAAGAATGCATTCTCCGCGTTGCCTCGGCAGACGCGGGTCCTGATCCTTGTGGATCGCGAGCCTGCCCACTCTGTTTATCAAAAAGTGACAGGCGGGATCTGAGCATGCGAAGCGGTAGCTTCTCACAATGCTGGCACTCAGCCCCCTCGAAGGCTGAGGCTGCATGCTCAAATCCCAAACAAATCACACAAAGCTCGTGTGTGTCCCCACCCGTTAAATAACGCGGGCAGGGAGGAACACACTGCTTGTAAACTTGTTTCGCCATCACGTTTCCAACAATATTGTAACAGACAACAATAAATAGACAGAGACAGTTTGACACAGATCGCTTGCTGAGGCACAGAAGCTAAATGCCGGCGAGCAGCGGAAGTGCTCTTATCCTTTCCTGGTTCATGACGTCACCCGCCCGTGACGCTCATTCTCTCATTCCATTGGACTAGTTGGCATAGATGCTTCAGACGCAATCACGCAAGAGGCGTTCCCACCGTGTCGTTTGACGCATCTCGAAGTTCCCTTTTTCGATAAAGGGAACTGTGGAATGACTTGAAGACAGCAGTCCACAAACGGTCACCATCAAATTTAACTGATATTGAGCAGTTCTGCAAAGAAGAGTGGTCAAATTTTGCAACATCTAGATGTGAAAAGTTAGTAGAGACATATCCCAACAGACTAAAGGCTGTAATTAACCCTTAGGGGTCGAAAACCGCGTGCCCGCGTTTTGCTGGATTTTTTCCTTATCAGTGCAAAAGAGAATCAAATTACTCTGTTAATTTTAATCTTAAATATAAGTGTTGTACATCATTAGATCCTGTTAAGTTTCTATTTTTTTTGTGGATACTCACAATAAAAACAAAGTGTTGTGCTTTTCGTCAAACAAAGAAAAATAAACATGATGCGCGTTTTCCCTTCTCTCTGTCTTTGAGGTCCGTTCTGAAACGCGTCCGAAACATTCACTTTAACTCTGTCAATACTTGTCACAGAGATACGAGAGATGTCTCTTTATGAAGCTGAGATTCTCTTCTTTCAAATGAAGTAATTTTTTTTTTTTTTTTTTTAATATTTCCAGTTTATGTAATCCGTTTGAAACCAAGGAGAGTTACAGTTTTTTCGCTCTCCCTTCATTATAGATAATTAGGTGAGCCCGCCACACCCCCAGCGCTTTTGACATGGTAAATAGGCGATATGCATCCCACACGCGGCACGCCCCGATCACTGCATAACAACATGAAGATTCTTCATCAGAGATTCACTGATAGTTCATCGCGTTTTAGGGATGGAAGCACGCTAACGTTACTCCTTCAGAGGATTATGGACAGCGGGGAATAATTAACCTTTTCCTCAGTGGAATTTAAAACTCAGACGAGCGGTTGCATTTTGAAGAACGGATTGACCCCGAGGATACAAGTTCGGAGTAAGTTTAGTGTTTTATAATTCCTTTTCTGATCATAGAGCTCAAATGCATTTTCAGACTATAGTAAATATTAACTCACAACGTTCGTGTAGGCCTATACGCTCGTGTAAACTTTTTAAATAACTGCTTAGTTTGTAATGATTTAGTGAAATATATTGATCTGCAAGCTTTGTTTGAGTTCTCCTGTGGTCTAGTGGTTAGATCAATTGCCAAGCGTGTTAGAGGTTACAGGTTTGAATCCACCACTAGCATATTTTTTTTTCTCTCATCAAAACCGAATATGTTCATCAGTGGTTACAGTCTATATCAAACACACACGTATATAGGACACACGTTTGTGTGCATTTTATTTTGTGATTTCACCGGAATGAATAGTGTCCACAATGGCAATAGATTGAAAAGCACGTTCTGTGCGCGCGCCGCCACAAGAGACTCACTGTATCCATGACACTGATAGCAGGACACGAGCGCTCAGCTTGAGTTCAAAAACAAAACATTTTAGCTCTAGATCTCTTATTTAAGAGCGGACTAAATGAATGATCTACTAGTTAACTAGAGATGTTTTATTTGTATTAGGTACAGCCGTTCATTGAGTGTATCAGTAAATGCGTGCGGTCGATGAGCCATAAACAGATACTCGCGGTTACGCAGTCTACCAATCAATAGATGTTTCTCTGTCCATCAACAGATACATTGTGCATCTATAATCATAATAGTCCATCAGTTTACTTTGGATAATGTGCTAACAGTTTTTTGCTTTTGTTTTGTTGTGTTTACATCGTCACCATCAGCCTTCAGAAATCATTCTGATATAATTTTTTTTTTAAATCAATGATGTAAACAGTTATGCTGCTTAATTTTTTTTAAACTGTGATAGTTTTTTTAGGATTCTTTGAATGCACTTTTTTTTTATTTATATAAGCACTATATAAGCAATATTTTATATATTTTTTTATATAAAAAAAACAAGTTTGGTCTTATGTTTTTTTTTTTTTTGAAAGGAAGTGTTAAGTGATATGAATGACTTTAAGTGTTTATGTTCTTAGGAAAGATTTCTATTTTGAATAAATGCTGTTCTTTTTAACTTTTTATACATCGAATCATTCTTAGTTCAGGCTGCCTCACAGCACCTTGATGGGGCATTAGCACATTGGGGGAGTGTCTTTAGTCTCCCCAGGTGTAAATCACATTAATATTCATGGGCATTAACACTCCCACGCATACAGCAGTAATGACCCAAAAACTGATGTAAGAAATTCAAATCGTTATATTGATCTTTCTGAAAGAGTGGTCAGAATGATTTTCACTTCATTTTGAAGTAAAAGTTCTAGCCTACAAGAATAGTAACTCAAAAGTATTGTGGACAACTATTCAGTATGTGTTAAATGGCCTTATTGCGGTGACATTTTTTTTCCCAAAACGTACTAACCACGCATATTATTTTTTTTCTATAAAATGCAAACATGTACATCCATTTTGCTCACATATTATTGTAGCAGAGTTTGTGCTGAATACAGCAAATTTATATGTTGGCAAATGGTATGTTTTAAGTAGCTGAAATAAGCACAAATGTCAGGGCATACCAAAACACCGAAAGAGCCCGAAAACAGCTCAGACCCCAGAGGGTTAAATAAAAAGTAACAGATGATCGGTTCACTTGAGCTAAGGTGCTACAGTGATCTGTCACGTCACATTTACAAGCGCCAAAACGGTATTTATTGTCTGCATTTCGTAATAAAATGGACAGATCCTGAGAGCTGAGAATTTGTTTCATATAAAAAGTAACCTGCTCTCTCTAGTCTGTCGGTGTCAGTGATCTTTGCTCCGCGATTTTTCTCTGCGTGAGAGCATGTGAAAAGTGTTGATTGCGTGAGTCTCAAGCTGAATGCTATGAAGTTCTCAATTTCACATCTATGTGTTTTTGAGTTTAGCTACTCTTTTACCTTCATAGTTGGCAGTTCTGCTTTTAGAAAGGAGATAAATCGTCGGCAGCGTTCATCTTTCCGCCATGCTTCTTCTCCATGCGGCGATTGTTTACATTAGACTAGAGCGCGCACTGCACCGCATGAACACAGTGCTTATGTGGGGATTGTTTACATCAGAGTGCGCACGTGTTTTGCGCAGCATATACGCAGTTGGGTTTTATTAACGGTTGATGGAAAATAAGATAATGCGCATTCTAAAACTCTAAATTTGGATCTATTATTTTTCACGGTATTTTGAAGTGCCCGCGATAACAATATCGTGCATATTCATTACCGCGATTTATCGCATTACCGAATACCGGCACATGTCTACATGGGACCCACATACAAATGTCAACTGGGTTAAAACTGGGAGCAAGATGGGTCTTGTGCATGTTGCCCACTTGGGTCCCACCTAGTAACAAGTCCAATCCTATATGAAATCCACCTGGGCAATTAACATTGGGCCATTATGTAACCCGCGGACAATCCCATACATAGCCCATTTTTCAGCCCATTTCAAACCCACATGGGCCCCACATACAAATGTCAACTGGGTAAAAACTGGGAGCGAGATGGGTCTTGTGCATGTTGCCCACTTGGGTCCCACCTAGTACCAAGTCCAAACCTATATGAAATCCATCTGGGCAATTAACATGGGGCCATTATGTAACCCGCGGACAATCCTACATGGGGCCCATTTTTCAGCCCATTTCATACCCATATGGGCCCCGCATACAAATGTTGGAATTATAAATATTGTAGTTTATTTATTGTAGCCTATTTAAAGTGTTTTCACACACAAATTTAAATTGAAGTGTTCAATCCAGTTGTTTCAACTGGTTCTGTAGAGTTTAAGAATGTTTGAGCAAGGGAGACTAAATAAACTTGCTGAGATCCAGCGCGAGAGAGGCAAAACTCATGTTTTTAATTTATGTTGCTGTGGACTATTTTCGATTTGTACCGTTTCGTTTAATTTAGCTGCAATTTCTTTGGCAAAACAAATTTAAAATGTAGCAAGAATAAGATTGTGTGTTTCTTTTTTGCATGGAAATAAAGTCTAAATGCAAGTTAGGTTGCCACCAGTCCCGGTTTTTACCGGGATTGTCCTTCTTTTTAATAACCTGTCCCGGGAAATTTAAGCACTCTCCCGGGACAATGAATGTCCCGGTTTTCGAAAGGCTACGTGATTATGCAAGTTCAAACCATAGACAGGTTCAAACTGTGTAGCGCGCGGCCGCTTGCACGGCAGAGAGAGGGAGAGACAGAACACCGGCTAGATCCCCCTAACTACAGATGGTAGTCGCCGCTCAAAGTGTGGGGCGCGCCCCTCTATGGGTGGGAAATAGCCTAGAGAAGTGACAGGTTGGGCGCGCCAACGGGAGGAACTTTTCCTTTTTATGCCTTTATATCTTTATTCGTTCATGGAGAGTCTATCGCATCTTCATCTTTGCAGCGACGCAGAAAACACCAGTTTATTAATAAACAATGAAATGTCTCCTTGCTATTTTTTTACACATTCACCATTGCCGGCTCGTGCGCTTGAGTGCAGCTTTATAACACTCACTCATTACCCTGCATAGCCTATTTAAGTTATTAAATCAATATAAAGGGGTGATTTGTCCACTGATGGCTTAAATAAACAACTAGGCTACTAGTTGACTAGAAAAAAACTAGTCGGAGACAGCATGAGCGCGCGACCCTGAGCGGAATGAGCGAGCCGAGGAATATCCAGAAATGCTCACATGCTCTGATCGGAACAAAGGAATTTTGACATAATTAATCATTAGTTTATATCTCATGCACTGCCCATAATTTTAATCCCATATCAAACACATTAGCCTATGTTATGTCTATTTTAATTTTTTCATTTTTTTGTCTTGCCAAATGGATTTCTCTTCTTTTCTTTTTTTAACATTTTGACACAGCAGCACTTTAATTTTCTCTATTTTTGTTTTTGTTTGTTTAGTTTGTATTTAGATACTAGCCTACTTGTTACTTCAATAAATTGGAACATTTTAAGCTTGTTGCGTATTTCATTAGCATTGTGTTGGGGCGATGGGGGCAGTGGGGCTTGAAAATTATGAGTCTATCCATCGGGTGCAGAAAAAAGATTGCATGTGTGTGCTAGTGTGCGTGTGTTTATGAAGCGAATGTAAGAAGCCCCCCCTTACAACCCCCCAGCTCTACTGTAGCAATGTTGTAATATGCCATTGATTATTAAACAAAACGCTTGACTTTAAATAAATAAACAGTTAATAAACTCGCAAATAAACAGTCACCTATTTAAGCATCAAGAACGGTTAAAGATTAACGCTGTCGGCCAACATGGTGTTATATTGAGATTCGATCTCGGGTCTCTTGGATCTCCGTGTCGTTGCGTTAACCACAGAGCCACCGCCTGAACGCAATTACGTCAACGTCTTATACTCTTCCAAAGCCTTGATGTAGCCTAATATGTTTCTATTGCAATGTTTTATATGGAAATGTTTTCATTATTTATTCAATTTAATTTAAGTATTGTGATGAATTATTTAACTACATTTCACTTAAATTCATCTGCTACCAGCTTTCAATCGCTCTGAATGAGCCGCGACGCAGCGGCAGATTACGCAATAGAGAGAATAAACGGACACTTTTCAAAGTCTGTGATTGTAGCGCCTCTTAGCGGTTAAAGGCAGCAAATACACCCCGAATTTCACCGCCGCGGCAAAGCGGCGGCGTTGAAAGTATTATTCTGGTTGGTAACCTACTGTATGAAGCTGGGCATAGATTACTGGGTTCAAGAACAAGGCTGAATATGTGGGAGATATGATTGTATGTGTTATTCTGATCATTTTAATGTCACAGTTTGTTTTCATTAGTCACATGTTCTCCTTTGTTCAGTTTTCGCGCCACTCCTTTGTTACCATGCTCTGTCTTCGCCTTCTTGTCTGAAGCACAACATGGCTCCGGGCTGATCGATTGCTCCTGTCTGCCTCGCTGCCTGCTGCTGTGTGTGAGTGTGTTTGCTCCGAGGCTGTTTGCTCCGTCTAAGCCTCGCATTTCTTTCTGTTTTGAACCATCATTTACTATCATTTCTAGTTGTTTATACTACTAATTACAGTTTACCTAACAGATTAACCTAACATCGCTAGCTTCCGTTATTGTTAGCACAACACGCTAGTATTTCGCTAGCCTGTTAAGGCGCCACCCGTGCGCTCAGTTATTTATTTATTTTTCTCGAGCGCGCCCTCGCATCTGAGTTCATAAAAAGCCCAGGTGAGTAAGAATCAGTCAACAAACACGGTGAGTAATGTCTTGTCTTGTTATTGTCACTTGCACCTCATGCCATATGTTTACCATAGCCTTCCCCGTCGGCATAGGGTTTATATGTGATAAATGCAAGGAGACAGTCAGGCTGACGGAGAAGATTTCAGAATTAGAGACACGCATCCAAACTTTAATTGAGGATAGTAAGTGTGCTCGAGCTTTAGATACTACTTTGGATGTGCCTAGCATAGTGAACCATTTACATGATTCGGTTCCGGCTGAGTTATTGCCTGTGCAGCCAGGCAGATGGGTGACGGTGAGAAATCGCTCTAGTCGCGGATCAAAAAACCACTCTTCTGTTCCGGTTACCATAACAAATCGATTTGCCCCTCTCAGTGAAACACCCACTGAGAATGCTGTTGATTGTGCCCTGGTAATTGGCGATTCTATTACACGGAACGTGAAAATAGAGACACCAGCCACCATAGTCACATGTTTGCCGGGAGCCAGAGCGCCTGACATCAAAGCAAATTTAAAAGTGCTGGCTAATGCTAATCGTAAATTCTCTAAGATTGTTATTCACGTCGGCACTAATGATGTTCGACTTCGCCAGTCGGAGATCACCAAAATTAATATTAAAGAGGTGTTCGAACTCGCAAGTACGATGTCAGGCACTGTAATTTGCTCTGGCCCCCTTCCTGTTCGAAGGAGTGATGAGATAGTTAGTAGATTGTGTTCACTCAATGGCTGGTTGTCTAATTAGTGTCCGCAAAATAATATAGAATTCATAGACAATTGGAAAAGTTTTTGGGGCAAGCCTGACCTGTTGAAAAGAGATGGTATTCATCCCACCTGGGATGGTGCTGCTCTTCTCTCTAGTAATTTGGCTCATAGTCTTAGAGATAAAACATGACAATCTGGGGCTCAGGTCAGGAAGCAGACAAACTGGCTAAACCGACCGTCAGACGTTTAGCCGTCTGCTAAACCTTTCTAAGGTTAAAAATCTAATTGATGTTCAACAAATAAAAAACAGATATAATACAGATGAGCAAACGATAAAGCTTGGGTTGCTGAATATTCGATCCCTTAATTCAAAATCGCTCATAGTTAATGATAAGATTAAAGTCTATAACCTAGATGTGCTGTGTTTGACAGAAACCTGGCTAAAACCAAACGATTACATTACTTTAAATGAGTCCACTCCGCAAGATTACTGTTATAAACATGAGCCTCGTCCGAAAGGCAAAGGGGAAGGTGTTGTTGTAATTTATAGTAATATTCTCAAAACCACTAAGAAATCTAGTTTTAAATATACTTCTTTTGAAGTGTTGGTGCTTAATGTAAAAATTTATAGTGTAAACAATAAATCACGTTTGAGAATTCTGCTGGCTACTGTATACAGGCCACCAGGGCACCATAAAGACTTTATCAAAGAATTTGCTGACTTTCTATCAGAATTAGTATTGGCTGCAGATAAAGTCCTAATTGTTGGTGATTTTAATATACATGTAGATAATGAAAAAGATGCATTGGGATTGGCATTTAAAGACATAAACTCAATTGGAGTGAGACAACACGTGTCAGGACCTACTCAATCATACTCTAGATCTAATACTATCACATGGAATAGATGTTGATGGCGTTGAAATTCTGCAGCAGAGCGACATCTCAGATCATTATCTAGTCTCGTGTAAATTACATTTAGCCAAGGCTGCAAAGCCGACTCCGTGTTATAAATATGTTAGACCTATCACTTCTGCCACTAAAGATTGCTTTATCAATAATCTTCCAAATCAGTTTCATAATCTCAGCATCCCAGATAGCTTAGAAGAACTTGATATTGCAACAGAAACTTTTAACTCTCTCTTTTCCAGCACTTTAGACACAGTTGCTCCGCTGCGCTTAAAGAAGATTAAAGAAAATAGTCCAACGCCGTGGTACAATGAGCACACCCGGGCCCTTAAGAGAGCAGCCAGAAAAATGGAGCGAAACTGGAAGAAAACAAAACTAGAGGTATTTCGGATTTCATGGAAGGAGAGCTCGATTGCTTACAGAGAGGCCTTAAAAGATGATTAAAACATAATCCTAGGTATTTATTTGAACAAGTGACTAAACTAACGAAAAAGAAAGCTTCAAGCCCAGAAGTTTCCAAGAAACACAGCAGTAATGACTTTATGAACTTCTTCACTTATAAGATTGATAATATCAGGGACAAAATTATAATTATGCAACCGTCTACTACAGTATCGCATCAGGGAGTATATTGTAGTCTCCGTGAGGAACATTTTGATTCATTTGTTGCTATAGGAGAGGACGAATTTTGCAAAATTGTTAATTCATCTAAATCGACAACTTGTATGTTAGACCCTATAACGACTAAACTACTGAAAGAGATGCTTCCAGAGGTCATAGATCCTCTTCTAGATATCATTAATTCATCTTTGTCATTAGGATACGTACCAAAAACCTTTAAGTTGGCTATGATTAAACCGCTTGTTAAAAAACCGCAACTTGATCCTACAGAATTAGTCAATTACAGGCCAATCTCGAATCTGCCTTTTCTGTCAAAGATACTAGAAAAAGCAGTATCCTCACAACTGTGTTCCTTTTTAGAAAGAAATAATATCTGCGAGGATTTTCAGTCCGGATTTAGACCGTACCATAGTACTGAGACTGCTCTCATTAAAGTCACAAATGATTTGCTCCTATCATCCGATCGTGGTTTTATCTCTCTATTAGTGTTACTTGATCTTAGTGCTGCATTTGATACTATCGACCACAACATTCTTTTAAATAGACTAGAAAACTATGTTGGCATTAGTGGAATTGCACTAGCATGGTTTAAATCATACTTATCTGACCGTTTTCAGTTTGTAGCAGTAAGTGAAGAGATGTCTTATCGATCACAAGTTCAGTATGGCGTACCACAAGGCTCAGTACTAGGACCGCTGCTGTTCACTCTGTACATGCTACCATTAGGAGATATAATTAGGAAATATGGAATTAGCTTTCACTGTTATGCTGATGATACTCAGCTGTATATTTCTTCAAAAACGAAACTTACCAATTCACAAAATTAACGGAATGCATAGCTGATATAAAAAATTGGATGACCAGTAATTTCCTATTACTAAATTCTGAAAAAACGGAGATTCTAATCATTGGACAAAAAACTTCCTCACCTAATAACCTAGAATACTGTCTAACACTTGATGGCTGCTCTGTTAAGTCTTCGTCGTCAGTTAGGAACCTGGGTGTGCTCTTTGATACCAATCTTTCATTTGAAAGTCACGTGTGTAGTATCTGTAAAACCACATTTTTCCATCTTAAAAATATATCTAAATTACGTCATATGCTCTCACTGACAAATGCGGAACAATTAGTTCATGCTTTCATGACCTCAAGGCTAGATTATTGTAATGCTCTACTGGGTGGTTGCCCTGCACGCTTATTAAACAAACTACAGCTAGTTCAAAACGCAGCCGCTAGAGTTCTTACCAGAACCAGGAAGTATGACCATATTAGCCCGGTTCTGTCAACACTGCATTGGCTTCCTATTAAACATCGTATAAATTTTAAAATATTGCTGATTACTTACAAAGCACTAAATGGTTTAGCTCCCCAGTACTTTAGCGAGCTCTTAACGCATTATAGTCCTGCACGTCTATTGCGATCTCAAAATTCTGGCCAGTTGATAATACCTAGAATATCTAAATCGACTGCTGGCGGTAGATCCTTTTCCTATTTAGCACCAAAACTTTGGAACAATCTTCCTAACACGGTCCGGGGAAGCAGATACAGTCTGTCAGTTTAAATCTAGACTAAAAACACATCTCTTTGGCTTAGCATACACATAACACATTATAGATTTCTATAATTCAATGTTCGGCTGCATATATTAGATCAGCCGGAACCGGGAACACTTCCCATAATTCCTGATGTACTTTGTACATCATAAGAAGGATGGCGTCTACGCTAATATTAGTCTCTCTGTTTATCCCGAGGTTTACCGCAGACCGCCGGATCCAGGGCATATCCAGATCTGATGAAGGACCATCACATAGACACGACGACACGCATTATCAGGGCTGTGAAGGCCCATGGACACCTCACCACACTCATCTCCTCACCGGCCGGATGACCCTACCCAACCAGATGAACTGGATAATATCGTGAAAGTTCTGATCCCATCTGACTCCTGACATTATGCTGCCTAACTCATAATCATACACTGTTCATTCGTTGGCCAAAGGAGGACTGGCCCCCCGACTGAGCCTGGGTTCTCCCAAGGTTTTTTTCTCCATTCTGTCACCTGATGGAGTTTTGGTTCCTTGCCACTGTTGCCTTCGCCTTTTGGCTTGCTTAGTTGGGGACATTTAATTTTCAATTGAACAATACTACTACAACATTGTTTTCCTGTTATCTCTGTAAAGCTGCTTTGAAACAATTTGTATTGTAAAAAGCGCTATATAAATAAAGGTGACTTGACTTGACTTGACATGACAGATGATCGGACCGCCAGATATGGATGAACATGCAAAGTTTATCGTCCTGGGTAAGGAGAGCAATCATTTCTTTTATTTTTTCAAAGATTTTGTTTGGTTGGCCGTCACCAGCTCCCTGGACGACGAGAGCCTAAAGAACCTGTTCTAGATCGGGGCGAACTTCGACAACACCATCAACCTTCCAGACACCACCGGACCGACTGAGTAGGAGGGAAGGTTGTCGTGAGGTGTCTGGAGAGTGTTGCGCCCCGATCCAGAGCACAGCCAGACCCAGAGCCCGTTACACCACCATCGACCGCAGAGAACTCACGTGAGCCCCCCTTAGACCGAGCGACACCACCCACCGCGATGAGCGAGCCAGAGCCAGAGGATAAAAGGACAGCTTCTTATTGCCCCGTAAGAAGCTCCCCAACGTGGATCTGACCAGGGGTGTGAGCCCGAGACACCAGCGGCCGAGGGAACTGGAACGGGGGACTGGCTGATAGATTTTGATGGGGAACTCCCACCTGCTATCTGAATCATCTATTTACTCAAATAGTGCATTGAGATCTGAGAACTTTTTTTTTTGCTCTATCCTGTGTGAACTGTGTTATGATTACCTTTGTCATCTCAAGTCTTGTTTCATCACCAGAGGATGGAACTGGATAAATATTGTGAAAGTTCTGATCCAATCTGACTTCTGACCTATAATGCTGCCTGAATCATAATCATACACTATTCGTTCGTTGGCCAGACGAGAACTGTCCCCCCGACTGAGCCTGGGTTCTCCCAAGGTTTTTTTCTCCATTCTGTCACCTGATGGAGTTTTGGTTCCTTTGGTCGTCTTTTTCGCCTTTGGCTTTTGGCTTGCTTAGTTGGGGACATTTAATTTTATATTTAACAATATTATTACAACATTATTTTCCTGTTATCTCTGTAAAGCTGCTTTGAAACAATGTGTATTGTAAAAAGCACTATATAAATCCAAATATAGCCCAAATCACCCATGGCCTTCATTTTATTGGGCTTATTTTACCCTGTGGGCCCACTTAATAAATTTAGATACAGCTGCTTTAATTGGAATTATTTATTTGTCTTTGTTGTCTCACCAAACACCATATATCATTCTCTCACACACACACATTCACAACTTTTCACACCTCTGGCCAGAGCATCATACACAGCAAAATCTCCAGTGTTAAATCAACACTGTTCAGAGCACATATGGTCCCACTCTACAGAGTATTAAAGTAACATTGAAGCAGTGTTAAAGCTAATGAGATAATGAAGTGATTAATGAAGTGATGATTGAGTATTAGTGATGAACACCTGCTGTTAACAAGCAGAATATTGAAGATCTCTACACAATCTTGAATCCATGCCTCCCCCATAAAAAACCATCCCTATCTCGTCCCCCTGGCGATAACAGGATTTTTGATTTCAAAAGTTTGGAATTTTTTAGTAAAAGTCTCAAGTGAAATTTTCACCTTTTCCTGCACTGAATCAGTCTCTATCCATGCTGACCCCTCAGAAGTGTCATCTTCCTCTTTCAGGAGGGGAAGTGAAGGCCCATCAGCCACTTCCTCTTCTTCTCTCTGAAGTCGTCTCATTAAACAGACTTCAGTCTATTCACTCCCATTTGTCAAGGCAGCTGTTCCAGAAGTTATCTGGTCTAAAATGTGAACATGTTTAGAACCGCAAAAACTCTAATTAAACCTATAGGTCTTTTTTTAATTAACCATCTCTTTCAATGTCTCTTAATTCCAGAAGTCTCTTCTGGTTAAACAAACCAGTTCCCCATTCAATTAATAAGCCAATGTTCTACTTAGCAAAAAAAGAAGCAAGCAGATTTTTCCTTGCAAATGCAGGAAAAAATGATAAAATAATCTAATTAATATAGAGAATCGTGTATAATGAAATGATTTGAAAAATGACAATAAAGAATTTCATGTATTTTACTAGGATGTACACATATGGGAGGTTTTAGGACAAACGCACTGTCATAACCCGTAGAGATCAAGGGGAGGTGGTAGATAGGCTCAGGACTCATCATCCAAAGAGGATTGTTATTAACCCTCTGATTATCTTCATTTAGGGTATACACTTGTTATCTTTGGGGTCTCCAGGGACCCCAGACAATAACATTGCATTTTGTAACAGTATAATATATATATTTTTTTTTTACAAATGTAATTTTACTCTGTTTATTAATGTTTTTACTCAACATTTTTGCAGTTTTTGGGGGATTTTTGATATCTTTTAAATTTTCAATAATATTACAATATTACCTCTCATTTCAACCAGATGATCCCACAGTAGCTGCTCGAATCTCAAGGTGTTTGGCTGACATCTCGGCATGGATGAAGGAACATCACCTGCAGCTCAACCTGAGAAAGACTGAGCTTCTCGTCCTCCCTGCTAATCTGTCTCCACAGCACGACTTCACTATCCAACTATATTCTTCCTCAATCACCCCATCAAGGTCGGTCAGAAATCTAGGAGTAATCTTTGATGACCAACTAACCTTCTCAGACCACATTACAAAGACAGTTCGATCATGCAGGTTTGCAATGCACACCATCAGGAAAATCAGGCCTTTCCTAACTGAGCATGCAACACAACTTCTCGTCCAGGCCCTGGTCATTTCTAGGCTTGATTACTGCAATGCTCTTCTGGCTGGACTTCCATCATGTGCAACTAAACCTCTACAAATGATCCAGAATGCTGCAGCTCGTCTTGTCTTCAACGAGCCCAAAAGGGCCCACGTCACTCCTCTGTTCATCTCTCTGCACTGGCTACCACTCGCTGCTCGCATCAAGTTCAAGGCATTGACACTTGCTTACAGATTGACCACAGGTTCAGCTCCCTCCTACTTTCACTCGCTCCTACGAGTCTACATCCCTACCAGAAGCCTACGATCGGTCAATGAGCGACGGCTCATGGTACCTTCACAAAGAGCCACAAAATCACTCTCCAGAACTTTCTCATTCACGGCTCCATGCTGGTGGAATGATCTGCCCACCGACATCCGGAATGCAGAATCCCTGACAGCATTCAAAAGACAACTGAAAACTCATCTCTTCCGTGAGCACTTAACATAAAAAAAAAAAAAAGTCCTCACTTGTTTGGTTTATGCTACTCTGAGCAATGTTTGAACTTGGTATTTTGAGCACTTCTTGGGTTGCTATTGTCTCTTCACGATGACTCGTTTGGTTTAGTCCTCAGATATAAGTCGCTTTGGATAAAAGCGTCTGCTAAATGACTAAATGTAAATGTAAATATCAGACATCCCAAGTCTCCCGCATATTGATAGCGGCTCCCTGATGCCCACAAATTAGTTCAAATTTCCGAGTGTGCTTCAAACCGTGTAGCGCGCGCACGGCAGAGAGGGAGAGAGCGAGAGACCTTGCGTGTTGGTGTCGTGAACCCTTGCGCATGCGTAGTAAAAGTATAACCTGTGGGGGGAAAGGCGTTTTAAACCTTATTTTAGGGCAAAGTCATCAAACTTTTTCAGCGATTTTTATCATATTTTGTTTCTAACTGCAGGGGCATCAATATAAAAAACTTTGAAGCCTAAATATAGGACCATTTAACTTCCAAAAATAATAAAATAAACTCATTCGACAACTTAAACTAAATGTAAACACCATAAGACATTTATCCATACCTACATCACCAAGGGTTAAGTTCCCTTCCCTATTAATAGAAATGGTTTAACCCAACACAAGAAAAAGGGAAGCTGTGATCCCGACCCCTCCTTTGAGGAGTCACAGGAACAGGAGACATCATGTGGGGTAACTGTTTGCCATGTGGGTATACATACAGATTTGAAATAATAAATAACAATAATACATCACTAACTTGTCTCTGTGTGGTTAATAGAAAAATATACATCAAAGGGTAACTAACTAGCCTCTTTTTGAGATACTAACATGGTCTGCCCCACTTGTTAAGCAATGTGTGCTATCAGGCCTTGCCAATTTGGATCTGTTATGTCTGGAACAGCTAAGGGAACAGTATCATGATCAGTTACACGTGTTGAGCATAATACAGGAGGTGCCCTGTTCACTTTACTCGCTCTCACAATTGGAGTAACTGCAGTTTCACTTAAAAACTTTCCCCTACCGAGACCTAATCCAGTCATTGTCTCATAAGCATTAAATTCGTCTCCTTTTAAACTAAATGCCATGTTTTCACTTAAAGATACATTTTCAAACAGAATAAACAATTGAAAAATCAGAAATGTTAGAAAAATAATAAATCAGTATTAGAAATCCCAAATGTCCATTTGTATTTTCACAGTTCTTTTATCAACAAAAATGAACCTCAATACAGCATCCCTTCCTCCCTTCCTGGTCCCAGTGGTGCCTTAGACTCTTGAAGAGGGCCTTGTCTGCATGGGTTGTGTGGGCAGGGTAGCACATGATGTGCACATGCAGGCTTACACTTACACTTATAAAACACTTATACAAAAATTATAAATTGACTATTGACTTTTCTTTATTGATTTGACGGATTTTGTATAAAGATTCAGTCACCAGATGCTGAAGGGGTGAATGCAGTGCAGAAGAGCAAAGCACGCCACTACTTCCAAACCTGCTGGGATCCAGCATTGTTCATGTTTCTCTCTCCGACTCTTCAAACATCAGCTATCACAGTGGCTGAAGCTTTAACTTCAGCAAATCAGCACAGTGCTCAAACGCTTGATTACTACAAAAAAAGCTGAATTCTTATCTCCGACCAGCCTCCCACTGAAAGCTTACATTCCGGGGAAGAGAAAACACAACTGCCTACATTCATAAGGATAAGAGAAAATGCCTCTTCTGGAATCTACTTGCTGCACTAACTGCCAGAGACTTTTACAAAGGATTGCAGTTCTTGAAACAAAGTTACTTGTGGGACCGCCAAACCAGACGGAACACACAACAGAGCTTCATCATGGACGCCCTCAGCATACAGCCGGTGAGTCCCATGCATTTAGTACTCCTTGACAGGCCATACTGAGTGTAGAGAAACAAGCCGATCGACTTACAAATCGATGGCACTCGAGACATCAGATTGTCACGAGCATCACATATTGCTGCAGTAGCATCCTCTACCCCAGATACGGCTCTGACAAGGGTCTAACACTACAAACACTGGTCTCCTACCACTGCCTATACATCTTGAGAAAAGATTTGAAGAATTAATTAATGAGGAATCCCCAAATTTGATGAATGTGATCGAACACAGACTGAACAAGCCAGTAGCTAGGTTTAAGGTTGGGTTAAGGTGTAAGAAATGGGTCAACAGTGTAATTACAAATGTAATTACATACATTAATTACAGCTGTAATTACATGCAGGTTTTTTCAAAATATAAGTACAATGTAAAAACATGCATACTTAAAGATTTGCATAAAAACAGGGTGATGGAAACATAGCTAGAGGAAGTTACCAACCAGAGGAGGAGCTGATGATGTTTAAAGGAGGAGCTGTAACTATATATAATGAAGAGGAGGAGCTGTAACTATAAATAATAAAGAGAAAGAGCTGTAACTATATATAATGAAGAGGAGGAGCTGTAACTATATATAAGGAAAAGGAGGAGCTGTAATTATATATAAGGAAGAGGAGGAGCTGTAACTATATATAAGGAAGAGGAGGAGCTGTGACTATATATAATGAAGAGGAGGAGCTGTAACTATATATAATGAAGAGGAGGAGCTGTAACTCTATATAAGGAAGAGGAGGAGCTGTAATTATATATAATGAAGAGGAGGAGCTGTGACTATATATAATGAAGAGGAGGAGCTGTAACTATATATAATGAAGAGGGGGAGCTGTAACTATATATAATGAAGAGGAGGAGCTGTAACTATATATAATGAAGAGGAGGAGCTGTAACTATATATAATGAAGAGGAGGAGCTGTAACTATATATAAGGAAGAGGAGGAGCTGTAACTATATATAATGAAGACAAAGAGCTGTAACTCTATATAAGGAAGAGGAGGAGCTGTAACTATATATAATGAAGAGGAGGAGCTGTAACTATATATAATGAAGAGGAGGAGCTGTAACTATATATAATGAAGAGGAGGAGCTGTAACTATATATAAGGAAGAGGAGGAGCTGTAACTATATAGAATGAAGAGGAGGAGCTGTAACTATATATAAGGAAGAGGAGGAACTGTAACTATATATAATGAAGAGGAGGAGCTGTAACTATATATAAGGAAGAGGAGGAGCTGTAACTATATATAATGAAGAGGAGGAGCTGTAACTATATATAAGGAAGAGAAAGACTGACAGAAACAGAAATGTCTGATAAGTGTGATCTGTGTCTGCTGGGACTGATCATTCTCTCTTCACTTCTCACAGGTAAAGAAATCTGTATTTTCTCTAAACACATTTAGTGGAATTAGTCTGGAAAGAGTTCATTTGAACATGCTCAGTTTATTCTTGCACACATTCACGTTGTGATCTCAGAGTTGTGTATTGATACACACAGATCATACTGTATTATTCCTGACACTGGACATAGTGTCACTCAAACATCTGATGATGAAGAATGATCTTCATATTAAGAGTGTGTCAGTGATTTAAACAGCTCTCTGATAAAACACTAATAGTTTATTCTGGAGAGTGTGTTGTTTGCTTTAAGTGAGGAAAAAAGGGTTACACTTTACAATAAGGGTATATATGAATATCATGTACTAATAATTATTGAAGGCACGACCTAATCATGAACCACAGAAGAGTTATCCTGAACTACGACTGGAGTCATGCGCCTGGTTTGATTAGGTTTATCCATGTTAATGAATGCATTAATTATCAAACATGTATAACATGTAGTTAAAGCTGCTGTTATTCATGTGTGAATCATAATGGGAAGCCCTGTTTACACAGGATTGTAAATGTAACGCAAATTTTCATTTCATTTTCATTTATTCATTTGAAGCTTTTAGTCATTTATTTATTTGTAATAAACACTTAAAGTGGACTATTTAAAAAGTGTTAGGACTATTTATATTTTAAATTATGTTTGTAAAACATACGCACAGTGTGACGTCATATTGTGTCTGTGTAGAAATAATTCATTTCTATTTCTTTTCACTGTGTATGCTCTTTTATTGTGTGCGTATGAACAGCCCAATTACTCTTTTATTTAAAGGCTTAATTTATGTCCCGTTGTATTACGATTGAAAGCAGTATCAATAATGTCAAAAATAATGTCAAAAATGTGATGTGCAGTCACGTTTGTGTGTGTGTGTGTGTGGTGTGTGTTGTGATTCGCAGAGTTTTGACGAGTTTTATAGACTTGATGTTGTTTCTTATTCAAAAGTGGTGCCCTAACAAATAAAAAAGCACCCCAAACTAAAGCATCTTGGGTGACCACCCGTCCCGCTTTGCGTTGTACCGCACAGCATTTTCAGCCCTTGTCCTGCACGTCGCATATTGAGAAAATGTCCCGCATTTTTATCAGTCTGTTGGTTTTTTAATTATCATATCAAGAAAACGTGCGTTTCGTTCTTTTGCCTTTTTAAGAACGCATTTTATTTACTCTTTACGGCATAGTTTTTCACCTATATTTAACAGCGCGTCGTGAGAAGTACAAATGCATCAGCGGTTTTTGAAATTCTATCCAATGGTTGTAAGGAAAGGAGTAAACACGGTCACTGGTAGGTTGTGACGGCTGTCAATCAAAATGTGGAGCGGTGATTCGTTCCATGTGTTCCGTGTCAGAAAACAAATGGATAATTCGGTAAATTAAAATTTTATTTAAAAGAATCTTATTTATTAAAATCATTTTATATATATATTTTTTTTTAAGTTTTAAATCACATCCTTTCTAAACAAATATTTTGGTTTAATACATTCTTAATATAAGACTATCAATTAACTAATTTCATGTTGTTTTATATTTTATTTGTTCATTATTTATTTTGTTGGATTTTAGTTGGACTTAACTGTTTTTAAAAATAGTTATTTGCATAATACCTGCTGCCTTTGTGCTCAGAGAGGATGAATCTAAATGGCATGTAAAATAAAGACATGTTATGTTACATTGTGATGTAATGGTCTTTTCAAGAAGGGACTAAAGAACAAAGTATTTTTTATCAGCTGAAAGGCAGAATACAAATGTTTTTATTAAGTTAGATAGACATTATATAACCATTTAGGTTATGTTTTAATGTCGGTAACATGTTACATGTCCCACATTGTCCCACACAAACTTATAATCGTCCCACATTTGGGTTCTTTGATGGTGGTCACCCCCAGGCACGTTCAGAGGGCGTTGGGTGCTTGAGCACCTGCCCCTTTGCCCCTTGGTGCCCTTTTGTCAAAGAAAAAATTACTCTAATTTTTTTATTTATTTTTTATTTATTAAAGGCCCTTTTGTGAATGCCTGCCTATGCCAAATCTAAATATTAGTAAAATGTATGAATAATAATTTAGGATTAAATAAAATGATCCAGATTATGACCTTTCACCTGACGACGACCTCATCCGACCGGGACTATTCCTCACGTCACACCCACACCGCGTACGGCCGCAGCACGAGCATTTTTTAATTACCGGAAGATATCTTCAACACCGCGACCGCGGCAGCTGGTAAGTGGTGATTCATTGAGAAGGGTATTCCTGCACAACCGGAGGCTGCAGTTTCAGGACCCCAGTTTTAGGACCGCAGTTTCAGGACCCTAGTTTTCTTTTACGGTGCCACCTACCCGGATCACCAAAAACACTCATTTAACCCCTTTCGTAGCAAAGATCACAGACGGCCCCAGATTATTGTTCAATATTCATTATTCGTTAAAACATCACACTCTTACTTATTTGATCTAGACAAACTGAGCATCATTAGAAATATTTAAAACTCCAGCTTCGATAGACCACTGTTTATGATAAAACTGGTTTACAGTGACATTAATTTCTTAATTTATGACAGGAGTGCAGAATTATTAATCTGTAACGTTCGTTATTTTGAATAGAAATCATCACTCATAAAGCAGTCATTCACGTTTTCTCCGGTTTATTTGTGTTCACATACATACGGTCGGCATCCGCCAGGGCTCTTAGTCCAATGGTGCACATATTTGGAGAAATAATGATTTTCATGTTCCACTAAATTCGCTCTGTGCACGAGAAAAATGCTAACTTCCAGCTTGAGGGCGGACGTTGGGTACTTCGTTTCCGGTTGCCGTCTTGTTTACGTCAGTGGACCGGCGTTAAGTTAGTTTAATCGTTCGCAATGGACCTAAAACATAAAAAACTTACTGTGGCTGAGCTGGTTTAATGGTTAAAGCGTAAAGCCTTGTTTAACTCGACGGGTCCGCATGAGCCCAAAGGTGCGCGCCGCAAAAATGACGTGATTGTAACAGCGTGCGCGCCTCCGTATCTCTTAGATTAGAACACCATTTACTACACACAATAGGCTTTTTTCTCTGATTTTGAAAACTCTTCGTGATCGACTTAAAATGCTTCCAAGATCGACTTGTCGACCGCGATCGACGGGTTGGTGATTCCTGTAACGTTACTGTTTTCCGGTCAATGACAAGACTAATCAGCTGTCTCGCGAACGTAGCCAGCACATGTATCCACACATAGCAAAGCCATAACACAGCGAGGGAGAAGAACTAAGTTACATGAAACAATCCAACTAGATATTTTAAACCACTGACAAGGGAAAAGTCACTACTCACGGTGTCTATAGCCGCTTTCCGTCCGGAGGGACTTTTGCAGTGCCTAGAACCTTCCTATAACCATTTTTTTCGCGTGTTCCGACCGGACTAAGTTCCTATAACTCTTTAGTACCTAGTCTAGAGCGAGGACTTTTTTTAGTTCCCTTTCCCAACGTCGGATACCTTTACACCCTGTATTACATGTGTACTCCCTGTATGACATACTGAGAGATGTAATATTTAAACCCCTTTCTCTCTCTTGCTCTGGGGAGCTGGAGAAAAATCACTAACCAGTCGATGAACATCATCGACTCTAATATTATATTATAATATCGACTGTAATCTTCGGTAAATGTCCAAGACATCTGGAGAAATATACATAATCTACGTTGTCCATCAGGCTACCGGAAACTAGCACACCCCATATCGGTTACGCAGCCGGAAGTAGCATATGCTAACGTGCACATAGTCTATTATGCGATCTGAAGCTCAAACAGCGAGATCTGTCTATGGATCTATCTCTCCTCTTCCTGATTTGTGTCAGTTCTCTTCTCTGCGCTCTCTTATTCGCTATAGAGCTGTCAATCATCTCACGTGGTTTAACGTGACAATAATCCCGCCCTTCTGCATGACGCGCTGCTGTGTACACTTCCTCATTCTGACCTCCGTGATAACAAAGCTAAGACACATCTCTTCACCTGAAACAAGAAGCTAATAAATGCACGATTTCGAGTATATGTGGTTTGTGTGTGATTTTTGATATTTTCATATGAATAAAGAATGTTTACAGTATTGCTAAACAAGGTGTAGCCATTAGCTGCATATAAAATGCTATAACATATTTCAACATCTTTTCTTTTACTTAAAACCATTTTAAACCGCGACCGGAATATGATACAAATACTCGATGGTGGTTTAAAGTGAGCTTTAAGTAAAAGTGTAATATTAATATTTTAAATTGTGTCATGTAGCTTGATGCTACTTGCTGTAATCCACCTGCTGTAGGAGCTTTTCTATTCCATAATCTTCTTCGTTAATATACATATATGGGTGATTCTCTGAGATGGGTGCCTTTTGGGTCATACCTTTTTTTTATATATACCTCAAATAGTTACATTTCTGATCATTTCATGTGATAGTGGATTAGTCAAACCTTTAAGAAAATACATTTTCCCACCTCAGGCATGAAATTCTAATCGATATGGAGTGTTTTTTCTTACTGAAAGTTGTTTTGGAGTTCAACCCCGTCACAGACCACTTGGACCCTGTGTAATTATGATTTAAAAAGATTTTCAAGTAAATTCTTGTAGAAGCTTTTCAATGAGATGTCCCTTGTTTGATATCATTTATTGCATGTAGAATTTTATTTTTAAATACTCACCATTTGAATACCAAATCAGGTCATGAAAACTGTAACTAACATTGGTCTTCATATCTTATCACAAAATATGCATTAACATTAGGATTTAATCAGGCTTTCATATCTTTTCTGACTGTCCTGTAAATTCTACACACAGCAAAACAAACATTGACCTAATTTGTCTTTTTATCACGAAAATATTAATAAAAACTATCAAATAACAGGGTTGAATCAGCATAACGGGGTTGAAAATTATAACAGGGTTGAAGTGATGATCATTATTTCGGTCACCCAGATTGCTTAATTTTTTCTTTTTCCCTGCCTCTGTGTCCCTTTTCCACCTTTCACGCTCACTCCAGAGATATTTTTCCCTTCTCTCTGCGTCTGCATCCCTTCTTGCTCTGTACTGTCTTTGCCTCTCTGCTGCTGTTTTTGCCATTGGGATGTCTGAAAATATTGAACATAAAATAGCATAATTGATTATTTCTGACAGTTCACATCACAATACAACAAGTCTACAATTGAGTAATCTACTAAGAAGTGTCAAACATTCAACCCTGTCACAACAATTCAACCCTGTTATAATAAAAATGTGACGGGGTTGAATGTGATGGGGTTGAAGTTTTTGGCTAACAGTAGCCATAACTCCATACTTAGCTAAGACAGTAGAACCACATGGCATTTAGGACATCATAAAATTGTAATGTTGTGCAAAACTATTATTTAATTCTTCTTAAACCGTTGTTTACTATCATTTAGTCATACAACAGAGTTGAAATGTTGAGCCTGACGATCTTAATCTGACAGTGAAAAACATGAAATATAGGTAAGAAAAGATACTGACACTTGCCTTTCTTTGCACTACGTTCTTCAAGAGACTTGTGTGATGTCACTTCCTGGATGTGATGCCACAGGGATTGATCCATTATTTGTATAGGGGGGTAAATAGTATGACGTGACGGGGTTGAAAACAAACTGGAGGACGTGTATAAATATTGCAATTTCATATATAATTAATTCATTTTTATAAATATATGTATTTTTTAGTTAAAATAGACCAACATATGATTATATTAGCAGCAACATTTTGGTATTAATTGCACTTTTTATTTGTTTGATATTCAATGAAAATGTAATGATGGTGAGGACATGCAAACATGCTTGTTGTCTACTACTTAGGCAACCCATTATCTTTAAATTATTTTATTTTTTAAAGCAATTGTGTTGCATTATAATGCAAAGGCACCTGTTCTATTAACTGACAGCGTTAAAATGCATTTTGTGATTTCCTTCAATTGAAAATCTTTGAAGTAAGTTTGGGGGACTTGAAGGGCACCCAATTCAGAGAATCACCCATATATATATATATATATATATATATATATATATATATATATATATGTGACTGTGTGTGTTTGTGCGGATGGAATCACACTGAGAGCAGGTGGATGGTCACTCAAGAATATTCTTTACTGAGCCTGAGACAGACAGACTGAAACAAACGACCAAAAATTGGTTAGTGGGCAGTTCATTCACGCATCAATGTTGCTCATATCAGCAGGAGAGATGTGAAACTCTGCTGGTACATTTTACAAAGTGATCGTATAGTGGAATAAAACTCAAAATAAGACATACATTAAAGAAATAAAAGTATAAATCTGTCTCTGTCCTCATTTCTCATCAATTTACAATTGCAGAAAAACAATACATTTAAGCAACCATCATTTTCATATTTTTGGTATAAAATGGAATACAGAAAGAAGAGAACAGCCACCTAAAATGGCGCAGTTACACAGTTCAGCACGTGCGATCGCGCACACAGCACGTGCGAGCACACAGCACGTGTGTTAATGCCAACAATTAATTCAGCTAATACATTTATACACAGAACATGACAAATTCGAATATAAAAACATACCTGAGACAAACGACCAAAAATTGGTTAGTGGGCAGTTCATTCACGCATCAATGTTGCTCATATCTTAAATGGAATCAACAGAGAATCGGAGTTCACAAGCAGATTAACATACAGTCATCACATTTCACCATCGCAAATAACACATTTGAATCGACTGACAGAGCTAGGGACTGACAAATACTAGGGATGGCTGACGCGAAACAGTCGTTCCGAAGCTTTGTGAAATCCCGAAGCGCAGATGTTTCGAATCACTGATTCGAAGCGTGATTCAAAACACCCATGTCACGTGGCTATGGCCAAACGAAGCCTCGAAGTGTTTCACTAACTGTTTCATCAGGTGTGATCCGCCGAATCAGCGTTTGATTGACACACGGTCGGAAACAGACCACACAATCGCACATCTGTATAAAAGTGAAATTAACGCATATGGACATCGTGGGTTTTTGTGAGAGGAGTTTGATTTTGAGATAGTGGATTTTTGGTGATATAGTGACATTTATAGTGCGATTTGTTTAGTTATATTTAGGCTTACATTTAAATTTACACAACACATTGACTGATAGGCTAGACTAGAGACACAGAGTATAGCCAACATATAGTGACACATTAATAGATACATATGTATAGACAGCTAGATTAATAGATAGATAGATTCATATATAGATAGATTAAAGATAGGCTACATATATAAATATTATAGAGACATAGATTATAGATACATATCTAAATACACAGATAGATTATAGATACATATTATATACATATCTAAATACATAGATAGATTAGAGATACATATCTAGATAGATTTGGATAGATAGATAAAATGGAGGCTCTCCAGAAGAGATGCCGTACATCTGTGGTGTGGGAGCATTTCCATTTAGAAACAACAAATAAAGTGAGATGTGTGTATTGCGATCAGCAGCTCGCCTACTGCAACAATACATCATCCATGATGCGCCATTTGAGAAGTCCTTCCACAGCAGAGAAATTTATATTTTTGAATAAAAATATGTACAAAAGAGAGACATTGTGGCTTGATTTATTTTATTAATATTCATTTTGCAGGACCAAAATAACATTATGCACAGTGAGGAGCCTATATAGGTTACAAGATTCACATATTAGAAAAGTACAATAATAAAAAAACAACAAATTGTCATGGCTCGTCAAGGTTTTTTCAGATCAACACATGCAAGTGACCACTAGGTGTCACCGTGGAGACGGGTGTCGGATTGATTCGAAGCCTCGAAACAATATGGACCATTTGGTTCAACTGTTTCATTGCTTCACGAAGCCTCGATCTGCCCATCACTAACAAATACATGAAGTAAACTGCACAACTGCACATGTGTGCAGTATTAAAGTCCATCCCTGTACTTTAAAACATAAACTCCGTTTTTAATGACGCAGCACTTTTTGATGCGACTTACCAGCAGGAGAGATGTGAAACTCTGCTGGTGACGACGTAACTCCGCCCACAATATCACGCACACAAATGCGAGTGACGCAACAGCCAGTTGCAAGTTTGCCCATATAAAGCATGAATTTATAACCATTATTTTAAACTCCGTTACACACATATATATATATATATATATATATATTTTTTTTTTTTAACAAGACTTAAGATATCATCCAGTTCGGTAGGTGGCGCTGTCACGAAAAACTAGGGTCCTGAAACTGCGGTCCTAAAACTGGGGTCCTGAAACTGCAGCCTCCGGTTGTGCAGGAATATACTATTGGATTCATTCCCAGTTAAGTGATTTTGATGTTTATTTACTTATTATTATTATTTTACAAGAACGATGTGAAGAGAGCATGCTGAGACACACGGGCGTAATTTCCTATGGGGACATGTCCCCCCCACTTTTCAAAATCCTGTTTGTGTCCCCCCCACTTTCAAATTCGTTTTGTTATGATTTCTAACTCAAATTAATTAAGTCACCTGTTGTTTCTGTCGTTTCATTGCCGACTGTGCCGCAACCGCAATACCTGCTCATTATAACTTTCAGTGAGCTATTTTTAGAGTGTGCACGCGACGTTCCTGGACGTGGACGCGCGCATCGACACAGGCTCGGTCCTGCTCCTCCGCGGTTGCGGCACTGTCACAGTCAGCGATGTAACCAGAAACAACAAGACTTTAAGCTCGTGTCGATATGATCCTGCTCTTATTATTATTCATGTTTATTCATTTATGCGCGACAAGACTAAAGAGAACGCGCTGCTAGTGAATGTCCTCCTGATACACACACACACACACACACACACACACAGAAAGACGCGCGCCAGTATCGAGTTCTATTTCGCCGATTGAACGAACAAAAACAGACATGTATGCCAAAATGTCCAATTTGTCGAGTATCATCACAAGAATAGTCTTAAATGAGTTAAATAAAATCTTAAATGGAAGTGAAGAGTAGTGAGAGAATGAGTGAGATCCTGTCAGTGTTGTGCCCTTAAAAAGGGGAAAGATAATGAGAAAGATGAAGAAATCACGCACACGCAGCTCTCGCCTTCACTCGTCTGTATTGAATGAGTTTTTTTAACAAGAAAACATACATTTCAAGATTAGTGCACTCATCAGGTTCAGGACCACAGTCACAAGTATTTTCTCAATGTATTTTAAATGATATTTTTAACTAAATTACCATATGACATGTAAATTGTTTTAAACAAAGTTATCAAATCACATTAATACTCAATTTTACATTAATTCTCACAAAGCACTAAAAGGAATTATACTTTTAACAGGATTCATTGTCTCAGCATGACACAAACTCACCCTTATAGTTATACATTCACAATAAATCTTACAACAAAAATATGTGGACGTCAGTAGCTAGCTTAAACACCAAGGATAAAGTTAACACTCGTATATAGCGGGACTCGGACACGACGGAGCCACGAGGTCTCCGGCTGCTAGTATAGCTGCTAACGTTACACACATCTTCTCAGTTAGCATTTACTCTTTAATGCTACACGCATGTAAAACGTCTCTTTTACTCATGTAAAACCACAGTAACATAACGAAATGTAGTCTACTATCAACATGTGTTAAAATCCACATTACTTTGAGAGTGTTCATTACCTTAAAAAGGGGAAAGATAATGAGAAAGATGAAGAAATCACGCACACGCAGCTCTCGCCTTCACTCGTCTGTATTGAATGAGGAAGAGAAGCGCGCCGGAATCCCCCTACTGAAACCCCAAGGCATTACCAACCGATCGATGAATAATAAAACCATACAGACGAAGATCAGCATTATCTGCATTCAACTTATTAATATTACTCTAATTTTAAACAGTGGCAAAACTTAATACGTATTATAATATAACCATTAATATAAACAAAACTTAATACGCGTTTTATAACAGACTATTTTATGCAATAATGAGTTATGAACTATAATGTCACATACCACTTGTCACATACTCCCCCTCAAAATAGATGTTGTCCCCAACATCCTAATGTAACCTTTGACCTTTAGTGCAAATAAGGGGGTTAAACCATACACTATTAATCAACGCACAATGCACCGTTATTTCAGATCAACACTTCTGCTACATTTTATCCTATATAATGCAGTATTACAGACTGGAACTCTTTTCATACATTTGTTCAAGCACAGGTAAAAACCCAATATCCTTAAATGTCTTTGTTTCTTCTTTTGGTCTTTGTTTTGTATCCACTTAGATACATAACTGCCTTGTTAACAGTTCTGTTCATGCAACATACTCAAGTCAATTTCACTCTCCTTTAACAAAGGTCCATGAGTGTGGTGTGATTTACCGCAACAGTGTCATATATATGTGTATGTACAGTGTAACCACAGTCCATTGTATGTTCAACAGTCCATTTGAATGTGCGTATGTACAGTGTAACCACAGTCCATTGTATGTTCAACAGTCCATTTGAATGTGCATTTTGTGCTGAACACTCCATTTTGAGTGTAATGTGTGTGCATTTACTCAGTTCAGTCTCTACCTTTCATGTCCTTAGTGCCGGAAGTATTGGAAGTGATGTGGCTGCACAGTGTATGTCCATGGCACCATCCAGTTTTGTTGTTGTAATGTCCTAATGTTGTGGCAAACTGGTGAGCCAAGCCTATCATAAGTGAAAACCTTGGGCCGTCTGTGCTGTCGTCTGGACCGCTGAAGCTCCTCACCACTAGGGTCACTTGAAACAAGCAAGGGGATAGCTTCCTCCAGAGGCATATCCTCGACAGAACTGTCCTCTCTCTCCAGTGAGTTTTCCAGTTGGTTTGTCGCTCCTGTTTCTCTATCTGGCTCAGGTAGCATGTTTTCCTCAGACTGTATGCATTCGAACTCCGGAGGTGTACTACACACAGGGTTCATTGTCTCAGGTGGGCCGGGTTCAGATTGCTGCTGGAGTGGCACTGGATAATACTCATCTCCATCGTCCTCTTCTTCTGACTGCTCTGTCTCCTCAATTTGCTCCACATTTCTTTTCTTTGCTCGTGGCTGCATTGACGTTTCAAGTGGCAGGTGATCACATGGAAGGAGAAGATTACGATGTAAAATCCTTGATCTCCCTTTTCCTCTCTCGGGTCTGAGTTCGTAAACAGGAATATCAGGACTCAATTGACGCACAACTGTGTGGATAGTATCCTCCCAGTGGTTTCTCAGTTTTCCTGGACCCCCACGGGGTGTCATGTTCCTGATTAAGACACGATCTCCAGGCTGCAACACAGAGCTTTTAACTTTACGGTCATAATGTCTCTTACTTCTGATTGTAGCTTTGTGAGCATTCTCTCTTGTGATCTCATAGGCTTCTTCCATGCCCTGCTTCCACTTTTCCATGTAGTGATGGTGATTACTGTTACCTTGCTCTGTGGGCAAGTTGAATAACATGTCTACTGGTAACCGTGGGGAGCGTCCGTACAGCAAATGGAAGGGGGAAAACCCAGTAACTTCGCTGCGAGTACAATTGTATGCATAGGTCAGTTTGCTTAGTGAGTCTTTCCAGTTACTCTTTTGTCTCTCTGTGAGCGTCTTTAACATCTGAAGAAGTGTTCGGTTAAACCGCTCTACCTGCCCGTTCCCTTGGGGGTGGTAGGGAGTAGTTCTCGACCCAGCAACTCCACAATACTTTTTCAGTTGTGTGAAGTCAAGTCAAGTCACCTTTATTTATATAGCGCTTTTTACAATACAAATTGTTTCAAAGCAGCTTTACAGAGATAACAGGAAAACAATGTTGTAATAGTATTGTTCAATTGAAAATTAAATGTCCCCAACTAAGCAAGCCAAAAGGCGAAGGCAACAGTGGCAAGGAACCAAAACTCCATCAGGTGACAGAATGGAGAAAAAAACCTTGGGAGAACCCAGGCTCAGTCGGGGGGCCAGTCCTCCTTTGGCCAACGAATGAACAGTGTATGATTATGAGTTAGGCAGCATAATGCCAGGAGTCAGATGGGATCAGAACTTTCACGATATTATCCAGTTCATCTGGTTGGGTTGGGTCATCCGGCCGGTGAGGAGATGAGTGGTGAGTTGTCCATGGGCCTTCACAGCCCTGATAATGCGTGTCGACGTGTCCATGTGATGGTCCTTCATCAGATCTGGATATGCCCTGGATCCGGCGGTCTGCGGTAAACCTCGGGATAAACAGAGAGACTAATATTAGCGTAGACGCCATCCTTCTTATGATGTACAAAGTACATCAGGAATTATGGGAAGTGTTCCCGGTTCCGGCTGATCTAATCTATGCAGCCTAACATTGAATTATAGAAATCTATAATGTGTTATGTGTATGCTAAGCCAAAGAGATGTGTTTTTAGTCTAGATTTAAACTGACAGACTGTATCTGCTTCCCGGACCGTGTTAGGAAGATTGTTCCAAAGTTTTGGTGCTAAATAGGAAAAGGATCTACCGCCAGCAGTCGATTTTGATATTTTAGGTATTATCAACTGGCCAGAATTTTGAGATCGCAATAGACGTGAAGGACTATAATGCGTTAAGAGCTCGCTCAAGTACTGGGGAGCTAAACCATTTAGTGCTTTGTAAGTAATCAGCAATATTTTAAAATTTATACGATGTTTAATAGGCAGCCAATGCAGTGTTGACAGAACCGGGCTAATATGGTCATACTTCCTGGTTCTGGTAAGAACTCTAGCGGCTGCGTTTTGAACTAGCTGTAGTTTGTTTAATAAGCGTGCAGGGCAACCACCCAGTAGAGCATTACAATAATCTAGCCTTGAGGTCATGAACGCATGAACTAATTGTTCCGCATTTGTCAGTGAGAGCATATGACGTAATTTAGATATATTTTTAAGATGGAAAAATGCGGTTTTACAAATACTAGACACGTGACTTTCAAATGAAAGATTGGTATCAAAGAGCACACCCAGGTTCCTAACTAACGTCGAAGACTTAACAGAGCAGCCATCAAGTGTTAGACAGTATTCTAGGTTATTAGGTGAGGAAGTTTTTTGTCCAATGATTAGAATCTCTGTTTTTTCAGAATTTAGTAATAGGAAATTACTGGTCATCCAATTTTTTATATCAGCTATGCATTCCGTTAATTTTGTGAATTGGTAAGTTTCGTTAGGTTTTGAAGAAATATACAGCTGAGTATCATCAGCATAACAGTGAAAGCTAATTCCATATTTCCTAATTATATCTCCTAATGGTAGCATGTACAGAGTGAAGAGCAGCGGTCCTAGTACTGAGCCTTGTGGTACGCCATACTGAACTTGTGATCGATAAGACATCTCTTCATTTACTGCTACAAACTGATATCGGTCAGATAAGTATGATTTAAACCATGCTAGTGCAATTCCGCTAATGCCAACATAGTTTTCTAGTCTATTTAAAAGAATGTTGTGGTCGATAGTATCAAATGCCGCACTAAGATCAAGTAACACTAATAGAGAGATACAACCACGATCGGATGATAGGAGCAAATCATTTGTGACTTTAATGAGAGCAGTCTCAGTACTATGGTACGGTCTAAATCCGGACTGAAAATCCTCGCAGATATTATTTCTTTCTAAAAAGGAACACAGTTGTGAGGATACTGCTTTTTCTAGTATCTTTGACAGAAAAGGCAGATTCGAGATCGGCCTGTAATTGACTAATTCTGTAGGATCAAGTTGCGGTTTTTTAACAAGCGGTTTAATCATAGCCAACTTAAAGGTTTTTGGTACGTATCCTAATGACAAAGATGAATTAATGATACGTATCCTAATGACAAAGATGAATTAATGATATCTAGAAGAGG
Organism: Chrosomus eos; assembly: GCA_036326025.1. Lineage (NCBI taxonomy): Eukaryota > Metazoa > Chordata > Actinopteri > Cypriniformes > Leuciscidae > Chrosomus > Chrosomus eos. Next base: position 291,913 of record JAZAVI010000089.1, on the reverse strand, counting down.
ATCTATGACCTCTGGAAGCATCTCTTTCAGTAGCTTAGTCGGTATAGGGTCTAGCATACAAGTTGTCGATTTAGATGAATTAACAATTTTGCAAAATTCTTCCTCTCCTATAGCAACAAATGAATCAAAATGCTCCTCACGGAGACTACAATATACTCCCTGATGCGATACTGTAGTAGACGGTTGCATAGTTATAATTTTGTCCCTGATATTATCAATCTTATAAGTGAAGAAGTTCATAAAGTCATTACTGCTGTGTTTCTTATAAACTTCTGGGCTTGAAGCTTTCTTTTTCGTTAGTTTAGTCACTTGTTCAAATAAATACCTAGGATTATGTTTATTTTCTTCTAATAGGGTTGAAAAATAATTAGTTCTAGCATCTTTTAAGGCCTCTCTGTAAGCAATCGAGCTCTCCTTCCATGAAATCCGAAATACCTCTAGTTTTGTTTTCTTCCAGTTTCGCTCCATTTTTCTGGCTGCTCTCTTAAGGGCCCGGGTGTGCTCATTGTACCACGGCGTTGGACTATTTTCTTTGATTTTCTTTAAGCGCAGCGGAGCAACTGTGTCTAAAGTGCTAAACAGTTGGTTTTCAAACTCACCACCCTGATCGTGGTGTATTCTTGTTGGGAAGCCAAACCTCAGTGCATAGTCGTTAAAGATTTTGTCCGCAGCTGTTTTTCCTGATTTCGAAGTTGTGGCGTATGCCTGGGCAAAACGTGTAAAGTGGTCAATGATTACAAGAATATATTCATAGCCACCTTGACACTTGTCAAGGTGCAAGAAATCCACTGAGACAAGTTCGAACGGTTGAGTGGTGACGATGCTCGTCAGCGGGGCTCTTGTCTCATGACTTGGTTTCTTGTGTTTGAGGCATACACACTTTCTTGCTACATAATCTTCTATCTCTCGCTGCATATAGGGCCAGTAAAACCGGTCCCGTATCAGTGACGTAGTCCTGTCTACCCCTTGGTGGCCCATTTCATCGTGAAGCTCCTTTAGCACAGTACTTTTATGTTTTTCTGGAAGAACCAGTTGCTTTCTGCTTGTAGTTTTCCTGTACAATACTCCACTTTCATTCATTTCCAGCTTGTCCCACTCTCTAAGAAGGCATGTGATCTGTGGACTGAGCTGTCTTAGTTCGTGACCTGATGGTTTATCTCCTGCCATTTTAAACCGAACCACGGGTCCAACAGTGGGGTCATTCCTCTGGTCATGTTTAACTTGTCCTGTTGTTAATGGGATGAGTAATGTGTCTGTAGCTAGTGTTGCACATTCAGCTGAGATACCCATGGACCAAGATACGCTGAACACATCCTGGCTTTCCACTGCTTGTGTCGCTGCTCCAATCACATCATATGACATTTCCTCTGAGCACTCTTCCATAAACGTCTCCACATCCAAAGGCATTCTGGACAGACTGTCTGCATCAATATTTTCTTTGCCAGGGCGGTATTTTATTGTGAAATGGAAATCTGCTAGTTCTGCTACCCAGCGGAAACCTGTTGCATTCAATTTAGCAGTGGAGAGCACGTAGGTAAGTGGGTTATTGTCACTGTAGACAGTGAAGAATGGGGCATAGTATAGGTAATCACGAAATTTCTCAGTGATTGCCCACTTAAGGGCTAGAAACTCTAACTTGCCTGAGTGCAAGTGGTAATTCTTTTCTGCTGCAGTCAACGTACGGGAGCCATAAGCAATCACACGTAGTTTTCCATTCTGTCTTTGATATAATACCGCGCCTAACCCCTGGTTTGAAGCATCCGTATGGAGGATGAAGGGCTGTGAAAACTCTGGGAAACCCAGAACAGGAGGCTGAATGAGACAGTCTATCAACCGTTCCAATATTGTCTGATGCACGTCATGCCACTCAATGGGTGTGTTGGATGGAACTCCTCTACCGTTTCGTTTTGTTTGCCACTTTCTCTTTTTGTGTTGCAGGGTCTCAGTCTCGACAGGGGCTTTAAACAGATCATACAATGGGCTGGCAATACGTGAAAAATCCTTGATATACTGCCGATAATAACTCAACAGTCCTAAAATTGCTCTCAACTCACCAACAGTACCTGGCTGCTTGTCTTTCAGGGCTCTTACCGCAGCAGTATCGGCAGGGTCCATTCTGTTCCCCTCAGCAGACACAATTCTTCCAAGGTACCGCACTTCTGTCTTAAACAGGTCACATTTTCTGGGTTTTAGTTTTATCCCATGCTCCCTCAGTCGTTGCAGCACCTTTCTGACGTCATTGACATGATCCTCAAACGTTCTGCTAAACACGAGAACATCATCGAGATATGGCACACATATTTCATCTCTTAAGCCTCCTAAGCACTGTTCCATGCAACGCTGAAATGCTGCAGGAGCATTCATGAGCCCAAACGGGATCCGGACCCACTCATATAGGCCCCATGGGGTCACAAAAGCTGTCAAATGTCTACTTCCCGTTGCCATGAATCCCTGGTGGTACGCCTTACCCTGGTCCAGCAGTGAAAAGAGGGTGTTTCCTCCCAGGGTGTCCATAATGTCCTGCACCCTGGGGATGGGGTGGCGATCTGGATGAGTTTTCTTGTTGAGCTCCCTGTAGTCAATGCATAAGCGCAGGGTACTGTCTTTTTTTCTCACACAAACAACTGGAGAGGAGTAGGAAGAGGTCGATTTTTCAACCCACCCTTGTGCTATCAAGTCCTGTAAATAGTCTTTCATCTCTCTGTATAAAGGTTTTGGAACAGAGAGGTACGTTTTTGACACTGGGTCACAATCTTTTAATGAAATGTCCATTTGCAGGTTTTCCACACAGCCTATGTCATTATCAGACCTGGAGAATGACTCTGACTCTTCTCTTAACATCCGACTGACTGTCTGCCTCTGGTGTTCATTAAGGTGAGTCAAATCAACAGGAGGTTCCCATTGTTCTTGGGTAGGGGTGCTTCCACTAGCGTTCTGAGCCTGGACATGGTTAATGGATGCAGTTGGTAAGTGATCTGTTTTAAATATGTTGGCAGGATACACTGATCTGACTGACTGTACAGTTCCAATAACAGTCCTTCCTGGCAGCATAATGTCATGACTTGTAGGATTTTGCACACTGACAATCATTTTTGGGGTCATCCCTGCCTTCACCGACACAAGAGTGTCACAAAACTCTAGTCCTTCAGGCAAATTTGGGTTCTCGTCAGGTCCAAAGATAAGAGTCTCGTCCTCTCTGAAAGGTGGGGCCTGTATTCGACACTCAATTTGGATGGCGGTAAGTTTAGGCACATTGACTCTCTCATTTGCTGTCCTCACATTATGGTCACATGTCTGTCCTACACTCACTGCATTAATAAAGGTTTTTGCTTCGTTTTTTCTGAGGTGAGGAAAAGCCATTTTTACTGCCTTCACAAGTTTGTCTCTATCCACATGCTTTGTTTTGTCTTGCAGGCTATCTAGAACAAGGCGCTCAATGACATTGAAGCCAATAATAGGACATTGTTGCTGTTTGCCTTTTAGCACTAACATGGGTATTAGCAGCTCATCATCACTAGCAGTAAGTTTAAAGGACCCTTCGAGCCATCCGACATATGGCATTTCTGTTCCATTGGCTGCTTCGAGTTGCAAAGGGTCAAGTGGGTCAACTAGCTCTGATACATCTCTGAGAGGAACATCAGGTAAATGGCTTTTTTTCCATACCTCATCTATAGCACAAACTTGTGAACCTGTATCCCAAAGAGCCTGGGTTTTCTGTTTGTTCAGGAAACACCTGATTACACACTTCTTTCCTACTAACTCACTTACAGTAGGTGTTTTCTCTGGGGCACCATTTTCCTTGCACTTGTCTTTAACACGTGACGGAGTCGCCTGCTTCTTGATAGCTGAACAAGCATATGGCTTACAAAGTCGTTTGTGTGAGGGCCAATGGTTTCCCTGACACTCCTTTGAGCAGTATAAAGTGATTTTACAAACTGAACAACATTTTAATTCCTCACTTCCTTTCTCTTCTTCACAACCTGCACAAAATTGGGACTTATCAATATCACTGGTTGCTCCATGTCCCGTGGGAGCAACCCCTTTTAGTTTAAAGGGATTCTCTGAGCGGGCTCTACTTGTCTCTGTGCTTTACAACCTGCTCTGAAGTGTTCACTGCTTCCACACCTAAAGCAATGTTGACAGTACTCCTCACCTGCTTGAGTACATGAGAAACATCTTGGCTGAGGGCGTCGCACCGGGTAAAACCTCTGGGGTGCAAACCTCTGCTGAAACTGGGCCGTCTCTCTCATCCGCCCACGGCTGAATGCTGGTCGATATTCCTGCACTGCTGTTGGTAACTGCTGGTGGTAAAATGACATGTCATTTGACTCAGTCTTGTAAGGTGAGGATTGTGAGGGTGAAAACACTGGGTAAGGGGAGGGCACAGTTGCTGGTTCTCTGCTTGGTGGGAGGTACTGTGGCGGTGCAGGTGTGGGTCTTTGGATGGTTTCCCTGATTTGGCAGATCTCCGCTTTCAAGTCTTTCAATAACACCATGTCAGAGCGCATTTCTTTGATTTCAGCGAGCAGATCGGGGGAAAGTGTAGCTGGACTTTGTGAGGTGGCACTTTTCTTTTCCACTGGAGCTTCACTTGACTGGACTGTATTCATATTAGTTACACGTGATGGGGCAGCATGTTTCTTTTTGTCCTGCCTCTCTTTTTCATTAGTAGATGAAATGTTCAGTTTCTCCAACAGCAGCTCATCTGAGGTATCCGTCTGGAGGAGGTAGGGCTGCAGGTCACCTTTAATATTGTCACTCTGGAGGCCAGTTAGAACTGTATGCATAAACAGACTCTGGACTAGTACTGGGTCATATTTTAGGCTTGAATCAGCTTCCTGAGAAGCAAACAGGATTTTTTGTCTTAGGTCCATTGCCCTTATCAAGAAGTTTTGAGGGGCCTCTTTACTGTTTTGAACCTCAGAAGTGAGTTGTTTATATAACTCTGTGGCGCCTCTCTCCTGGTAATGACACCTGAGGATCCTACGAAGGGCAGGCAGTGTTAGTTTGTCTTTCCCTTCAAGGTAACTTCGTAACTGCAGGCCTGGTGTGATAGCACGGATTACAGCATCAATTATCTCTGACTCTGGATAGCCTTTGCTGAGACCACTTTCAATTTGTTTGGCCAGACTAGAAAATGTTAGCTTATCTTTTTGCCCTGGCTCGCCTATCTGACCAGATATCTTAAAATCTTTGCGCCACATGGAGCCACTAGGGGGTGCTGGGGCCATATTCTTTTCTGGCTTACTGGAACTGGCAGGGGGGTTCATGCTTGTTTTCATTAGGTCATACATTTCGTTCTCTTTTTCTTTCAACGACAGCCTTAGCGCCTCTACTTGTTTCTGGAGGTTTTCCTTTATCTCGGTTTGACTGGAGATTTCAAATTCACTTACGTTTGTTGCCGTATCGATTTTGTCTATAATGTCATGTACACTAAGGAGTTCTGACATACCCTCATCCTCTAGGTCGGCCACTTCTTCCCGTTCAAGATACTTTATTACATGTGAAATCACTTGACTGCGAGTTTTACCAATTACATGTTCTTTCCCTGGTCCTGAAAGATGCAGTGCATCGCATACTTTAATCAGCTGTTCGACAGTCAGTTTGTACAACGCTCCTTTAATCTCCAGTTGCAGATTCTCCAATTCGGACTCCATTTTATCAGAAAGGAAACAAGCAGTAGAAAGGGTTAATCTGACTTAATTGGCTTTTTACTGCTCCCTAGTGGTCAGTTTTGCTCACTTCAGGATACAAGGTGCCAGGTTCGTCTGAAGACCACTTCCGTCTTGCTGAACTCTTTTCTCTGATACCTGGGTTGGTTAAAGGGATGATCGATGCAAGGACTCCATTCACAGCTCAGGGGTGATCCTCAAGCCAAACATCCCAGCGGTGCCTCCAAATGTTGTGCCCTTAAAAAGGGGAAAGATAATGAGAAAGATGAAGAAATCACGCACACGCAGCTCTCGCTTTCACTCGTCTGTATTGAATGAGTTTTTTTAACAAGAAAACATACATTTCAAGATTAGTGCACTCATCAGGTTCAGGACCACAGTCACAAGTATTTTCTCAATGTATTTTAAATGATCTTTTTAACTAAATTACCATATGACATGTAAATTGTTTTAAACAAAGTTATCAAATCACATTAATACTCAATTTTACATTAATTCTCACAAAGCACTAAAAGGAATTATACTTTTAACAGGATTCATTGTCTCAGCATGACACAAACTCACCCTTATAGTTATACATTCACAATAAATCTTACAACAAAAATATGTGGACGTCAGTAGCTAGCTTAAACACCAAGGATAAAGTTAACACTCGTATATAGCGGGACTCGGACACGACGGAGCCACGAGGTCTCCGGCTGCTAGTATAGCTGCTAACGTTACACACATCTTCTCAGTTAGCATTTACTCTTTAATGCTACACGCATGTAAAACGTCTCTTTTACTCATGTAAAACCACAGTAACATAACGAAATGTAGTCTACTATCAACATGTGTTAAAATCCACATTACTTTGAGAGTGTTCATTACCTTAAAAAGGGGAAAGATAATGAGAAAGATGAAGAAATCACGCACACGCAGCTCTCGCCTTCACTCGTCTGTATTGAATGAGGAAGAGAAGCGCGCCGGAATCCCCCTACTGAAACCCCAAGGCATTACCAACCGATCGATGAATAATAAAACCATACAGACGAAGATCAGCATTATCTGCATTCAACTTATTAATATTACTCTAATTTTAAACAGTGGCAAAACTTAATACGTATTATAATATAACCATTAATATAAACAAAACTTAATACGCGTTTTATAACAGACTATTTTATGCAATAATGAGTTATGAACTATAATGTCACATACCACTTGTCACATCAGCGTCGGCAGATCTTAAAGTGACAGTAGCCACTAATTCTCTCTGTCAGTAAAGTTAACCAAAGAACAAAGAGAACAGAAAAAAATACTAACTGCTCTTGACTAAATAATGCTTGTAGCTTTAATAAGGATTAATCTACACTAAAAAAAATGATTTTAGCTCTTTGTTCAATTTCATTAATTAAAATGAGCATATACGACACAATCCTTCATAGAAATGATTCCAGCTTAATTTCATTAAATGTAATCAATGTAATTTAAAAAAAAAATTGGTTTACCAAATTTTTTTTAATTGAGTCAACATAAATATTTTTTGTTCGTCTTAACTGGATGTCACTCAAAACATGAATTTTGGCCTCTTGTTAAAATAATTAATTAAAATAAGCAAAAGTAACACGATTGTTTAATATTGTCACAACATAATTTAAAGCTGCAGTCCGTAGCAATTGCCCTTTTTGTCGCCATCTCTGTTCGAAATCTACAACTGCAGTGATTCGCGGAATTATCATATTTACGTGGGTTGTAAATCGGCATGAAACAACGCGGATGAACACAGTGTTTTGAGGCGAGTGCTGCTGTCAATCACCGCGCTGTGTGGATACTCTCATTCAGAATCACAGATTCACTTTTTGAAAGCTTGACCAACAAAAACGTTGAACACGTCTTCTGAACAAGTAAGTAACATCCATTTTTGTCAGGGGGGGAAAGCATTCGACATAACAAGCGATCGTTAGATTTAATCAGCGCGATTTACAGCAACCGTGCAAATCATAGCCTACTTAAATTTGTTCTCAAATTGTTCATGTTAACGACATCAGCATTGCATGACTAACGTTATTTAATGTGTTTTATGATTACCTGTGTAGTTCAGAATTCATATTCTCCATAATAGCTAAACGAGAAAGGCACAACAAAGGCAACTCCATAACTGTGTGAATTTCACTGTGTGAAAACCATAGACTGTAAAACGTGAAAACGTACTGTTACACGATTGAACTATTGAAATGTCTTACTTGTTCAGCAGAAAAAGCCGTCTCTTCTTCCGTTTCGAACCCCTTCTGGAGTTCACACACCTTTCAAAAGCCCACCGATGTGTATCCTTGTGTTCGCATGAGACGGTTTCTTTCTCTTTCCACCTTAAATCCGAAGTACGAAGTCTTTTGTGTTTTATAACTGGTTAATCTCCAGTTGACACTGATGATTGTTGTTTGGATCTTTCTGGATCCGCCATGAGTTTAATCATGTAAAGTGCTGCGAGAAAAGCCCATCTCTACATCTCCTCACACGCAGTATAGCCGGCTAGCCGAAACTCCTTCTTTATGTGTACGGGTGTGACGTAATGACGCAAAGACATGCTCGAATTTCCCGCGAAAACCCACCAGTACCACTGGAATTAAAATCATTATTACAAGCTAACCGTTTTAAATCTAGCTATGGCAAGCAGATAGTTTTGAACACTGGCTGAAGATGTTTTTTTTTAAATAATTAATTTGGATTATTTTTAACTTAAAAATGTTACGGACATCAGCTTTAATTGTGTTCAATCAACCTAATTCATCTGTGTGAAAACTACATGAATCATTGTTGTTGACATCTAACTGGGCAGTAGATCTGTAGTTCCCATCATGCTTTGCAAGGGACTGCATTAAAAGGGGTCAATTTAGGTAAAAAGTGTTATTTTATGTGTTTTTCAGTAAATGGAAAGATGTTGTTAGTTAATTTTAGTGTTTAATGTTCATTTATGTTAGAAACTTAGAGGACTTTCTGTAATGTTTTTGAATTTTGTGGTTACCATTAGGGATGCACCGATACCGTATCGGGCCCGATACTGAGCTCATGTACTTGTACTTGTACTCGTAAAAATGCCCCGATACCAACAACCGATACCAGGCAGCATGTGTATACAGTGTCAGAAATTATAATGGGGATTAAAAAAGAAGGCTGTATATGAAATAAATGTATCTTATCAGTGGAATATTAAACAGAATATATTAACGTGTCGTCTATATGGTGTGCAAGCTGATAAGAGAAAAACACGCAGAGGATTGAGCACGCTACGACACAGATGCGCGAGCTGGTCGAGCGCATCCCTTTTTCACAGACGTCAGTGGAAAGTTTGTAGTTCAGTCGGATGTCAATGGCAAATCAAGTAAAACGAGGCATGTAGCTTATTAATAACGTTAACTGACGAGAGAGAGAGAGAGAGAGAGAGAGAGAGAGAGAGAGAGAGAGAGAGAGAGAGAGAGAGAGAGCGCACTTCTGTTGAATGCTGTTGATTGCGGATCATTCACTCAGCACGTGTTATTTGGATTAAAACTAAATCGTATATGTAAGTAAAACATGAACTGTTACCTTACTTATGTTTAACGAGTGGTTGCCTACAGGACATTTGCAGGTAATTTCCATGAACTTCAAACATCCACAGCGCGCGCCCCGAAAACCACCAGACAGCGCGCGAATAACTATGTAAAAACACCTGTCTTGGCGAGTATCCTAGTAAAAGTCTGTTATATCTCAAGTGAACATAGACAGTAGTATAATTCAAATGTGTCAGTGCGTTTGTGCGTTCGGGCTTAAAGGGGCGGCACTTTAATAAATCTGCTGCTGTGTTTTAATGTTAATCAAACAAAGGACAAATAAATTACTCTCTGCTCTTGGCTAAATAGGCTACCTCTATCAACTTTACAAAAAGATCCATATATATTTAGTTTATACAGTAATGAATATGCAGTGCATGAAATATATATTTGTTGAGCTAATTAAAGGGTACCTATCATGGAATTTTGAAAATTACCTTTCATGTAGTGTGTAACATAGATCTAAGTGAACGAAAACATCCTGCAAAGTTTTAAATATGAAAGTTCACCGTATACAAAGTTATTATCTCTCAAAAGTAAGAGTCGACTCTTGAGTCGTTGATATGAATCGATAGACGGACGATGCACTTTCGTACGTCACTTGTACAAGTTATTTGAATAAGATACGCCCACTCATTGCATTAGGAGACACCAGGGAAAACATCATGTCGACGAGACGCTGCTGTGTTTTGAAGTGCGACGCAAAAGCAAATTTATTTCATCTGCCCAGTGAGGAGCATTTGAAGACAGTGGCTACAGTTCATAACTATACCACAGAAGTATTATAGCCCGAACTCGTTCTGTGTTCGCGTCATTTTGAAGATGATTGCTTCACAAACCTAAATGCTATAAAGTATGAATTTGCGAGCCGGCTGATACTGAAGGAGGGAGGTTCAGTACCGAGTTTATTTGGATCAGCTTTCTTCTCCGAATCACAATCTGTAAGTAGGCTGTTGCTTTTATGTTTGTATCATGTTCTATAATTATTTTGCGTGTTGTGTACGCACAGGCACAGCGCAGCTTCTAGCAGCTAACTTAGGTCTTCAATGTCAATTGTATTGAAATATGTGAAGTGTTTGTCGTTGTTAATGGAGTTGTCACAGGGCTCTCGAGTGTCACGCATTGAGCGTGACAGTCACTCATTTCGGTCTTTTGTCACGCTCTCCGGCCACACATTGTATTTCTCACGCTGAAAAACTATTTGTAATATATTTAATATGCCGCAGTGCCCAAAACTCACTCACTGTGGAACCGGCAGGATTCAAGCGCGTCTCCTCCAGTGTTGCCAGGTCTGTATCCCTGCACTGTTTCCGGGGTTGTTTGTGTAATGCACGCTGGTTGACGCGATTGTTTTATCCACTGGAACATGATTGTTATTGAGGAAACACCCGGGAACGCTATTTGAATATTTTTGGCCGTGATTGGGTTAGTTTGATGAGCAATTGGGCTGGTTTTGTTGTGCAGACCTGGCAACCCTGGTCTCCTCGGGTGTTGTTCGTCTGGTGTTGTTAGCCAATCAGAAAATAGCACTGTTGTATCTGGGTAAGATCTAGCGCAACAACCAATGACACCCCGTCGGCTGGGTGTCTAACATATCACCACAGATTAGCGTCACGCAAAGGCGGGGTTTGGAAAAATGACTCGCTAAACGATTCATATGGGAGTCGGTGAGCAAATCAGGTAAAAATAAATGCATATTATAAGACAACAAAAGTGTTTTTTGTCATGGCATGCTTGTAAAACTGTTGTTGGGGACTCCCAGAACAATATTAGGAACATTTTAAATGCCATAATAGGTACCCTTTAAGTTTAAATTTAATAAACAACTAATATGATTGATATTATTTTGGTTTCTCTACCAATACATTTAAAAATTACAAATGCATGAATTGAAAATTAATTGAAAATTAATAATACAGGTATCGGTTACGGTATCGGTATCGGCGAGTACCAAATATGAAAGTATCGGTATCGGACTCGGTCTGGAAAAAGTGGTATCGGTGCATCCCTAGTTACCATTATGCAGAAGAGTGGTGACTGTGTTTAGGCTGTGGGCTCCGTATTATGCTATAAATGCTTTGAACCTCCTGTTCAGGCTGTGGGTACTCAGTACACACTATGTGTACACCTCACTTGCAGTCTGGCAAAAGTAATATTATATTACTATGCAAACATTGGTTTTAATTCAATTGAACACTAGTAGTGTCTATCATTAGAAGTGACCATAGAGTCAAATTAACTCAAATTATAATGTTGGTGACTGAAGGCAGGACAAAAAATAAAAAAATGTAGTTAACCTGACAAAACTTTATCTAGCAGGAATGACTAAATTAATTTAAATGCATACAACAAGATTAGGCAAGGCAAGGCAAGGCAAGTTTATTTATATAGCACATTTCATACACAATGGTAATTCAAAGTGCTTTACATAGGAGAAAAATAAAATAATCAAAACAAATAAGAATAATTAAAACAGTTTAGAATAAGAAATAAAATAAAATACAGTAAAAACAGTTGGACGAACAGTGGCACAGTGCTCATTCAGTAAAAGCATAGCTAAACAGATGTGTTTTGAGTCTGGATTTGAATGTGACTACTGTAGGAGCACATCTGATCTCTTCTGGAAGCTGGTTCCAGCTGCGGCTGGCATAATAACTAAAAGCAGACTCTCCTTTTACAACAAATTATTTCAAACTAATTCGAATTTGTTGGAAAAATGTAATTCAATTTCGTGGAAAACCTTTCCTTAATTTAATTATGTTCGTTCAACAGATTATTTTTTTGAGTGTATATTTAATTTATATTTATGCAGTACGGACTGTTTGATAACCTTATTCAATCTCTGTATATTTCATACCTGTTAGACAGGATATGACGTTTATTAGGGGTTTATGTAAGGTTTGTTTTAAGATCACTTAAATTATAAGTTGTTATATTTTTTTTTGAAGCCTAATAAATGTTTAAAATGGGGGGAATCATTTTCATCGAGACATCAGTAATATCAGTGATACTGTCCTTCATTCATAAACAGATGCCATTAAACAATTATTTTAATTTACTGTCTTTATGTTGTTTCTACATTACAGTGGAAATTGAGGCTCACATTATTTACATTTTTATTTACACACAAAACATTAATGGCTAACATTTTGACTTTATAAAATGATTCTCTAAAGTTTTGGCGATCGGCCCCTATTAACAATATAGAACGTAAGACATATTTTTCGTATACATAGCCTACTATTATTTTTGGCAGAATTTATCATTATAATCAAATTATTTTCTGGTTCTCACTCATCACCATAGTACCTAAATGTATGTACATCCAGGAAATAGGATTCAAATCGAAAACATTTTCCCGTATTTTGTGTCCCCCCCACTTCTCAAACCAAAGTTACGCCCTTGCATGTTGTATTTGCTGTGTGTAGCCTGAAGAAGTAACGCTAAGTTAGCTTGCTGTTTGAGGGAGAAAAGTTTCACTCGCAGGCGTCGAGGGGTCTTGTCTTTTTTATGCCACTTGACTAAATTATTATTATTACAGTATTTATTTTTTAAAAATGTAGAGTGCCTTAAAATAATTATCACAACAACACTGATAAGGCTTATACTGATTTTCTCATTCTCTGAATTATCATTATAAAAATAAAACAATTCAGAACAGGATTAAAATATAATATTTTAAATATGACAAAAATATTTTCTTTCTACAACAGCAAAGACCACTATAGCCTGTAAACTCAATAATATCTCTGTTAATAAACTCAATAATAAATCAGATTAATGCTACACATTGTGATGTTTAGTAGGTGCCAACAGAATTAACACACACATACAGTTTAGTTTCCTTATTTATATTTTTGATTAGACATAATCAATCAAAATGCAACTTGAAATCATGATCACAGTATTGTGTACTATATACACACAAGCACACACACCTCTGTCTACATAGATGTTTGTGTCTCACTCTTACCCCTGCCATGGCCAGTGGCCACCATCATCCTATCCCCTATTAACGGCCCTGCACCCTACCCCTGAATCAAACCGCCTCTTTCAGAAGGAATAAGAAGTATGTAACGAGTAGAAATAAGGCGTGGCCCCTTTAAGAGCTGCGCGCTCCCGGTTGAACGGTCTGCATAGTGGCCCTCATTTATCAAAAGTGCGTACACCAAATTTCGAGCGTACACCTGGCGTACACCCAAACCCACGGTGAATTTGAGATTTATCAATATGGACATTGGCGTACGGCACGCTCAAATCCCACGCCAGCTCAGGAGGTGGTGTACGCACGTTTGAGTTAGTGTGGAAATGCGCAGAAAAACAATTCCTAACACCACGCACTAACAAACTAACTTTTCCGTCTTCGATGTGTCCATGGCGTAAAATGAGGGCGTGGGGGAAGCGGAGACTTGAATATATAGGGGCGTGTTATTCTAATGACGATCGTTTTCAGCCGTTGCATTTATCAAGGACAGGTATTGCGTACACCTGGATTTCAAAGGTACGCACAGCTTCATACATCAGGCGGTGAGAGGAGTGTAAGCATAATCTTACGCCACCATATACGCCCGTTTCTACGCAAGAATGATAAATGAGGGCCATTGTGTGTACGCCTCGAGCACCCCGTGCGGGTTATTTCGGTTTGATGCTCATTTTTAAGTTATTTTGTTTAGTTAATAACGCTGTGGACGGTCAAACGTGTCTGACAGACAGTTACAGGAGTTCCACTGGGGAATAAAGTGCGAGTTGTGAAATCCCAGTCGCCTCCGTGAGTCTGTGTCCTCTGAAATGACTCCAGTAAGGCCCCGTCCCAGATGGCACACTACGGCCTTGTGCACTTCCTCAGAGTCCACACTTTGGTGACGTCATGTAGTGCAGATGTAACCCATTAGTAGGATCTAACACCCCCAAAAAAAATATAAAGAAAAGGAGGAAAAATATCTACTGGGTCTGAGCTCACCAAATACCTATAAATCTCAACCTATAGAAGTATCTGGAGTCCCGGGTTCGGGGTCTCACACCTTGCTTTAATCAAAAGAAAAGAACATATAATTAATCATTTTAAATGTGTGTCTGCACAATGTCTGTAGTACTTACTGGACAAATAAATAAATGAAAATAATATTAAGTAAACCAATTAATAAAATTAAATATGAAATAGAATGAATTAATAAATGATGAAATGAATTAACAGATAAACCAATCAGATCACTGAACAGTAACTGTTTACTGAAATTTCATTCCCTTCGATGTGCACGGATCACTTTTCACACATCACATTACATCACATGTATGGAGGACCAACTCTACCATATTTAAAAATAAATACAGAAATATATAAATGCTCAATAAATAAACAAGCATACAATTAATTGCCCCAAAAAATACAAAAAACAAATAAATGTAGGTAGAAATTAAATTATACAGTGAGACATAAATGTGTAGAGATTCTGGAGCTTTCATTAATTCTCTTTTATTGAGTCATGAACTCGCAACAAATTTAAAAGGGCAACAGCTTTAACAAACATTCCTAAAAGGCCATGTGGTCAAGCCTGGGGACTCCTATCTCCCAAATAGGCGCCGATGAGTCTAGGGAACAAATGGACTTTGGACTTTTATGTTGACAAATGGTTTAGAGCGGTCCACAAACAGCGGGTTTCCTCACTTGAGACAACAAACAGGCCTTCTTCACCCCACCCCGGACGGAAACGAGGGGGGGGGGGAGCGCAGAACATACGTCCCTTTGTCTGTTTTTCCCGCCGAACGCAATATACATTCTCGCACACACATACAGATGAACTCTAACTTTCTCCCTTAAGTCGTCACTAAAACATCTTCAGTGTGTCAAAATACATGTAGAAGAACTGTAAATGTAGAATGTACGATCCTTATGAATGCCTGAATGTGTGCCTCCAGATGTAACTCTGTAATAGTACGTCTGTGATGTGAAATGTTTGATATCGTTGTAATCCTACAAATCTGATCCATCTATTAAGCTGTATATCCATATCGTGAAATGTATAACTACATGCATATGCTATTACCAAAGTAAGCTTAATTTTTTTCTTGGTCATAAGTTGCAAATTGACTCCGACAACACCCACTCAGGGGGGCGTACGCGCTCCTCGATATGGGATGCTATCATTGGCCGGCGCGCCTTACCCAGGCGTGCCTAACTCATCTTTATAATCCCCAAAACAGAGATGATCGCTCTCTCTGTCCGTGTGTATCCTGTTCCTGTGTATTCTTTGTAATCTTCGTATTTTATTTTAATGTTCCTGTTTTACTTTAACTTCGTTTCATTTTGCGCATAGCCAGTCCGTTCTTAGTGTTCTCGTCTCCCGACTGAGACCTCCACGTGCGTTTCGTAAGTCTTCCAGCACTCCGGTGAAAAGACTCTCTTCACGCATACAGAACTAAGCCAGAACGTTTGAATCTCCCGCGAATCAACCACGCTTGGAGTCAAAGAAACCCCCCTCCATCTCTCTGGACGCCGCCCGCACACCAAGAACTTACAGGTCTGAATGCAAAAACTTGTTCAAACCAAATTTTAGACGTTGTAAAGTATATCTCCTGTGGCTGTCTCAAAGGGGTCTAAAATTATGCTAGCGATTGTATTTTCCTTGTGTTTTTCTTTTCTTATTGTTTTATTTCATTTTGTTTAATCTATATCCTGTTACATGTAGTGTAGTTCATTCATTAAACCTCATTTTATACTTTATTGACTCTGTGGTTGTTGCCCGTATAACAAAGCCTCTTTAATATAAAAGATCCTAGCTACAATCTGATAATCGTTTAAGTGCACAAAACATTGTCAGTTAATTTAAGCTAAAATAGACCATAAGTCATTTGCATCCTCTAGCCTGACTACACGGCGGACGTGTGAATGAGCGAGGAGGGGTCAAATGCTTTGGTATTGTTGAAGATCAGCCATTCCTCTGTGTAGGATGTATATTAATAATTAACCATAATTCGTTGTGTTTATTTGTTATATACTTACCCTGAACAGACGGGTACGCTGTACACCCCTTCGTGGGTAATTTATTAACGTAAGGACCCGGTTATTCAATAATTTGTTGATCATAGATTAATAGTTATTGAACATCTATCCCCAAACTTAAAATTGATAAAGAGCTTATGGACCGGAATCTTTACAAATGTATATATCTCTTTTAATTAGCATCTTTATTTATTCACCTTTGTAATAATTACCTTATTTATTTATTTCCCGTTATAATCTTCAACTTTATTTATTAACTACTTATTTTTTAAAGTATTTATTTATGTGCATGTTATAATATTTTTGTCTGTTTTATTCTTCCTTTGTATTTTTTTACCCCATTTATTTCTTCAATGCTATTTATTTCTGCCTGTCGTTTTTACATTTCTGTATGCATTTCTGCCTCATTATGCAAATGAGGAGGGGCTGTGTCTTAAGGGGTCAACTTCTGCCCATTGGTTGGTTAGCATTTTACTGCATCGGTCAAATCTACATGCCACCGGCCACAGTCACAACAAAGATTGCTACCTACTATGAAGTTGTCAGTGAGCTGAGCCATTTAGCAACTGTTTTTGAAAACAATGCTAACGTTATAAGTATTGATTTTATTATTTTTCGTTTGGACACTCTGACAGAACGTGTGTTTCAGTTAGCGGCACACTAGTCTCAGCCTCAGACGTCACGCCCACGGAACGTCAGTCTGAAGGACTGGCTACGCGAGACTAGCGGCACACATGGACACAGATGTCGACAATGTAGTTTTTCAGAATCTGGGGGAAGCGGCCCATCTTCTTTAACTCAAGTACCACAGAAAAACATTTTAGATCTCAAACTTACAGCGTTCTAATTCTTCCAGTCTATTAACAGCTTCCCTTAAGAGGTCGGACATTGAACGTCTGCCTGCTGAGTTTGACATTACTAAACAATGCTTTATGGCGGGGAAAAGCCATGTAGATTCGACCGATGCAGTAAAATGCTAACCAACCAATGGGCAGAAGTTGACCCCTTAAGACACAGCCC
Source organism: Chrosomus eos (assembly GCA_036326025.1). Taxonomy (NCBI): domain Eukaryota; kingdom Metazoa; phylum Chordata; class Actinopteri; order Cypriniformes; family Leuciscidae; genus Chrosomus; species Chrosomus eos. Next base: position 274,652 of record JAZAVI010000089.1, on the reverse strand, counting down.
CTCCTCATTTGCATAATGAGGCAGAAATGCATACAGAAATGTAAAAACGACAGGCAGAAATAAATAGCATTGAAGAAATAAATGGGGTAAAAAATACAAAGGAAGAATAAAACAAACAAAAAAATTCTAACATGCATATAAATAAATACTTAAAAAAATATGTAATTAATAAATAAAGTTGAAGATTATAACGGACAATAAATAAATAAGGTAATTATTACAAAGGTGAATAAATAAAGATGCTAATTAAAAGAGATATATACATTTATGTCTCACTGTATAATTTAATTTCTACCTACATTTATTTGTTTTTTGTATTTTTTGGGGCAATTAATTGTATGCTTATTTATTTATTGAGCATTTATTTATTTCTGTATTTATTTTTAAATATGGTAGAGTTGGTCCTCCATAATCACATGAGAATACCCCTTGACAAATCACCGTTTGAAACCAAATCATTGACAATCAAAGAAAATAAAATATAATAAGAAAAATAAATAAAAAAAATCAGTTTGTGCACACTGCAGTATGAGTGCTATGCAAATGACTCAGTTCAGTTAATATGAATGAACAAACAAAAAAAAATTACATGAAAATACATAGCAACACAGCCTCAATTTATTGGGTGGGTTACACAGACCTATAGGACCCTTGGCACGAGTCTTCGAGGGCGCATTGAGAGGTATTTTTGGCATTAGAGATAGGCTACATGCTTATCTAAATGATGTATTGTACATAATAATACATAATGTTCCATTTGAACTAAGATTACAATGTAAACACATAATGAAAATGTGCGTGAGTTTCAGATGAATTAACAGGTTTAAAGTCGGCATGAAATCAAATTTGACAAATCTTCTTTTTATATGTAATATAGTAGTGTTTATTATAAATGATTTATCTGTGCACTTCATTATTTTTTTAAATTCATGTACCCTTATAATCTTTAATGATCAAATACATGACCCTTCGCTCCCCCCTGGAAACGAGCTCTCTTCTCTTCTGGTCACGTGCCATGGCGAAAGGGTGCGGCCAGAGCCGATGAGGGTGCGGCTATCTATCGGTGCTCCGCCTCTCAGAGAACCTGCTGTCACTCATCTTGGTTCGCGGGAGGCTCGTATAAATATGGGCTGATTCCTGCCTGAATATTTAGCTGCTCGTCCTCGTTCTCGTCGCCGGGCTCCTCAATAAAAAATCCTGAATCATGGGAGGGTAACGGTGGAGAGAAATCCTCCACAACTGAATGTAAACTGGCATTCAAATCTGCCTCCATTTTGTTTGCAACGCCCAACCTCTAACGATCCAATCAATTCCCGAAGGACGAAATCAAGCCCCGCCCTACTTTTGTTCTAATTTCAGAAGCCGTTTCACTCGGATATACGTCACAACAAGGAAAAAATGACAATCTCAACTTCTGTTTCTTGCCGACTTTAAATATTCATCCTACATTTACATATGACTCAATCATAATGATGGTATTATTCAGCGCGCTATTATTAGCCTACCGGTATATTGAGACAACAACCACTGGTCGATGACCATAATGTTTCTATAAACTGTATTGTAAACATAATGTTTGTAATAACTGTAGTAGGTAATAACTAGTAAAATGTACACTAGGTCATAAAAAACTGTAATGATACTTACACTTAAATATTTTCTTCTCATGTTACCAATTGTCCATGAGCGAAATCTCCTCCCATCCGTCGTCTCTGATTGGCCTTCCGCAAGGATTCCTGGGTAGTTAAAGTGTGTGGAGCTTCGCAGAAGACCGCTTCAAGGGTACAATTTAAGTCCACGAGACCGAAAGTCCACATGAAGTGCGTCATTTGGGACAGGGCCTAAGTGAGCTATCCATAGTTTCCTCCGGACACAACGTGTTACAAGTAGCCTGACTTTGAAACAAATGTAAATAATTTAATATCATCATCATAGCTTGAACTTTTGATTTCAGCTTTGTCATAAACATTACTGGACGGCACAGGATAAGTTGATCCTCCTCTTCAAGCGTAGAAACACTAATAATACACTAATAACTCCCCTTATTAGTGGCGCACTATAGTGCTCTCCGCATGTGGTTCCCCCAGTAGTGGACAGTGAACCACTGATCCCAGCAAACCTTCCCTCACCATGTGCCCAGTTCTGCTCGTTCCTTTGGGAACTGTTCCACAAATATTCTGTGTGGGGTTTGAATAGTTATTTAGTGTTTATCTGTGCATAAGTCACAGTAGGGGGAGTCTGACGGAAAGAGAGAAACACAGAACAGATATGGAGCTTTTAAGGGCAGTTATTAGTGTGTTTTCTACGCTTGAAGAGGAGGATCAACTAATCCTGTGCCGTCCAGTAATGTTTATGACAAAGCTGAATAGGATATTAAATTATTTTAATTTGTTTCAAAGTCAGGGTACTTCTTATTCCTTAGAGGCAGTTTGATTAGGTTTATCCCTAAATGTTAATGAATGCATTAATTATCAAACATAAATTAATTAATTAATAAAATTAATCAATTTACTTAAATTAAAGTGTGTAAAATAAACTTAAATGATCTTAAAAATAATAATATATTTTAAATTATATAATATGTCTTTCTTTTTGTGATAAACTTTCTGAATGTGGACAGCAATGTTTTACTGTAGCGTAAGAAAGTGTGTAGTTTTCACTGTATGAATTATATATATATATATATATATATATATATATATATATATATATATATATATATATATATATATATATATATATTATATATATATATATATATAACTCATATATATAATGTTTATTAATAAATATTATTTATATATAATCAAAAATACAAAAGTTGTTCAGCCAAGAGCAGTGAGTGATTTTCTCTTTGTCTTTTGTGTATGACCCCAGTTATTGCAAGCTATTATGATATGCATAACACAATATATACATTTGCTATATTTCGATATATTGTGCAACGCTACTAATTAGCAAATCCAGGTGATTGGAACAAAAATACTGAGGAGGACTTTTACTTTCTGATCCTGGACTTTACACCTCTGCTTTTAATTATCATTAGTTCATGTTGAATTCAGTATTAATTCAGTTATTAGTACATGATTATTCATATACCCTTATTGAAAAGTGTTACTGGAAAAATACTGTATGATTTAAATCTTCTGCTTGTTATGCTGGTATGGTTTATGGTTTAATGTATTAATAAATATCATAATGATCACTGAGATATACTGTGTTTCAGGCACCAGTGGAGTGGATGATGTGTTCATCAGTTCTGGTGTAAATGTCTCTCTGTCCTGTAATAAAGCTCTTTCTGACTGCAAATCAACTACATGGACCTATGAGAACAGATTCAGACGCTCAGAAGCAGTTGAGCTGATTATTTTAGGGATAAAGAATAAAGACACAGAGAGACATGAGAGACTGAGTCTGGAGTCTGACTGCTCTCTGAACATCAAGAACGTCACAGGAGAAGATTATGGATTATACACCTGCCAACAATGGATAAATGTGAATGGAGACAAACAACACCAAAGACAAGGACCTGATGCTGATGTTCATCTGCATGTTCTTCATGGTAAGTTTATGATTATGTGGTCAATATAAAAAGGGCAGATTCTCCCTTTAAAGTCAGATGATGATTGAAGAGTCTGTGATTTGTGTCTTGTGTTCAGTTTCAGTGTCTCCATCATCATCATCATCATCATCATCTTCATCTTCATCCTCACAGACTGAGATCAGCCCAGGCCGCTCTGTGACTCTCTCCTGTCAGTTGTATTCATATACTAGATTCTCCTGTGATGATTGGGTCAGTTCTGGGGGAGTTGGGCTGTTGTGGGTGAATCAGGCTGGTGTTGATCTGAAGACAGACTCCAGATATCAGATATTATCATCATCAGATCAATATCGCTGTATCATCACTCTGACTACAACACTCCTGAATGAAGATAACAACAGAGAGTGGAGATGTCAGCTTACTCACAGAAATCAACCCAAGACCTCAGTCACATACACTGTCAAGTATTCAGGTGAGAAAACACTGTTAGAAGAGCCTCATAATGTCAGTAACACTGAGGTCTATCAGTATCACTGAACCAGAACAAACTGAGGAACAAAAGCTTCTTTGACTCTCACAGAAGAGAAACTCAAAGCATTGCTTCAAACTAATGAACTGCAGTGAAGTAACAGTCCAACTGTTAACTCTTTCTGTAATGTGATGATCAAAGTTAAAATATGATGGTGATATTGTACAGTATGAATCCTCTGAACAAACATTGATCTTCACAGCTCAAGCTGATTCAACGACAGCAGTGAATCCAGTCCACGTCACACACTCTCAGGATCCCTCAACTATACACACACACGTTTCTAAAGGTACATCATCACTGTCTTTCACACATCAGTGCTTTTCACTGCATAATGCTGGAGTTATCTTCAGTGTTAACTCATCAAAATATGACTGTCATAATCTACAGGATGATTGTCTCATTGAGTTGTTGTTTTAGTTTCATTTCATGGAGAGAAAACACTCTTTTCTGGCAGATTTGTGAAAACTTTCACAGATCGGCTCTACTCTTTCTGATGCCTTCATACGTTTTGGAATTGTAAAATATTGGTGGTCAAAGTCAAAAACTGCATAGAAATCCCTATATTATATGGATCGAGAACGAATCTGTGGCTTTGAACGAAACGTGAGATTCAATGACCCGTTCATAAATGCAACCACTTGCTTTGTTACCATTGACTGTAACTGTTAGCTGTGTCCCAATGTGCATACTATCCATCCTAAATAGTATGTGACATTAGTAATTGTCAATACTATTTAGGGCATAGTATGCACATTGGGACGCAGTTGTTACTGAATGAATGAATGACTCGATGACGGATGACTCGCTCATAAAGACAGTGACTCACCTCGTTTTTACCATCATTGCATATTTATTGAACATTGTTTTATTTAAAGCACTATTTATTTTATAAAAGTATTTATAAAGGTAAAAAATGAACTGGAAAAAATCGATTAAAAGGGGCAGATATTGTCCCTTAATGGAAAAGGTGTGACTGCAGTCTGAGTGCAAGAGGGGTTACGGCACTAAAAGATTGGAGAACCACTGAACTAAGGAACAGGGATATGTAGAATTGCACAAGTGCTACTGCTAAATAGTGCATTGTCAATACAGCCTATTACCTTGATTCAAATGTCTCATAAGCTTAATTGAATTGGCCTAAAGCAAAAAATTATAATGTCATTTTTTTGTCTAAAGACTACATATAAAATAGCTACCAAAATTAATGTCGGTAACTGAAGTTTGACTTTGTCAACTAAAACTATGAAAGACAAAATTACTAAAATGTGACCAATAAGACCAATAAGCATTTTCATCTGAAGACTAAGGCCGTTTCTCAATACCAAGTACGCAAACTTCGGACTTGCGTCCTTGGTAGTTCGGACTTGCAAGTTCGACTCGGGAGAACGAACTCCCGGGGACGGGAGGACGCGAGTCCGGTTATTCTGCAAATGGAACAGTGCGTTCTTGCTCGCGTCACTCAGATCGCTCTGGCTACTCCGGTTATCTCTTTATGTATATTTGAGGCAACAATAAAACGAAATATGTTATAAAACACCACTCAAAAATATTAAACATATTAATGGCCACACAAATCTGGTTCAGGCTACACATACATTGATTATCTTCACTGCATTTATAACACGAAATATAAATCGCAACCCTTTTTTGTTTTTTATTTTAAAAAAATGAATCATTAAAATGGACATTTAAAAAACAGACAGGGTTGTTTCATTTTATTATATATTTTCATACAGTGAAGACAATGTAAAATAAATATTCGAATTATTTTAAAATATATTAAATAAAATTACACAACTCTTTTTTTTTGTTAAATGTCAGTTTTAATGATCAATCCAGTATAAAAGTAGCCTAAAAGGTATAAGAAGCGATATAACGAGAAATAAAGCAAACGATTCAGTCAAACATAAGTCAGCTCTCTAATAGTGCTAGTTACTTAACTTATAGAAAGTTAAATTTAAATAGCCTAAATATATAAAATTATGAAACTTCACTTAGCCCTCAGCCAAAACAAATTGCCTTGGAATAAACTATAGATTACAAACTTTATATTAATCTATATAGATGAATTGTTTAACCACTAGACTAGAGACATCAGAGCCAGCGGCAAACATCAAAGCACAAGCCGAGGAAAAGCTGTTCCAGTCGGGTTGATCAGCGCTGAACGCCCGCGGATTGCCTGGATCTCACAACTCCGAAAACGTCAGATAGATTTTTCAAATAGGCGCTCTCTTTATAAATAAACCACAGATTTGAGCTTTAAACAACTACATTCTCGACTGAAACACTCTTAAAATTGCATTTCGTGACACAATAACAGTAATATTTTGATATTACGCGGGTTTTCTCCTCTGCTATTGACGCTTGCTGGTTGGTGCGAGATGCATTCTGGGATACCTGGCTGTCTCGAGTCCGCACAAGTCACCTCTCCATGCATCCTCGGTAAACGGGGCGGATCAAGAACACATACGGGGATTTGAACTGTTCTTGGCTAGATGTGAACTTTGAATTGGAACAGTACTTGGGCAGCGACTGATGACGTTTCACAAGTCCACAAGAACACAAGTACAGACAAGAACGCATATTGAGAAACGGCCTAAGACTAAAACAAAAATGGCTGCCAAAATTAACACTGTCGTGTTGAACATTTTCCTGTTTTTGTTGTTGTGGTAAAGTCTTAAATTTGCCTTTTAGAGGACTTAAAAAGGTCTTAAATGTCATTAAATTTGCTGTTAAAAAATGTGCAGATACCCTGCACTCTTTTCTGGCAGATTTGTGAAAACTTTCACAGATCGGCTCTACTCTTTCTGATGCCTTCATACGTTTTGGAATTGTAAAATATTGGTGGTCAAAGTCAAAAACTGCATAGAAATCCGTATATTTCCCAACATTGGCCTCCTACATGGGTCATGTGATATATTGCATAGATCAGACGAGTGTATTAAAGGGATAGTTCACCCAAAAATGAGCCTGAGACGAGAGTTCAAGAGATTTCCAGGACGCATGCGCGAGAACTGAGAAGAGGACGTTCTTCTTCTACTGATAAAACGAAAATGCGGAAAATGTAGGAGTTCAGTTTTAGGAATTATAAGGCTTATGTCACTCATTGAAGCTGAAGGTTTATTAGCAGCAGCTCAACTGTGTTTCACTCTCATATAAAGCAGGAATAAATGATACAGTAACATCTCTCTTCTCCACTACTGCCACTGTAAACTGTGATGATGGAACACACACTGCATGTCATGATCAATATGAAAATATGATGTTAATGCGTCTGAACATTCATCTTCTGCAGCTCCAGTCTCTTCACCAACACTGACTCCAGTCAGAAGCTCAAACTCTGAGAAGACATCAAGCAGAACTACAGCAGCAGCTCCTACACAAGGTTCATGATCACATCATCACTGTCACACATCATCACTCTCGCTTCTCTCACAGACTGGCTTATCTTCACACATATTATCTACATAAAGAAGCTCTTAGTCAGATTTGTCTGTGAGTTCTGATACATATAACCGGTCTTGTTCAGTCTGTTGTCTGATGCAAAATAATCATAATATACAGCTAGTGTAACTCACGCCACTCCTATGATACATTAATACAATCATAGAGAGGATTTATTAAACACAACTCATCCCATGTTAGTGTGTCAAAAACACGTGTTGTCTGTGGCACTACACACACCTTCCGGGTTCAGTCGCAACCTCTTCCTAGTGACTTCCTCCTGCAATCATTTAACTGCACTATTTAGGCTATAACAAACACAATTACATGAGATACACCAAAAAACATGACATAACATTTTATTATATTAGGAACACATGTCCAACATTAACTCTGTCAGAACAAATTAGATATTCCAGGATCTTTATGCAACTCCATTGTGTTTGAGATTGATTCTCACTGCGACTTGCCCATTTTACAAGAATAAAAATACTTTTTCAGAAAAGTAAAGTTACTCAAAAGAATACAAAAAGACGGTATACTGTATTTTGTCATTCAACTACTCAATATGGCTACTACTTGAACTGTATTGACCTTGTGCATCTGCATAGCCAGGGCAATTATTTCAAACCTGTTGACAAAGAACTTGTTAAATATGATATTTTTGCGCAGTTGAACCATTTAATCTGATGTGACTCACAGAATTACCATCCTCAAATCACCCAAATGTTTTTCTAAAAACATCTTTTTTTCTGTGCCACTGTTTAAAGACGTCTGCAATAATCTGAATCATCAGGGATTGACATTAATGCTTGTCCGGAACAAGTAAACAAAGCAAAAAAAACAATTAGAATGGTGTGTGATCTGGAAAGTGAGCAATCTTATATTGGTTACTCTAAAGGGCTGATCACTTATCCAAACCAGGTATTTTCACTAGTTAAATTCAAAGTATTGTTCTGAATTTTTGTAAATGCAATTTTATTTTGACGTGTAGATTTTAATGTGTAAATACAGCTGGCAAAATGTAGGTTTCATTTATTTTAATTTCCAGGTGTATACGTATTGTGACAAAAGGTAATGATTTTGAATTTTCTACTTTAGAAAGCACAATAATTTTAGTGACTTGCAGGTTTTGTCAAGTGCCATGTTGTAAATGTGATTTCACGTCACGCTGAATTTAATTGGTGCTTTTAAGAGAAACTGCCAATTTCATGTGACAGCCCACTTGTGCAAAAGTTCTTAATTTTCAGAAAAGTTTACTTAATTAACTTAATAGTTCACCCAAAAAGGAAAATTCTGTCATTAATTACTCACCCTCATGTTGTTCAACCCCGTAAGACCTTCATTCATCTTCAGAACACAAATTAAGATATTTTTGATCAGATCTGAGAGCCTCAGAGTTTTGATTAGATCATTTCCTTCTCTGTGGGCCTCGAGTCAGTTCACGTAGTTTAACACAGAGGCTGCGTTTACACTATTAGCATGCGATCACCGTGATCTGATCAAGCAGATCCAATCATAAGCCAATCAGGACACGTTTACACCTGTCCACATCAAGTGGCTTCTGTGTCTGGATAACAGATCGGATCTCGCATTCCCGCAACAACAGAAAAAAAAAAGGATGGCGCCGGTGCCGAGTCGACCTGAACTGGTGGGTTTTCTTTTAAAAACAGTTCTCCAGCGGGGTACATTATACAAATCTCTCAAAATGAGGAGCTGCGAGTACTAATAATGTGGATAGATGCCGTAATGGAAACGCTATAGAGAAACGTATCCGAGAACGTTGCCAGCTGTGGTGGGGAAATGCAACTTTAGCAAAACAGTAAAAGCAAACGTTTGAGTATATTTGCGATGTACTTCGCACCCACGCAGCAGTTCTGGAGAGAGGAGGGGAATAATGACAGTGTTGTGTGACGTCCTCCTGTGAATGCAGACACGATGCGTCCTCGACTCCTTCTAAGGCCCCGTCCACGCGGAGACGCGTTTCGCTGTATACCTACACATTTATTATCGGATCGGCGTTTCGTCCACACGGATCCGGCGTTTTGAGAGACTGAAACCGCTCTTTTTTTTAAACCGGGTCCCAGGGTGGATAAATCTGAAAACGACGCCCTTGCGGTATCGTGTGTACGGCCAATCCGTATATTTTGTGAAACGATGATGTCATCAACCCACGTGTCGACTATAGTCAGACACGCTAAATCAGTATAACAGCAACAACTGCGACTACTTGCTTGAGTTCAGAAGATACTGAGCCTCTTATTTATTTATTTATTTAGCCCTACTTTAATGTATTTTTATTTTATTTATGTATATTTCGTTCTTATGCTATGATGTTTGTATTTTGTCTGATTAAGACATTTTGTATTTTGTAGGGATGGGCATGTCAAGCAAAAATAATATTCGACGATCGCTGGGAATTATTTGATTATTATTCAAAAAACGCACCTCTGCCCCTCATGCTCACCGGTGACACGGCGTTCCTCCGACATTACATTTCTCTGTACTGTAGGCCTACATGTTGTAGCCATTTAAGAAAAGTTAGTTTCATATTTATGTTTAAATAATGTTATTTTTTCCATTTCATATATGTTGATTGAAGTGTACTATATGAAAAGTGAACAGCGTGAGTAAGATGCGCAATATCGAGACACATCATTTTGACCACTTCATTAAGTTTTGTTTTGTATAAAGCCTTTCTTTAAAGTGAATTTCGTTTTGTAAAAATTGTATCTTAATTTTAATCAATGTTGCATTAACCAATTGATATTGTGTGAATATCGTCACACAAAACACTAGTTTATTAATAAACAATTAAAATGTCTCCTTGCTATATTTGACACATTCATAATGATTAGGCTATTTGCCGGTTCTTTGTGGCAAGCTTTATGCGTCTGCTAACTAATCGACTACCGTGACTCATCCCTATTTTGTACCATTTATAGTTTTTCATATTGTTCAATAAAGTTCTTGGTAAAAAAAGAAGCTACTGTGCCTAATATTACTGTATATTTGTCACAGTCTACTGAAGGACGAGAGTACGGAAGTAGAATATTCAATATTTATTTGACACGTAAAGCAAGCTCCAAAACAACAGGGGAACACCAAAATCCAACCAGAGGTGCACAGCACACAAGAGATACTTTTCCTGGAACAGTCCTTGGTACAGATCGCTCTCCAGATGAACAGTGAAGTTTCCAGAACAAAGGAAGCACAGGTGAATGGAGCTGGGCAATTCAAAGGTGATCTCCCCGTTGAAGCTGTTTAGGAGACACAGATAGGAAGTTAGCACAAGACTATCTATGCTTTGCTAAAGGAGTTTTTTCTAGAACAAGACAATGAAGATTTGGAACCAGAGAGTCGTGAGTAGGGGAGAGCCAGGACGATTGAAACGCGGGACGGATGAAACATTGAGATTTCCTTGAAAACCACTCACGTCATGTACGTCAAATTTCGTCAGCACGTGCAGCACGCAAATGCCTACCAGACTCCCGAAACATTTCTTCTTTACGTCATGCCGTTTTAAAGTTAGAGCCGGAAAGCTGTTTTTGAGTGTGGTTAGTGAATTCTTTCATGCGGTACTTTTTTTTGACTGACAAGTTGTATTTATAGTTTCATGTGCCATTATAATGATAATACTGAAGGTGTATTAGTACTACAACATACCCTTAAGTGTGTAATATCAGAGTCTTTTAGTTTAAGGGCAAAACAGGTTTAACTGTCAGGAGGCGCTGTCGGGACGGTTGAAACAAGTATTCAATCTTCAATAGATTTAATTTATCGTCTTCTGGTAGACAATTTTCTTCATAATAATAGGCTATTCAACCAGCAAACACTCAATATGACTTGAGGAAGAAATTCAAGAAAACGGATTTGTCTTTATTCCTCAAAATATCCTATTAGAAAGATTATGCAAAATGCGCATATATTGCCTATTGTTTATTGGGCGACAGAAAAATGTTTTTAATATGAACCTTTAAATTAAAATAAATGACAAAATATGTTTGTAACAATATGTATCTAAGTTACTTGTCAGGTATTGTTCATAAAAACAAGCAATAGATGAATAGTTACTGTTTAAACTGTTATGTTTCATTCGTCCACCCCTGTACTGCACGGGACGATTGAAACAAAGCACTACTACCGTTCAAAGTAAATTTGTACTTAAATCAGTCTATATTTGTACCGAATAACACATGATGCTAATAGAACACATATGTAAGTTGTTGATCACACACACAAAAAAAATCTATTTGTAACCTTATCTTAGAAAACCGTTTATCTGAAAAGTGTTTCAACTGTCCCGGCTCTCCCCTATCGTATTGAGAATGAGGAGTCACGTGCCGTTTTGGGCGGGGACTGAGCCGGTCGGCCATGATGGTAGGAGACGCTATCGGTTACCAGGGGCAACGCCTTCAGAACCCCAACAGAGACACAACTAAACATTCCAGAGCTCTCTAATTTTCGCGCATTTATTATTTTGGCAGGACAGAGACGGATCTACGAATACGAGGAAAAAAAGTAAGAAAGTAAAGCAATGCAAAAAAGATAAGGCGAAAGAAAAGGGACCTTACAGGAACATCACACCAAGCGCTAAACAGTGGTATTTGAAGAAGCAGCATAAAGATTTGTTCTTTTGCACTAACAGTATTATTATTTTATTATTATTACTCATGTTGTCCATGAAACTTACGTTGTCCAAAAAATATATATATTCAGTTCTCAATAAATAATGTTAAGCAGAGCCAGACAGTAACGGAGTACATTTACTTGAGTACAGTACTTGAGTACAATTTTGAGGGATCTGTACTTTACTCGAGTATCATTTTTGGGGAGTACTCATGATCTTACTCAAGTACATTTGAGAGGCAAATATTGTACTCTTTACTCCAATATATTTCTATCCATAACCATGAGTACCCGTTACTTAAAAAATAAAAAAAAGGAAAAAAGAAATATCTCGGAAACCCTCAATTTGTTGTTTCCCTCTCAAACGTGATTGGATTGTGCAGGCGCCACTGATTCGGACAGCCTATCAGCAATCACCATCAGCTTTCCGCCAGTCAACTCCATGGTCAGATTTAGATAAGAGACGAAACAGGTTCAAATGTGGGTGCAAAAAAATCCATTAAAACTCGCAACATGACATCATGACTTTTGCGTAAACATGTTATCTATACACATTTTGAGCTATCCGGTTGTATGCGTGAGAAATGTTAGATAAAGCAACATGGTAAAAATATGAAAATGACTTGAATTAACTTTGAATTCCTTTTAGATTATCAAAGTATTAACATTAAAATTTTTCATTTGTAGGACGTTTCTGTACATGAATGTAAGCACGGTTCGCGTGATAAAATAAAATTCTGTATCAAATTTATAGGCAAAGACAAGTAGTTTGTTTAGGCATAGTTTGTAGCGAATTACGAACCTGCGCACATATATATTCAAACGCACATAACTATAAATCAATTCTTAACGCGCATGTGAACGCCATCAGCGTTTATCACAGGTTCAGTTTAAAGTCTATTTAGAGAGAACGGCGTCGTCTTATCGGCCCCTAATTTAATAACAAATGATCATTTCAGCAGAAGTGAATCAATCAAAACTATCTTTAGCTGGAAATAACATTATTCAAGAACCGCTATAAAGCCAAAACAATCTGTTACCTTAAATTATGTTTATCTCTGTAAAGCTGCTTTGAAACAATCTACATTGTTAAAAGCGCTATATAAATGAGGATGACTTGACTTGACACTGTGGCAGTAGTAATGCAATATTTACTCTTGTACTCTTGATACTCAAGTACTTTTAAAAACAAGTACTTCAGTACTTTTACTTAAGTAGACATCTGACTGTAGTAATTTTACTTGTAGGCTACTTGAGTAAAATTTAGCAAGGGGTATCTGTACTTTTACTCAAGTAACGATGCTGTGTACTCTGTCCGCCTCTGATGTTAAGCCATATCAAGTTGTTTCAAGCATTTATTTCAAAGAAATAAAAAAATAATGAACAAGGCACTCAAACAACACTTTTGCACATGTTCGTTAAGGCACAGCAAACAGTGACAATCTTATCAAACCAGCAAACCAACCAAGCAATCCGGCGTCTCCTCGTCAGGCCAGAGACTTGCTCTCCCTGATGCTGTGTCCATTTCGGTAACCTAAAGAACTGTATTCCATTGTTCCTATGTTTTCCATATGTATCGTGTGAGGTACTGGAGCAGTTTTTAACACAGCAGTGACTTCCAGGCATGGTAAAACAGTGCGGAATTGCGAGAATCTCCTCTACTACCGAGTTAACAACACACGTAAACAATCATGTTATGCCACGGGAATCCTACCAACATGGCGGAAAGGGGCGGGGCTCTGTACCATGACGTCAACTCCTCATTCTCAATAGACGAGACCAGACGCTGGGTGTAAGGTGATAGGGCCTTATCATATGGGGCCTTATAAGCAGTGAGCGACAGAGGTAAAGGCCAATTTATACTTCTGCGTCGGGTGCGCGCGGTAGGTACGGCGTAGCATACGCACAGACGCGTGCCCTTCGCAGTACCCTTCGCCGTAACCTGACGCGCACCTCCTCAAAAATGTAACTACGCGGCGCGGCGACGCGGACCGCAAGATCTGTGATTGGTCGGCTTGGTAGCATCGCGTTTCCTCCTACGCATTTCCGGCGTGTTTTTCTGCACCGCCCGCCATTTTTAAATTCTAAGTACAGCGAAACTGTTAAAAAAACTAAAAACTTACTGCTTTTCCACCTCGATAAGCTCTAACTCCAATGTGATCCGCTCTCTTTCAATCGCCATTGCTTGTAGTATTTTTTTTTTTTTTTTTTTTTATTAAACTTTCATAAAAGTTTACAATGACATTTAACATCAAACATAAGACAAACAGATATTGGGGAAAACATATAACAGATCTTACATTGTACAGAGTAAAACATTACATTCTACAAACTATTTTTTTCAAAATATGAGATGTTTTTATGCACTTCTTATTTCTAGTGATTGAATTCAATGAGTCATGGAAAATTTTAAGATCTTTACAAAAGAAATTAAAGGAGGGTGTTATAGACATTACTTTAGCTTTATGTATATGAAACTTCCCAAGAAGAATTATTAACTTTAATGTGTTATCAATTATACCTGAGCCAGTATTACAATCCAAGAAGAAGATCATAGCCTCATCTATTCTGATTATTTTGTAAAATGTATCAAAAACCATCATAGATACCTGCTTCCAAAAGTCTTCAGAGTATTTACAATTACAAAATAAATGTATGAGAGTTTCAGATTCAAGATTACAAAAACAACATTGTGGTGAGAAATCTTTTTTAAACTTATTAAGAAATGCATTACAGGGATAATATCTGTGTAGTATTTTGAAGTGAGTTTCCTTGACCTTATTTGGCAGTAAAAATGTATTACTTGCAGACCAGATTGTCTCAGAAGAGGGTATAGAAGAAAATAATTGTTTCCATTTCAGAATTGCTTTAGGGTAGCAACTGATATCTTGATTAAGACACTTTCTGATGTAAGAATTATTACACTTAATATCCAAAATGTTAACACTTCCAATAACAAGTTTAGGAGTCTGCCGCAACACTGAGTTGTAACTTAGATGCGCTTTCACAAGTTGAAGCAATTTAATGGAGATGTTCTTAACAACCATATGGTAATCTCTACGTGTAGATTCAATCCCTGAGAGAGCTAGAAATTGTTGATAATTATAAATCTCACCATTACAATTTAATAAGTCGGAAATAAAAATAATTCCCTTATCAAACCATTCTTTTTTATATATACTTTTTCTTTTAGATAATACATATTGGTTATTCCATATTATACATGTGTGAGGGGAAAAATTATGTTTAAAGGCTATTTTCCATGCATCTAGTGATTGCTTGTGAAAATTAGATAATTTTATGGGAAGTTTACTACATTTAAAGTCACATGATAATAAAAAGTTTAAACCACCACACTTTTCAAAAAACAAATTGGGGATATAAAACCATATAGAATTATTATGGGCCAAGCAATGTTTTATCCAGATGATTTTAAAAATGGTGTTAAGAGTACTGAAATCAAGAACGTTGAGCCCACCCTCCGAAAGAGATCTAATAATCGTTTTTCGCTTTATATATTCAGTCCTGTTTTTCCAAATGAACTTAAATATGGCCCTATCAATATCTGTGCATATTTTAGAGTTAACATACAAGGAGAGAGCAGGATATACCAGCCTCGAAATTCCCTCAGCTTTGGAAAGCAGAACACGTCCTAGACAGGTTTCTCTGAGACCAGCAATTAAACACCATTTTTGCTTTATGTAAACACGTAGTAAAGTTATTTTCAACTCTTTCATGTGGAGATTTATTGATTATAATGCCAAGATACCTAATCTTTTCTTTTACCTTAATTCCACATATATCTGGGATAGCAGAATGATGAATTGTCATAATCTCTGATTTACTCTGATTAACAGAAAGGCCAGGAAAATACATACAGTGGTGCTCAGAATTAATGGTACCCCTGGTAAAAATGATAAAAAATGGCTATAAAAAATAAATCTGCATTGTTTATCCTTTTGATCTTTCATTCAAAAAATTGGTAAAATTCTAACCTTTCATTGAAGAAAAAGAATTTAAAGTGGGGGGGAAAATCACATTATAAAATAAATATTTTTCTCCAAAACACGTTGGCCACAATTATTCATACCCCTAGAATTTTTTATGAATAAAATATCTATGAAGTATATTCCCATTAATATTTACCTTTTTTTAGTACACCAGGGTGACCAGGAACATGAAATTGTCCAAACTGTAAAAAATTATTTGTTGGTTTGACTCAGAAAAGTAAGTTACCTGGTTGCCTTAAAATTTTGAGTTAATTGAAACTAAAAATGTGAGTTTTTACAACAAGTGATTTTGTTGTCCTAACTTAAGATTAAATATTGTATCAACTTATTCAAGCAATCAAAGGGATTAAGTTAACTTACAATTTTAAGTTCACTCAACTTAATTTATGATTATATGAACAAACATTTTTAAGTTCACTCAACTTAATTTAATACTATATGAACAAACAATTTGAAGTTCACTCAACTTAATTTAATATATGAACAAACAATTTGAAGTTCACTCAACTTAATTTACTATTATATGAACAAACAATTTGAAGTTCACTCAACTTAATTTAATATTATATGAACAAACAATTTTAAGTTCAACAATTTTATGTCTTAACTACATATAGTTTGTTGTAACAATTAACTAAGAAGTTTACACGGTTGCCTTAAAATTACGAGTTAAATCAACTTTCAACACAACTTAAAACAACAAAAGCTTTTTGTTAAAACAAATCATTCTGGAATAACAGAGCACAAATAAACCATAACTTTAACATTTATTATAACATTCACAAAAATATGAATTCATTGAATTGTCTGACAAATATAAATTATACTTAGTATAAATGAGTATGATAGAAAAAAATAAAAACATTAAATGAATAAAAACATTAAAACACATTAAAACAACAGAATACAAGCTGTTGCTATAAATGTCAAGCATGTGTCAGAATAAACAAATGTCAGTGTAATGACATTAAAGGGATAGTTCACCCAAAAATGAAAACTCTGTCAGTAATTACTCTCTCTCATGTCGTTCCAACCCCGTAAGACTTTCGTTCATCTTCGGAACACAAATTAAGATATTTGTGATTAAATCTGAGAGCTGGATCACTCCTCCATAGGCTTCTAAGGGACTGAAACTTGATGGCCCCGAAAAGTTATTAAAGACATCGTTAAAATAGTCCAAGTGACTACAGTGGCTTAAAACATAATATATTTTATTATTATAAATGCATCATCTGTCAGAACATTATGACTGAAAACACTATTGTAAAAGAATAGTGAAAACTTTGTGCGGCCATGTTTTAGCTCTTTGTTGTGGGATAAGCACATCCACAACGTCTTCATGACTATAAGTTCACTTGTGCATTCACAGTAGGGATGTCAATTTTCACAAATTCCCACGATTGATTGTCGTTTAAATTAACGATCAATTAATCGATTAGCTGCACTATGCAGGTTGTACTGTCGTAAATATCACGCACGCAGAGATTTCTCTGCACTCACGGCTTGATCCCCTCCCCCTGTACACCGGTACCTGTTCAGTAGGATGGAAGCTGTAACGAGTGGAAATAAAGTTTGGCCCCTTTAAAAGCTGCGCGCGCCCTGTTTAACTGTCGGCAGTCTGTATTGTATGTGCGCCTCGAACACAACATGTATACAGCGCCGGGTTATTTCTGTTTGATGCTCATTTTAGCAGAATTTTATCAGATCTTTTTTGCCGTAAAGCAATTCGTTACATCGCGAGACCTGATATCACGAGACACTTCCTGATACAGCACATCAAAGTTGTCCGGCTCAAAGTTGCAAGTGTGTTTTTTCCGCTTACATGCGATAGGGGGGTGCGAAACGACCACCATTCAACCCGAAAAGAGTAATATAACCATTCCAATGACTCCGAAGCTGTTCGGTTGAGGTAAAAAACCTGCATAGTTCACCTTTAATCGTTAGGCTTAATACTGCAATATGCGTCTACTGCAGTGGCATATGGCCAACAGCATGACAAGGTCTGCAAATGCTGCTCAGAACTACATGTTCCTCACAAAATGAATGAGAATGGTTTTAAATAAATCTAAATAAAGGGCTAGTAGGATTGTAAAATTTTTTGATGTGATTGATCATTTAATTCAATTAATTATCAAATAACGACTAATACAATGTGTCACCAGCAACAGTGTCTCGGATGCGTGCTTGTCAGAATGTGTGACTGTCGTGGATGCGCTCTTCCTGGAACAACGAGCTGAAAACAGCAACTAAACCCAATGAATTCACAACGATTTAATAAAATAGTGTTCTCGTGTTTTGTAATATGAATGTCCCAATCATCGTTATTATTAGCCGTTCATTGCTGTGTGAGCTGCATTCGCTGAATGAATACCAGTAAACTGGAACACTTTGCTAGCGCAAAGAAACGCATCCTACATGAGATTAATATACAAAATAAACAATATTAAAAATTATATCTGCACAAAATTACGAGAATCCACAAGTGAATTTAAGTTACGTGCCATTCAGAAAGACTCATGTTGTGGACGCGCTCCTCCTGGAACAACGCGACACGGCAACTAAACCAAAACTAACACGGCAACTAAACCAATCATATATATATATATATATGATTTATCTCATATAGGGTGTGTTTGGTTAAGAATTAACGATGTAGTAAAGCATGCTGGTGATCATCTTTAGATTCAGCGCATGCAACTCAAAACAGCAATGCACAACATTAACAACTATTGGGACTGTCAAATTATTTAACATTATTATGAGAACACTATTCTAAGAAAACGTTGTTAATTCTTTGGGTTTACAGGGCTCTACAGTGCGACCATTTTTTTCAAATCTGCAACTGAAAATTCAAGCGTGCAACTGTGAAAAAGTATTTAGGAGCACCCGATCAGGCCTGGTTCTAGTTTAATCTAATAACAGCATATTGGCCAAGCAGAATTTGCAAACATTACATTTGTATTTGTACTCTACAAGATTAAAACTTATACATATTAAAAATTAATAGTAAAGGAGTAGTTCACTTTTAAAAAAACTTTTCCTGATAATTTACTCACACCCCATGTCATCCAAGATGTCCATGTCTTTCTTTCTTCAGTCGAAAAGAAATTAAGGTTTTTGATGAAAACATTCCAGGATTTTCTCCATATAATGGACTTCATTGGGAACCAAACGGTTCAAGGTCCAAATGAGAGTTTCAGTGCAGCTTTTAAGAGCTTTAAACGATACCAGACGATGAATAAGGGTCTTATCTAGGACCCTTCGAGTCATGACTCGAAAAAAGATTTGTTAATTTTGATGAACGAGTTCGAACAGAAGAGTCACAAACGCTCATCACAGAACAGAGCAAGGTGAGCATTTGTGCTAATAAAACTTAAACTTTGTTATTTATTTTTTAAATAACCGATGGTTTGGCTAGATAAGACCCTTATTCATCGTCTGGTATCGTTTAAAGCCCTTTGAAGCTGCACTGAAACTGTCATATGGACCTTTAACCGTTTGGGTCCCAATGAAGTCCATTATATGGAGAAAAATCCTGGAATGCTTTCATCAAAAACCTCAATTTCTTTTCGATTGAAGAAAGAAAGACATGGACATCTTGGATGACATGGGGGAGAGTAAATTATCAGCAAAAGTTTTTTTAAAAGTGAACTACTCCTTTAGGTGACTTTCATTTTAGGAACAGTACTTTCAGATTTTGCTCAAGAAGTGTACTTTCAGAATTCGTCAACGAAAATAGTTCAAAACAAAATCACAGCTGTGCATCTCCGAGTGAAAAAACGGTGTTCCGTTTATGAATGAATCTGTGTTTTCAAACGAGTCAATGATTCAATGAGCCATTCATAAAGACAGTCGCTTGATTTGTTCCTGAATGAAACAGTCGTTTGAACGAGTCGATTGAATGAATGATTCAGTGACAAAGACAGTAGCTGCGTCCCAATGTGCATACTATGCCCTAAATAGTATTGACAATTACTGATGTCACATAGCCTACTATTTAGGATGGATACTATGCACATTGGGACGCAGCTGACTTATGATACTCAACCCTATTAATGTCCAGACATGTTTAGGTTCTGTTCACACATAATCTTAAAAAAAAACGTAGGCTATCTACAGACAAAATTATAATACCTTTAAACCATTTTCGGCTTTTCACCGCCTAGGAAATACATTAATTAATCTTATACAAAACCAGTTGAGATAGATATTCAATTCTAAAATTACTTACCATAAACAGCCTAGCTGAGAAGAAAAAGGCGCCTTCCCGTTCAGGTGTGGTCCAAGTTACGTCGTGTAACTGTTACGTTATTGGCAAACATGTTCAAAAGCTCAACAAGTCTGAAATATAACACAAAAAGATTAATTTGAACACGTATTGCTTCAGAACCATAAGTATAACATGTAAATCTTACTTAATTGACGTTTCCTTCTCTTAAAGGTAACGTTAACGTTAGCTTAACCTGAATGCATTTTAAAATGAGCAATAACGTTACGCAATTCGTTTAATCAAGACGAAAATGAAAAATAACTAAAATGTTATTATTTATCGGGATTATTTTAAGGTTTAATCGCTTCATTAACAGCCTTAACAGTTACTAAACTGTAAATATGACACAAGAAACACTATTAATTTTAAAATAACCTCAATGGAATCCTCTGGAATTCCTGAGGCAAAATTATTACGTTAGCAGGCCTAACGATAGATTTAAACGGCCATCTTATGATTTTTCGCTGCCTAGGAAATAAATTAAATTACCCTTAGACAAAACCATAGTCTATAAAAACATTAATTTTAAAAATTACTTACCATAAACCGTCTTTCCTTGCTTCTGAAGAAGCTGAGAAGAAAATCGCGCCTTCTCGTTCAAGAAGTGTCGTCCTTGACTCGTTTACTCTCGTGCGTCCGGCGCATGCGCAGGGAAAATTAAGACTCAGAGGTCTAGTGAACTAATCTATTAGTAGAATCAACTAATGTTTTTATTTTTTATCAGTGCATTGCCACCAAGCCATTAGTTTAATCAACCTAAACTAAAAATGTTTTGTTATCTGAACAACATTAGTGAATCTAAGTTGAGTTGACAAAAGAAAAAATGTTGTGTTAACAAATCATGGAAATCCTTTTTTACAGTGCAGCTATGACTTCTTGTTCTACAGGAGTTTAAATATGAGGAAGCACAAAGGCCAAATTCCCTTAATCATCCATTACAATGAATAAAACCACAGAACATGGTTCTGATGTGCATCTAAAGATTGTTGAGCATCACAAACTAGAAAGTGGATGTAAGAAAATAGCTAAAGAATTGACAAATCCCATTTTGACCATCAGGGCAATAATTAAGAAGTTATAATCAACTAAAGATGTTACGATTCTGCCAGGAAGAGGACGTGTGTCTATATTTTCTTAATGGACGGTGAGGATGAAAGTTTGAGTGGCCAAAGACTCTTCAAGGATCACAGATAGAGAATTGCAGAGATTAGTTGAGTTTTGGGGGTCAGAAAGCCTATTAAAAAAAATCAAACAACCCCTACATCACCACATGTTGTTTGGGAGGGTTTTAAGAAAAATGCTCCTCGCTCATCCAAATACAAACTCCAGCATATTCAGTGGTCAGACACGACTGGATCTTCAAATGGCACAGGCTTCTGTGGTCAGATTAAACTAAAAAAAGAGCTTTTTGCCAGCAAACACACTAGATGGGTTTGGTGCACACAATGATAAAAAGTACCCCATGTGTACAATTTAATATACCGTTGGATCTTTAATGTTGTGGGCCTATTTTTCTGCTGGAGGTCCTGGACTTCTTATTCAGATACATGGCATTGTGGATTCTATCAAATATCAACAGATACAAAATCAAAACCTGACGCCTTCTGCTAGAAATCTTATAATGGGCCGTGGTTGAATCTTCCATCAGGACAGTGATCCAAAACAAACATCAAAATCAACACAAAAATGTGTTAGGGAGCACAAAATGAAGCTTCTGCCATGACCGTCCCAGTTCCCTGAGCTGAACCATATAGAAAATGAGTGGGGTGAACCGAAGAGAAGAAGCACCAACATGGATCTGGGAATCTGAAGGATCTGGAGAGACTCTGTATGGAGGAATGGTCTCTGATCTCAGGTCAGTTGTTCTCCAAACTCATCAGGCATTATATGAGAAGACTCAGAGCTGTTATCTTGGCAAAAGGAGATTGCAAACAGGTATTTAATAAAAGGGTATGAATAATTGTGGCCAACATGTTTTGGAGAAAAACATTTATTTTATAATGTGATTTCCCCCCCCACACTTTCAAATCTTTTACTTCAATGAAAGGTTAGGATTTTGCCAATTTTTTTAATGAAAGATCAAAAGGATAAACGATGCAGATTTATTTTTTATAGCCATTTTTTATCATTTTTACCAGGGGTGGCATTAATTCTGAGCACCACTGTATATCATCTGCCAGTTGACTGGTTAAAATAGTGCGGTCTGCTATTTGGATGCCTTCGATATTCGAACAATTCACTATATAAAGGTTAAGAAGCTCTGCAACCAACAGAAACAAAAAAGTAGAAATAGGGCAGCCCTGCCTGATGCCTCTCTCAATGACAAAACGTGGTGAAGTCCCACTAGACAAGGATACATTACTATTGATGTCTTTACACAGGGTCTGAACAGTTTTGATAAATTTTGGACCGAAGCCAAATCGTCCTAAAGCATCATACATAAAGGTATGCTCCACTGCATCAAATGCCTTGTAGAAATCTAAGAACAAGATAAGTGCATCATCATTAACTAACTCAGAGTAATCTAAAAGATCTAAAACAAGACGAATATTTATTTGAAATGTGTCGACCTTTCATAAAGCCAGATTGTGTGAGTGAGATAACTTCTTCTAAGCAGGGTTTTAATCTCCTAGCATATACTGCAGCTAATATTTTGTAATCAGAATTAAGCAACGTTATAGGGCGCCAATTATCTAAAAATTGTTTATCTTTATTTGGTTTAGGGATTAAGGTAATAAGACCTTGCTTCATCGATGCGGATAATTCCCCCCGATCTAAACATTCTTTGAAAACATCTAAAATTAAATATTTTATATCATTCCAAAATAATCGATAAAATTCAAACGGTAAACCGTCAGGGCCCGGACTCTTATTAAATGGGGTCTTTGTAATTAGAATGTCTAGTTCTTCCACAGTTATCTCTCCCTCACAAACAGCTTGACTATCTTCACTTATAGATGAAACAAAAGGATCCACCTTCAAGAAAAATGTATTAGAAAATTCAGAATGAAAAGAAGAAGTGTAAAGTCGTTGATAAAAGTCAGATACAAACTTTGAAATTTTGCCTTCATCAGAAGTGAGATTACCGTTGATATTAAGGGTTGAGATCCTTTTTAACTCACCTCTTCTTTTTTCTAAATTAAAAAAATATGTAGAGTTCTTTTCTCCAAATTCTAGCCATTTTGCCCTTGATCTGATGAATGCACCTTTGGCCTTTTCTGCATAAAGAACATCAAGGTCTTCCTTCAATAAATACAACTTCTCCCTGTCCTGTTCACTGGGAGATGACAGACATAAAATATGATTTATTTCCTTTATGATCGCAGAGCTTCTCGACTCCTTTGCCTTAGAGAGTCGTTTACCAAACTGTATAGAGAATTTTCGGCACTCAAATTTTAAAAGTTCTCACTTTGCAATAGCAGAGTCTGAATTAACTTTACATTTTTCGATAATGTTCTTAATGCCTGAACAATATGAAGGAAGTTGCAAAAACGAAGTATTCATCTTCCAGTATCCTGGCCGTCTCTGAAAACTGTTACGAACCTCAGATATTTCAAGATCGATACAGGCATGATCAGTTAGAGGCGCGGGAGAAATAGTACAGGAGCTATTTAAAGAAACTAGGCAGTCAGATATAAGCCAAAGGTCTATTCTAGATTTTTGTGACATGTCTGCTTTAAACCATGTAAATGACGAGATACTGTTTCCATGGACGTGTCGGTAAGCATCCAACAAAGAAAGCCTGCTACAAAAATCATTTATTACTAAATTAAGAGAATTAACATTAAGTCTAGGGGGGAATCTATCTAAATGCAGATCAGGGGCTTCATTAAAATCTCCTCCCACAATAAACGCTGCTGAGGGAAATTTCAATTTTAAAGCAAGTAATTTTGTAGATAAAGATTGGAAAAGAATATGGTTTAAGTTATAGAGCTGTTAAAGCCATATACATTACATAAGATAATAACAGCTTCTCCAGACTGAACAACAGCTATTATCCATCTACCCTCTAAGGAAAAGTGTGACTCAAGAATTTTACCTCTAAAATTATGGTTAAATAAAATTACAACTCCCCCTGAGTGAGTAGACCCATGTGAAAATAAAGTTTTACCTCCCCACTGTGCTGACCAAAAAGACTCATCATTAACACTAGAATGAGTTTCTTGTAGAAAATAAACATCTCTTCTTTTAGAATTACAAAATAAAAATAAAGCTTTACGTTTAGTAAGATCGCGAATTCCCCGAACATTAAGAGAAAAACAAGAAAAGTTAAAAGACCTTTAGGAACAGAAAACAAAGAAAGAACAATCTGCCCTATAGGGCAAACGAGTTAAGTATGCGAGAAGGAACAAAGTGCAAAACTTATCTTTTTAACCTTCCACACCAAGCATCAAATGGCTAAGAGAATATCAAACCTATAAAATAATAACGTTGATAGGCCAACATTACAAAGGAAATGACATGAGAGAACAAAAATGACACCACCTAGGCAAAGTGGTTACATCCATAGGCCTACTTTTTTTGGACCATAAGAGGATAGAAGGCAAACGTTAATATGATTCACATATTATCCGCGGTAATCTTCTTTCCATCAATAATGGCAACCGATCCCTTGAACCCAGCTCGTTTTCCATCTTTTCTGGCTTGACTTACCAGCGGCCACAGTTTATTCCGTGCCTCCCTCGCCCGTTGTGTCAGATCTTCTGTTATTTTGATGCCTTTCTGTTTGAGAACTTCAGAGTTTTTCGCGTCCATCCAGATGCGATCCCGATGAGTGCGTGACAAAAACTGCACAATAATCCTCCGTGGACTCGCGCCTTCTGCTGCTCTCGGGCCGATTCTGTGTGCAACATCAATGGAAGTCTGAAGAACGTCTCTCAATCCCGGCGAGATTCGAGAAACAATATCCATTGCGATCATTTTCACGTTTTCTCCTGCCTCCTCCGGAATACCAGACATTTTCAAATTCCATCGTCTTTTATATGCCTCCAGTTCGTCGACTTTTTCCCACAGTTGTTTGTTTTCAGTGACCACAGCCGCTACTTGAACACCTAGTTCGGCAGTTTTAGCTACAGCCCTCTCCGTTTTTTCGGCAACTGAATCAACTTTGGTGGTGAGTTGGGAAATCAGGGTCGAATTGGAAGTAACAGACCTTTCAATTTCCAGTAGCTTCTCCATGAAATCATCTTGCTTTTTTCCCAACCTCTCAATCGCCTTCAGTATATCATTTAGTATTTCCGTATTTAAGGGCTCAGATACCTGCCGTCGTATCTTCGGAAGAGGGCTGTTAATCGGGGTGTCTGAAGATGTTAAACAATCCATACCTAAATCATCTTCGACTTCGGTGAGTTTAGCATAACCATGCACGCGCTTCGGCTTCGCACTTTCCGCCATTCCTTATGTTTCAGCAACGTGAGTTTCAGTCAACGCACTTGGCAGGCCGCGACAGACTTTCAATTCTGAAACAGTCCCAAAAGGTAAATATTCTCAATTCCAGCTTAGAAACGCCGTAGCATCATTCAAAACATAAAGACACTTGTAGAGGTAACGCAAAAATCAAGGAAGGAAAAAAAAAAGACTAAGTTTGCACAAAAGTTTATGCGAGGCAGAAGCGGTTCAGCTACGCAGACGCCATCTTGGCGCAACCTCTCGCAATTCCATTGCTTGTAGTAGCCTAAACTCAAAACAGTCGCGAGGAATCTTCTTCTTCTCTAGGAACCGCGCGGAATCTAAACACAGTGGAACATTAAAACCCTCCGCTGCCAACTAGTGTTTCGGCGCTGTACTGCAGAGCAACGCAGACCTGAACGCAGAAGTATAAATGCTCACGATGGCATCGCCTACGTGCGTAGCCTACGCCCTACACTACGGCGTACACTCGACGCAGAAGTATAAATTGGCCTTAAGTGATGATGACATGCAGGTGGAACTGACCAGAACTCCGGAGATGATGAACGAGACCAGGTGCGCTGAGTTGAGTTTGATTGGTGTGTGTCATTGTTGATGGGATCCGTGACAGTATTATTGTATACAGCGCGCAAGGTTAATGCGCAAGTCTTCTTCTCTGTTTTTAGTGTATCTGTGTCAGAATTACAGCGCCTCGTACTGTCTGGCATATATACTACATCGTTTTCAGTCGGTTTCAGTGGTTTCGTGTGTACGCAGATATTTCTTGAGACGACGCCGTGCTTACGGATTTTTTTTTTAGAACGAGAAAAAAAAACATCGGATAGGGAAAGCTCTGGCTTCGTGTGGACGTGGCCTGAACCTCGACACGCTGATCGAGAATATTCCCATCAGATGTGTGTTTACACTTGTCTTTACAATGTGTAGTGGACAACATCCGGATACTGGTCGCATGTTAATGCCAAGAGTAACACAGCCAGACACGGAGCCGCTCTACACTATAGCAGTTCGTCAAATAAATGCCTTGACATTGTGTAATCATATTTATGTTTCCATCTTGTTTTTAATAGTTGTAACATCAACTACAGCAATTATTCCAGACTTTCTGTCGTGTGATGCAGAATAATTATAATATTATCCAGCTAGTGATACACCATCACACCATCCCATGATAAATTAATGAAATCATAGTGAGGATTTATTTTTATAAAAGAAATGGCTTGGCATTCTGTTCATGCATTAGAATAGGGCATATTTCTATTTCCATCTTGTTTTTAATAGTTGTAACTAAAGCATCAACTACAGTAACAGCACTTCCCCCAGAAACCACAGCAATGTCTCTGAATCCAGACAACACAACTAAATGCATTAGAATATGACATATTTCTATTTCCATCTTGTTTTTAATAGTTGTAACTAAAGCATCAACTACAGTAACAGCACTTCCCCCAGACACCACAGCAATGTCTCTGAATCCAGACAACACAACTAAAGCTACATCAACTACAGCAACAGCACTGACTCCAGACACCACAGCAAACTCTCTGACTCAAGACAACACAAACTCTCTGATTCCAGGTGTGTGTGAACATCATCCTCATTTGACCGACTCATGGAGTTTTCTAGAATCAGTTTCTGAATCCTCTCTGGAATTGTTCGAACAGCTGATCACAAATTTTGATTGTCATTAAATGTGTTTAGTTTGTAATCTACATCACTTTCCAAGTCCATTATCTTGTACATCACCTACAATCCCGTAATGTAAAAAGTACCTGTCATTACATGTCTGACACATCATTCTCATCCAGACAATCCTAAACAATCATGTCACAATCATTTAGTTAACATATGAGGTACAGTCTGTTAGTGTAAAGATACGCTTATATAATCTATAAAATCATCATCTATAAAATCTATAAAATCATCATCACAAGCATCAATTTACTTGCAGTGATTGTGTGTGTTGTCGCCGCTTCATTCGCTCTTCTGGCTCTTATTCTCTGGGGGATTCGGAAAAAAAGAGCAGGTGAGTTTTTCATATTTTGTAACAAAAACATCTGATAAAATAAATATGTAATTGACAAATTTATTTCTCTAAAAGTGAAGAGAAATCAATGAGTTATCAAAAATAATGTTTCTATTCTACAACTAGAATTCTTCTAGACTTTTAAAAACGATTGTCATCTGCATTAGAGTGTGTGTGTGTGTGTGTGTGTGTGTGTGTGTGTGTGTGTGTGTGTGTGTGTGTGTGTGTGTGTGTGTGTGTGTGTGTGTGTGTGTGTGTGTGTGTGTGTGTGTGTGTGTGTGTGTGTGTGTGTGTGTGTGTGTGTGTGATCATAAACTTTTCTGTGACATTATGTTTCAGGAAACAGAAGAGGGACTGGTGACTCTGTGGTAAGTTTTAATAACCATGAGTTATTAATGTCTATGAGGACTGACCCTGAAATATGACACTGTTATTACTCAGATTAGAAGATGTCAGGGTTCTCAGCAGAAAGTTCTGTCAGTCTTGTCTTAGTTTAATGTGTCTTTGTTAGTGTTTGAGCACATGACTCTGTCTCTGTTTGTGTTGGCCATGTGTTCCTCTCGTCCTGCCTCCTAGTTTCCAGTTACACGCCCTCTTATTTAGTGTTTTGATGAGTCCTCGTCAGTCTGAGTGTGAGTGTGAGTGTGAGTGTGTGTGTTCACCTGTTATCTGTCTGAATATGCAGTATTGCCGAATGCAATGTTTCTTTCACTTCTGTCTCCTGATATTCATCTGATTGGTTTTTGAAAGCAGCACAGATCTGTCCTTCACTGACTTTGATATCCCACAATCCTGTGCGCGAATAGCGCGTCAGGCGCGAGTGATTTCAATGTTAAGTCAATGCAAAGACGCGTTACGCGCGTAAAAAATTACTGCGGCGCGAATGAGGCGTAGAGCGCAGCGCGGTAGACGCGAATACGCCTCATTCACGCGTCAAGTTCGTTTGTTTGAAGCGTCTGGCGCGTTAAGCGCGTTACGCGCAAATGATTTAGTTAGTGCTATTTGTGCATTCACGCGTTTGACGCGAATTCGCGTCTGCCGCCCGAGTTGAAAAATCTGAACCACCTTCAGCGGTCCCACCTACCAGCACACTCTCCTGAAGAGAGGCAACAACTGGGGCCAGTATAAAGCAGATCCCCTCCCCATGATGACCACAGTGAAGGCTGTGAAGAAGAAGGACATCATTAGCCTGCTTAAAGCCATTGGTGCCCCAGCAAACGTCCAGGCCTTCTACAATCACGCTTTGGCTGTGACCAGTGATGTCCACAGGGGGGAAGAGTAGACTAAAAGGCACACACTGGTATCTGAAGCCCATGTGACACTCAAGAAAATGCACACACACACACACACCAGTGGCGGATACAGAACGTGACAGATGGGTGGGCCTGGATTAAGTCGAGGTGGGCCTGAATCTAGGGTTTCTAGATTTTGTATTAGCTTTACTTCTAGATAGGCTATATTTATGGAGATGAGAAATAAAAACTGCACTGTACAGCTATGATCAGCTGTTCTGTCGAGCTTTCGAAGTTGTTACGGAAAGGCCGAAGCTGACCAGTTGGTTTTTGTCACATGACCTGCGGTGCGCACTCTGAAAAGTTGAGATGTTTTCATCTTGCCGCGGCATATGCGCGCCTGGAAAATCGAGCGCGTTGCAGCACCACATGCGTATGGCAAGCCAAAATATTCATATACGCCTGGTCAGGTGTCTGATTTCACACTGACCCATCAAAAGCATGCGGGACGCGCGATTTGCCATAAAAGTGCGTGTTCTTAACGTGCACTTGTGGTCTCGGAAAACGCGCGTCAAAAACTCATGGTTTATGCATACATTTTTTTTGTAAATAAATAATGTATAAAACCTTATTGTAAAGTGTTACCAGAATTACAACTGGAAAATTTGTGAGATGTTTCTCGAACGAAGGGATTAGGGACTGTCCGATGTGCTGAAATAAAAAACAGTGAACGTGAAGCCGAGAGTTGTTTTTCTTTTCTTGTTACAAAAACACTTCTGAGGCATAAAACACCTGCAGACAGAAACAATCTCGTTTAAATAGCAGATCACATGTTGAGGACGCAGGTTTTGATGCAAAACCGGGCGTCTGACGCGCGTTTTCCGTGACCACAAAGCGCACGTTAAGAACGCAAGCTTTTATGGTAAATCGCGCGTCCCTTGGCTGTCGAAACGCACGCGTTTGACCAAGTCAATCAGACGCCTGACCATGTCTGTCGTGACAACGTCGCTTCCATTATGAGCGCGTACATTTGAAATGACAAACTGGAGCGCGCAAAAGAGGCGATCTGTGAACGGGGCGGGCCCTTCTTTCCAAGACATGGTGTTCATGTGAACAATGTGCCTCGTCCGCTCTCCTTGCAAGGGTGTCGAAGTCTAGACAAAATATGTAGGCCTATAGTGACATGACATCACTGCCAGATTCAAACTGTGCATTTGCTGGCGCTGAGCCAGAGATGGACGTGCTCAGCGCTTGTCATATCATAAAGTGTTCGGCGGGCCGTATGGCCAAACTTAATTCGTTATTATTGTTATTAAAATTTAAATTGTTTTTATTAATCTGTTTGGGTTGCATGTGCCCACCCAGGCCCACCCATAAATCCGCGCCTGACACACACACACACACACACACACACACACACACACACACACACACACACACACACACACACACACACACACACACACACACACACACACACACACACACACACACACACACACACACACAAACAAAACATTGATTCACTAGCTTTTCTTAATGGTATTACAGTAGTAGAATATAGCCTAAGGTGGATATATAGCGTTTTGCAAAAAACCTGGATCTGAAGAATATTGTGTCCCTGGCCTTCACTGAGCTCAAGTAATAGTTTAATGTACAAAAAATTGAGAATGAACTTGACTGTTGATGTCTTAAATAATAATGTCAAATAACCAACATTTCTCAAAATGGATATATCTCATTTTGCAACGAAACTCTTCATATATACACTTAGTTTTCACCAAAGCCTGCTCTATTTTGCTGTAGATCATTAAACCGTAACGCTGCCTCAGAAGTCTGTCCGAAATCAGTTTCGTGAGGAACCTTCATGTGCAAGCGCTGCCTACAAACTCATTGCCTGATAGGACAGCGAGGCAACAAGTCACTGCCTACGTTTTCGGATGCAGCCATTGTGTTTTCTTTAGCTCATGGTTTGCCAGTTCGTTGTAATTGAGGAGCTGTTTACACAACAACATTTTCAACCAAAAACGTAAAACTTTTTATGCGCTTTGGCCGTTCATTTACACAACAATGGCGTTTTGGGTGCCTTAAAATTCAAAGTTTTGAAATGGGTTTCAAAGTGCAAGTTTTTGAAAACACTCTCCATGTAAACGTGAATCTGTGAAGACGATGACGTCATGCACACGTGTATTACGTGTTCAGTCTATAGTGTTTCATCGCCATCTAGTGGCCTGGCAGCAGAATACAGCGTTTTTAGTTGTTTTCGCAGATCCGTGTGAATGGGGATCGCTTTGACAATCGCCTCGTCTGTACACGGAAAACTCAAAAGAAAAACTTCTCCGTTTTAAGCGTATAGTTTTCGTGTAAACGTACCCCGAGTGTGTTGTGCTACCTGTTACTAATTGCTCATTGTTCTAGTTGTGGATTTCATCATGTGATGCTCCAGTTGTGTGGGTCAAGTTGTTACAATAGGATCTGTCATCATAACGTCATAATGTGAAATTGCCAGGACACACGTTTTACACATATATTACCTGAACATTTGCAGCACCTGAGTAAAATATGATTGAGCTTGATTTTTTCCATATCTCCATTGATGTTTAGGAGCAGACAGATGATGTGACTTATACTGAAGTCACTGCGTACAGTAAAAGACGAGGAAAAAAGAACAAGGTGAGCAAACACGTCCTTGATGTTGTCCAGCTTCACTCAACATGATAGTTTGTGTTTTCTTCTTATATGCAGTTATTCTTGATTTGTGTGATTATTATATGCAGTTCTTCATGAGTTGAGCTGAAACAACATGTAATAACTGTGGGTTAAAACAACTGTGATGTTCATTCAGGTTGGCTGTGATGATAGAGTGACGTATGCTTCCATCAGAGGAGCAAAAGCTGGATCTCAGGAGAACTGCAGTCAACTTTATGCCTCTGTGAACAAGAACAAATCCGTCAAATAATTATACAAACCCCACATGAGCAGAGGAATATCTATCTAATATAACTCAATCCTAATGGTTGCATTCATTATTAATACTTTCAATGCCTTTTACATGCTAACAAACAAATTATAATGAATTGTTGTCTTTTGACCTCTTTGTGTTCTGGCTTTTAGTTCTAGAACTGTTTTAATAACCTTTGGTGTAGTTTTACTTTAGCAGTGTGGAGCTAGTGTGACTATGTGTTTTCAGTAGTATTTTCAGGGCGGTGAGCTCACTGTTGAGGTCTGGGAACATGTTACTTCTGAGTGTGAGAACTCAGTTAGTTTAACCACACATGTTTTTAGAGAAACACGTGTGGTTAGAAAGAAAGAAAGAAAGAAAGAAAGAAAGAAAGAAAGAAAGAAAGAAAGAAAGAAAGAAAGAAAGAAAGAAAGAAAGAAAGAAAGAAAGAAAGAAAGAAAGAAAGAAAGAATGAAGAGGAACTGAGTCTTAACCCACGCAGAACTGATCATCTCTGAACCCAGTTTGGACTGAACATCGTAAAACAAAAATAACTTGTGAAATAGATAAATACAAGTATTTGTCTGGTACCTTTTATTGGATGCTGAAATCATTATTTGTTAAGAGGCCGTTGATAAGAGACTATTCTGTTGTTTAATATGATTAATGGGTGGAAAAAAGACTGAAGCTGAATGAACGTAAATACTGAAACTGTGAGAAATGTACAGTATGTGTAATAAGCAATCAATTCTGCCTTCTCCTATTGGGTCACTGCGAGTTGTCCTGATCACTTATATTAGATGATTATATATAAGCCTACAGTTTGGTTTGAGCTTTTGTTTTGTTTTTGTTTTTTTCTAACCCTATGGACCAAAATAAACAAATTAATAAAAATATAAGTCATAAAACATTGTTTACAAAGAGCCCATTTTTCTTGTACATTTTCCGAGTAGAATTATTAACTACCTTAGGCTATCTATCGATAGTTTTCTAACACACTGTTCACAAAAATATTTGAAATACGGTGAAATAATATGTCTTTATTGTTAATTCATGGCTTTCAGCAATGCTTGTAATATTATATTTATCAATAATACAGCCTACGCCGAACGTGTGTGTATTTATGGTGAAATATATCTTCCATCATTACACATATTTTCTCGTGCAGACTCGATGCAGAAACCTCCAGAAGATCCTCTGATTGGGCTCAAAGCTTTACAGATACAGATGCATTGGATTCTGCATGTCATTTTGTACAGTTTGGATGCTGCCAACAGATATTTTACATTTCAGTGTCTGTTTCAGTGGTTCTTTGGGCTTACAAATTACAAAAGCACAGACATTGACATCTAAAACATATATTGACAGCATCAAAACAGTACAAAATGTTATGTATGAAGAAAAAAAACTAACATTAAAATAAGCTAAAACAACAA
Source organism: Chrosomus eos (assembly GCA_036326025.1). NCBI lineage: Eukaryota > Metazoa > Chordata > Actinopteri > Cypriniformes > Leuciscidae > Chrosomus > Chrosomus eos. The sequence goes on along the minus strand of JAZAVI010000089.1, from coordinate 241,185 downwards.
AAAATTCAGCAATTTTAAAAATTGTTTTGGAAACAATCTGGAAAACTATGCCTTTTTTCAATATCTCAATGTCTAAAACAGTATGGATCAAACTAAAACACGTTTCTGCCTCAATTGTTCGTCTTTTTGTATCCTCTTTGTGTCTGGCTTTGAGTTCTAGCACTTTCAGAACTGTTTTAATAACCTTTGGTGTAGTTTTACTTTAGCAGTGTGGAGCTAGTGTGACTATGTGTTTTAGTAGTATTTTCAGAGCGGTGAGCTCACTGTTGAGGTTTGGGAACATGTTACTTCTGAGTGTGAGAACTCAGTTAGTTTGACCACACATGTTTTTAGAGAAATACGTGTGGTTAATGAAGAAAGAATGAAGAGGAACTGAGTCTTAACCCACGCAGAACTGATCATCTCTGAACCCAGTTTGGACTGAACATCGTAAAACAAAAATAACTTGTGAAATAGATAAATACAAGTATTAGTCTGGTACCTTTTATTGGATGCTGAATAAGACACAACATTTTAAAATGTACTTATTATTCAGTCACATTACTACATAAAAACGTATTCATGTTGAACGTAAAAATTAACTTCCATATATTGCAGATCAATCATGTATTCCTTAACAAGTTTTTAATGTCCCCCAATAAATGTTTATATATGGTCAGTGAATTAAACATGAATATATATATATATATATATATATATATATATATATATATATATATATATATATATATATATATATATATATATATATATATATAAGCTGTTGACCCCAAAAAAACTCTCACAAAAGTGTCCTTAAACGAGTCTCTCTGTTCTCAGCTCATTAAAGAGTAACTAAACCCTAAAACAACTTTTTTTATTAAGGAGTTGAGTTTTTATTAAGGATCTGTAAGACTGGGGCTTTATTTGTTCATTGATTCAATTAATTTTTAATAAATTATATATATATATATATATATATATTATATATATATATATATATATATATATATATATATATATATATAAATTCTATTATATTTTATATATATATATATATATATATATATATATATATATATATATATATATATATATATAAATTCTATTATATTTTATATAATAGATATTCTATTATATTGAGTTACCCTTTAACAGCTTTTCTGCTTCACTTGCAACAGCTGTGTCCCTGGTAACTGTAGTCCGGGACCAGGTGGCCATCTTGGTTTGTAGTCCCCATTGCTGCAACCACCTAGATGACACATGTGGCACTCTCTCATGATGCCACACCACCTTTGTCTCCTTAAACACTTGCTTTTTGGGCCGACAGCTTAAACAATGTTATTTCTGTGTTTTTTTTTATAGCTTGTTTGCAGTAAACCCTTCAGTGAAAATTAAGGTTGATTATGTCCCTATCAACACATGACCAACATCACCTGACTATATTTTCTCTCAGCTTTTCTTGACAAGTGTGCTTTAAAAACACACAATCAGCCAAAGACAGAATGAGGTTGAAAAGTCAAAGGTCAAAGAACCCAATTACAGCAAACACTGTTCACCACAATGGGATTTCAAACAGATCCATCATTTTCAATAAAATGTCATTATCTAAACCTTTGATAATTCTTAATAAGAGCTTCTGTAGATGTCTGACAGAAATAAAGTCAGTCTGGTTAGTAATAAAAAGGTTTTAAAAAAGGACTAAAAACATTACTTTTTAGCAGAACTTATGATTTTTAACCGTGTACAATAATGTCACACTATTTATTCATATTTTACACTGATGTTTTTACCTTGCTTTTATGATCTTACCTGTAGCTATGTTTAAAATGTAAGCAATTCAGTATTTTAAACTGGCATTTTTTTTTATTAATCTTTGAAATGGCAAGACATAACAGATTAAACATTATCATATCAAATGAAGTATATTGTAAATCAGTCAAGTCAACTGCATTATAGTGCACTTAGTTGGCCTGATTATTATCTCGGTCACATCTGACGAGGTAAGAAGCCCAAATATTAGCTCCTACGAAAGACAAGACTCAATGCTGTTTGCTCTGTGACCTCTGCTGTTTTTATCAATGTCGACTGTCATTGAGGTTTGACTCAGTTGCTCAATTTGACCTCTAGATGCCAGAAAAGCTGCTCTGAAGAGGACTGACTTTACATTAGCAAGTGAAGTGTTTTCTTACACATCTATTTATTAATTTATTTCTAGACTGAAGAATAGATGTGATTCACACAGGTTTCTAACTTCTTCCACTCGATGACACAACACTTTAACTGTAGATTAGTAATAATGGCGCATCAGTCCACAGTAAACAGCTCTTAAACAGCACTATCGCGACTAACCAAACCAAATGTACAGTAGTGTTTAACGGCATAAACTACTAACATTAAATATGTGATTCAGACATTTGTGTTCTATCAAGAGTTAAAAATAACAATAAATCCATTAGATCTGTTGAGATATATGCTGTAGATGAAAAACGTGAGTACACAAGTTTACTCTACTGTCTGTTCGGTTTGACTTACTAACTAACTATGTTGGCTAGAATAATAATAATAATAAATATTATTCTGAGACTATCTGTTCTAATTATAACTCCTCATACATCCACCAAACGTGGCCTTCAGACTGTTCTGCTTTATCTTTTATAACTGAGCAGACATAAGGTTTTCCAAACATGACGATCAAAAACTCCCACAGACATAATCCAGCAGTTATACTATATAGGCCTCTGTTGTATGAGTAATTCTAATATTTACATTAGTTGTATGCCTGAGATTTACATGAAAACCACAAAAACATGCAGTGTGGTTAAATATTTCTTCCAAATATCTGCTCCTCTTACCTCCCTAAAAATGGTTTATGTAAGGGTTAATGCCCAACGAGGTGTCCATTGTCAGGTTTTAATGGACGACGGCGAGGTGTGAACCGGTCGATGGACACCTCGAAGGGCATTAACCCGCTTATACCATGGTCACTTGCCAAATAAAACATTTTGAAAACATTAGTTTATATTTTAATTAGGCTAAATCTCTAGTTTTTACAAATAATAACTTGCCTGACGATTTATTTAGCAACCGGAGCTCAGCTTGAAGAACCCTTCAGGTTCAAAAATGGATTTTTAGTTCATGAAACACAAAGGCATAGTTATTTTTTTATTACACATAAAACAATTAATCAAACAACAATCAAACAAAAAAAAAACAATTAGTTCTGCGCTAATGGACATTAAACTTTTTACCGGCGGACACAGCGGATCCCCGGGTCTGGCAAACATAAAACCTCGGAAGTTTTCCTTATCTGGGTCATTCGGATCGTTGTGGTTTTTGGTGTGCGGATTGTAAGCCAGGGTGACAAACTCAACCCCATCCTCGTCTCTTTGGACTTTAAAAGACTGCATGGAGAGCTCCCGTTGCCCTCCCTGCCACGCCGAGCTAAACACACCTGGATGTCAAACCAGACTTTTCTGACCAGGCCAAGAGGCGTATCGGGAGACCGTACAGGTGATTCTTTATCATTTCAAGATCAGACTCAGAAATACATGGATGGTGAACGCTGGTATCTTTACCGCTTTTTCTGTAACGTTTAATTATTGCTTTAAACACAGCATTACAGGTCATGAATCTGGAGTCAGTTATAATATTGAATTCCCTTATATGGCGGTTGATACCGGCTCTCAGGCTCCTTAGGCTTGAAACGCTGTGGTCTCCTCCTGCCTGGGTTGTCTGGACGGCTGCGTAAAACTCCCGCAGGGTCTCATTCAGAGCAGCAGCGGTGTAACTTTTCAAAGCTGGAGTCCATTTCTTTTTGAACAATAAAGTCTCTGAGTGTATTTACTGCCCAATTCGTATTTGTTCATCTTGATCTCAACTTTTTCGTCTTCTATTTGATTCAATTCTCCCAGTGTTATCTCTGTGTCGTTTCTCCGTTTTATTTACATTTTTTCTTTCTTAAGGGGCATCCCAGACGTCAAAGTTGTCATATTCTCCATAAATGTTAAAAGAAATAACGAAGTCGCTCATTGTTGTATTAGTAGGCTCTATAATATATAACTAACGTTAGATGTTTGTTTTGATAGAGCAAATTGTTAACCCTCTGGGGTACTTCGGGTCAAAAATGTCCCGAAGCGTTTAAATAAAAAAACTGTTAAAAATCGTAGCTTCATCGGAATGGTCCAAAACTTGGTGACTTTTTTGGTACTTTGTATATGAACACCGGATTCGAAAAGTCTAAGTGGTCTTAAAACAAAATAGTCACACTCAGGACCTTCGGGTCAAAAATGACTCCCATAGGAAATGAATGGGAAATTGGCAAAAAATTTAAAATACAGAGTTTTTTTGTGCATACAATCTACAAAACAGCCAGGATGCAGACAAAAAGCACACAACAGTGAAGGGGTGAATCTAACACAGTCAAACCTGAACATTGCATTATAAAGAGAACAAATGGAAAGCATTTTGTCACCCATTGTTTTAAGAGAAAGTAAAACTGCAACTTCAAATTACCATTTAAACCAACCAAAAAAAAAATTTGTTTTAAAAAATTTAAAAAAAAAATGACAAAAATAGTCTTTGAGAATCTGTTATTATATATTCAAATCAACAACCTGAAAAAAAATTAAACAATATGTGAAAACATTACTAGAGTGTTTCTACCATAGGTTTCTACAGAGAGCTGTAAATCCACTAGTGGTAAAAATGTGCTATTGCGTGATAAAAATGCTCAGTGTGTCCACCAGATGGCTCCGATCTCATTTCAAAAATTGCTTTCATGAGGCCTAGACTTGACTCTAAAATGAAATAAAGCTTTAATAATTTTATATTTATATATATATATATATATATATATATATATATATATATATATATATATATATATATATATATATATATATATATATATATATATATATATATATATATTCTATTATATTCAATGGGAAAAAATGGGTCTTAATTATTGCATAAATATTAATTATAAATCATAAAATTATCTCAAAACACCAAAAAAGAAAAGAAAAAATATTATTGAACAAAAATATATTTCATTGATTTTACTCAAATAAAATGTATCTTAATGCTGCCCTCCGGGTCATTTTTGACCCGAAGGTGTACCTCAGACGGATACTTTGACTGCCTGTTGCTATGGTTACTCACAGCTGTTGTAGGTAGCTCATTTATTTATTAATTTCGAATAAACAGAATAAACTGTAAACAGGCAGTATCACCAGAACTACTTTATTAGGTATCCTCTATCACTTTTTAACGGACACCCTGCAGCCAATCAGAATTGAGTATTCACCCAGACCATAATATAAATATAAATAATAAAAAGCAGTTTATGCAAATGACATGGTATTTGCCTATGTAAAATATTGAAGTTAAGTTCGAAGTTGGTAAAGAGCCTTTTTGAAAAAAGCTTTTTCCTAGCCGTGTTCACTCTCTCACGCGCACTGGTTCTGTCATACAGCAGAACTGTGAACCTTTCAATAGGGGAATTATCACACTACGTCACACTGACGTCACGCAGGTGCAACTGTGCATGTCGGCAGCAGAAGCTGGGCGCTGGGCGCTGAAACAAACCCGGGAAAATGTCGTGTGGTGCAGTGGGTTGCCAGAATCGACCATCTGTAAACAAAGGTCTGAAGTTTTACCGAATAGACCCCTTATCAGCCGACGTCACAGTTACGTCACGGCGCTAGCTGGAGGCAAAACAAACGGAAAACTGCAGGCGGCTAATACAAACCAGCACAGATTCGGCTACATAATAAGGAGCTTAAATTATTATTATTATTATTAAATGTCATCTTGATGTGTTGTTGGGTGCAAGAATCAATGAAAAATGAATATGCTGTATCTGGAATTTTTATTTCTCGAAAATATTCACATCATTAACATTGCACGTACTGTCACTGTTTACACTGTCGTCTTCTCGGCGCTGGCTAGGCAGAACTGCGGATCGTACACACAAGTCTTTACATGACCATTCAGCACATAGTTATAGGCATCTAAAGATTTATATGCCCTCAGTTTCTCTTTACGCTCGGTTTCTCTATCGGATAGGTGTAGAAGTCAGGCCACTCAACCGGAGGTAGCGTTAATCCTGTCAGATCGTCCATTGAGTGAGCGTGTACGGGTCAGCCGTAAAACTTTTTTTACGTCTGGTTCCGTCCGTTAAAATTAACTTTTGCAAATAAAAATCGCGGTCCTGGACACTGAGTGACCTTGCACATTAAGATAAAACCGGATTTTCTCCAGTCATTGTTAAAAAACAAGTTAACAAAACTTGCAAAATAACGTTAGGGAAGCGGCGAGAGGGATCGTTCTGCAGCCACCTAAGCCCCGCCCACAGAAAAACGTCACCGTGTTTACCAACTGATAAGGGGTCTATTGTCTCTGATATACAGGTGCTGGTCATATAATTAGAATATCATCAAAAAGTTTATTTATTTCAGTAATTCCATTAAAAAAGTGAAATGTGGATATTATATTCATTCATTACACACAGACTGATATATTTCAAGTGTTCATTCTTTAAGTGTTCAATTTTTTTTAATTTTGATGATTATAAGTGACAACTAATGAAAACCCCAAAATCAGTACCTCAGAAAATTTTAATATTGTGAAAAGGTTCAATATTGAAGACACCTGGTGCCACTACACACTCATGGGGAAGACTGATGACTGACAGCTGTCCAAAAGACGACCATTGATATCTTGCACAAGGAGGGCAAGACACAAAAGCTCATTGCTAAAGAGGCTGGCTGTTCACAGAGCTCTGTCTCCAAGCGCATTAATAGAGAGGCGAAGGGAAGGAAAAGATGTGGTAGAGAAAAAGTGTACAAGCAATAGGGATAAACCGCACCCTGGAGAGGATTGTGGAACAAAACCCATTCAAAAATATGGGTGAGATTCACAAAGAGTGACTGATCTGGAGTCGGTGCTTCAAGAACCGCACGCACAGACGTATGCAAGACATGGGTTTCAGCTGTCGTATTCCTCGTGTCAAGCCACTCTTGAACAACACACAGCGTCAGAAGCGTCTCGCCTGGGTTAAAGACAAAAAGGACTGGACTGCTGCTGAGTGCTCCAAAGTTATGTTCTCTGATGAAAGTAAGTTTTGCATTTCCTTTGGAAATCAAGGTCCCAGAGTCTGGAGGAAGAGGAGAAGCACAGAATCCACGATGCTTGAAGTCCAGTGTAGAGTTTCCACAGTCAGTGATTCATTTCATTCTCCAACAGGACTTGCAACTGCACAAAGTGCCAAAGCTACCAGTACATGGTTTAAGGACCATGGTATCCCTGTTCTTAATTGTCCAGCAAACTCGCCTGACCTAAACCCTATAGAAAAACTATGGGGGCTGAAGACCACTATCAGAGCAACCTGGCGCTCTCATAACACCAGAGCAGTGCCACAGACTGATTGACTCCATGCCACGCCGCATCGCTGCAGTAATTCAGGCAAAAGGAGCACCAACTAAGTACTGAGTGCTGTACATGCTCATACTTTTCATGTTCATACTTTTCAGTTGGCCAACATTTCTAAAAATCTTTTTTTTTTTTGTATTGGTCTTAAGTAATATTCTAATTTTCGGAGATACTGAATTTGGCATTTTCATTAGTTGTCAGTTTTAATCATCACAATTAAATTTGAAATTGGTCAGTCTGTGTGTAATGAATGAATATAATATCCAAGTTTCACATTTTGAATGGAATTACTGAAATAAATTTTTGATGATATTCTAATTATATGACCAGCACCTGTATGTGAGGGAATATCAGATGGAGCACAGCTCATTTCCAACAATGCCTGAGTAAGTTCGGGGAGGATTCCTGCAGACTAAAATCTATTTTATGTTATATTTGCCTGTCTGAGTTATGTTTGCTTGCAGTATTAGCCTACACTATTAGAAATACATTTAACTGACTTTACAAGTGAGATAAAGGCAGTCAAGAGTAAAACATCCCACCAATTCCCTAGATTTTAACGAGATATTATAAAGAGATAATATTCAACTGTGGCCACCACAAGATGAAACCTAGTTCTGACTGAATAAGGAGGAGTCACTGACAAACTACCAAGTAAAAATGATGCGCATTAGTATATGCACACAATTTAATATTAAATATTTAAATATACATTTAAAAAGTACATAATTTCTGATAGATATCATAACCTCTTTTCCTTTTTGTTTAAAAATGAACTAGATTGATTAATGATCAAATGTGAAACTTTTTTAATTGTTAATTTCTGTCGTCTATCCATTATGACATTATGAAATCCATATTTGGCGGCCATTTTCAGTTTTTTTAAAAATATATCTTATATTTTAAAGTTTAAAGACCTTCTGTGGTAAAGTGTGCTCATATTTACATGTATTTATGGTGTAATGTGTTCTTGCATTTTATGTTTCTGGCAGCTTTTAATTAATTTTCCCATTACGAAATCCATATTTGGCGGCCATTTTGAAAAATGGTGTTGTTCCAATATCGTATGACTTTTTTTCTTTTCTAACCACTAAAGGAGAATACACAAAAATATCGCACTTGTGCTCATCAATATAATAACAGTGAAAAGTGATAGCATCAAGATTTTAAAAAAGACGCAAAAGTATCACAGAATGATCCCATGCAATGAGCCATAAGTGTTCTGTGGGTATACGATAGGGTTTAATGAAAAATAAACCGTAGTTTAATGTATTTTTTAATGAAAATCCTGACTGAGACTATTAGTGCCGCAGTTGTGAGAAATTGAACTTTTTTATGAGATTAATATATCCATTGAGTTGGTTGTAACAATAAGTTTTCACGTTCAATGGCCAAGGTCAGGATTTTCATTAAATAATACATTACTTTTTGGTTTTATTTTTACCAAACCCTATACCCCAGAACGTTTGGAATGTACAGCATTTGTCACATACTATCCATTCTGTAATAATTTTGCATATTTTTTCATCAGCTTGATAAAACAGATTTTAAGTGGCAACATATGTATGGAAGAATCAACTGTGTTCAGCAAAATTGTGTGGTTGTGAAGTCCAGCTAACTAACTTGAACACTACTTTCATTTCACATTTCATTTCAATATTCCTTTAATTAGGAAATTGATCATTGCTATAAATTAAATTATAGTATTACTGTATTGATGAACCCTACCCAAAAATACTACTAAAACAGAATGAAATGGTAAATCCTGTGAATGGGGTTTCATAGTTCTTTTAACAGTTATGTAGAACTATGAATGGACAACTATGCCAGAAGTTTACTTGAAAACACTGTATATTTCCCTCCATTGTAAAAATCTAACACCTGCGAAAACACAGATCGTTAGCGCCTATTTTACCGCATTGCAAATGCAAATTAACTCGCACACGCTCTTACATTAAGTACAGGATTGTTCTCAGTTTAATGCACATCTTAATGATTGAAAATGACTTATTTTAAAGCGTAATTCAAATGTCTAGTTTGGCGGTTAGTGTACCCTGTGATTCTATAGTCTGCATTTATTTTAAACAGACAAATAATCATCAATTAACTTGTACTTAGCCTACACTTTAAAAAAGGTATTGTGACAATAAAGGATATTTTAGCAACCATTTGAAGCCATATATTTCAGTTTCAGACCTGCTAGACCTTTTGTCATCTCAGTAGTACTTTTGACAATAAAACAAAAATATATTAATCAGAGTGTGGCTTATTTTGTTTACATTTTAAGTGTTTTTATGATAAAAATGCAATACCCCACCCATTGGTATCACTATGGTATTTGGTACGGGGGCCCAGCAAGATGGTTTGTACCCAGGACTTGAGGGTGAGTAAATCATGGGCTAATTTTCATTTTTGGGTGAAATATCCCTTTAATTAAGTGCTAAGTGTTAGCTGTTTATTGTAGCTGTTAAGTGTTTCAGTCAATATCTTCACATAAGGCAATTTTATGATCTTTCCCTTTAACCAAAATAAATGTTTTAAAACCCAGTGAATGTTTTTTTTTTTTCCTATTGTGACTACTCTTATGAAACTTTAAACATTAAAAGCAGTATTCCCTGTAAAAATAAAATGTATTACTGTAGGCAACAGTATAATACTGTAAAATTAGTTGGTACATACTGTATTTTGTAATTACAGTGCAGTACTGTAAATGCTGTTTACTGTACTGGTTCTGTAAAAATACAGTATGTGGCTGGCAACCCAGCTGCCAGTATTTTACTGTACATTTACAGTGAAATGTTTTACAGTGGACTATTAACCGGTAAGATCCTTAGAGAGTCAGAACAATAGAAGAATGGAAAGAGTGAGTGAGTGAAGGTGGTTGTGAATGTGTGTAGATGTGTGCGAGTTACAGGATCAGAGAAAAACACTGTTCCTCTGTCATAGTCCAGATACACTCTCACACGGTCAAGCTTCTGATTAACAGGAAAACCAAAACCTAAAGACAGTCCGTACTGATGATACTCCACACTCCAGACATCAGTGTTGAAGAAACCCCGTCCCTTCCTCTGGTTTGATGCTGTAGTTACTCCAAGAGTCCACCAGGAACACTCTTTAACCTCCACATCCCAGCAGTGTGTTCCTGAGTTAAAACCCTCTGAACCCAGAACACACTCATAACAGTCAAATCTCTCTGGATTATCAGGAAGAGGTTGATATGAGCTGTCTTTCACACTGCTCAGATCCTCAGACAGGACGAGATGTGGATTCGCAGTGTTTGGATCCAGAATCACAGGAGCTGATGAGACACAATCAACATATGCTTTTATTCTGATCTTCATATAATGATCAAGAGGCAACCTGACACAAATTATAAATTATGGCACATTATGACACATTTGTGTCCCATCAAAGAGTTAAAATAACGAAGGCTTCAGATTACCGCAGGAGCGTGTAAGGGGAGGAGCCACTCGTGGCAGGCTTGATGAACGGTTCCTTTCCGATCGTAATTTCACATCTCCCATGAGCCTTCCGTTCCTGCTTGATCAAAAAGGCATGAAATAACCTGTATTCAGCACACATCCATCACCATCAGCGAGCGAACTAAGCTGATGCTGAGGGCCTGCATGAACACGGGCATGTGTCGATACCCCAATCGACGAGACGTTCGTGAACTATCCCATCGCTGGAGAGGCATCGGCACTGAAAGCTCTGGCCCTGCCTTCCAAGCCACTCAAGATGACATCTCGCTTATATGGCAGGGCATACGCGGCAGCGGGTCAGGCTGGAACTGCTTTGCACACAATGTCTGTGTTGCAAGGACACCAGGCTGATCTGATGAAGGATTTGGACCAGGCGCAGTGGACGAGCTGCACCACAGATCTGGCTCTCAAGGCCACCAAACAAATCGCTAACCTCGATTGGAAGGTCGACGGCGGCGAGGGTGGCTTCAGAGAGACATCTGCGGCTGAAAGAAAAGGGCTTTCTTCTCGCTGCACCAGATTTTTTCTTATCAGATTCTTCATTCTGAGAATAGTGTTTAGGCCACCGCTGTACAAGCAGCAGTATGAGCTTTGTAGGTCTCTCCCCTTTACGAGAGTTTGTAAGGTTGAAGAGTATACCTCGGTTCCCTGTTTAAAAAGTTAGGGTTTCTGTCTAGCAGCATAGGTAGCAGGCTATCTCCTAAAGCAACCCAAGCAGGTATCTCCTGGGCGGTATCAGGCTTTTCTCTCACTGGAGAGTAAGAAGCAGTGTGCTGAGGCCTGACTTCGGTACCATGTCAGTACTGAAGTTTTTTAATTGAGGCGCTTGAGCGCTGTTAAGCGGAACCGTAAACACCTCTGATTGGCCATTGTCAAGTCAAGTCAAGTCATCCTCATTTATATAGCGCTTTTAACAATGTAGATTGTTTCAAAGCAGCTTTACAGAGACAAACAAAATTTAAGGTAACAAAGAATGGTTTGGTTTTATAGCGGTTCTTGAATATGTTGTTTCCAGCTAAAGTTAGTTTTGATTGATTCACTTCCCTCAAAATGATCATTTGTTATTAAATTAGGGGCCGCTAAGACGACGCCGTTCTCTCTAAATAGACTTTAAACGTGAACCTGTGATAAACGCTGATGGCGTTCACATGCGCATTAAGAATTGATTTATAGTTATGTGCGTTTGAATATATGTGCGCAGGTTTGTAATTCGCTACAAACTATGCCTAAACAAACTACTTGTCTTGCCGATAAATTTTGATGCAGAATTTTATTTTATCAATTCGGCGTAGGGACGCGAAACCGTAATGTCATAGCGCTTTATCTGTAGAGTGGATTAGGGATCCTCCATAGGGAGAGGCTAGTTGGCACTTCAGCACTGCGTTGTCATCGGGTCCAGGCGAAGGTCCTTCGTCAGATCTGGAAAACGGCCTGGATCCAGCAGGCTGCGGGAAAACCTCGGGATAAACAAATACACTAAATTAGCGTCGATGCCATTCTTCTTATGATGTAACGAGTACATCAGGATTTAAGGGAAGTGTTCCCGGTTCCGGCTGGCTAATCTATGCAGCCTAACATTTAATTATAGAAGTCGATAATGTATTATGTGAATGCTAGGTCAAAGAGATGTGTTTTTAGTCTAGCTTTAAATTGACAGACTGTGTCTGCTTCCCGGACAATGGTAGGAAGATTGTTCCAGAGTTTTGGTGCTAAATAGGAAAAGGATCTACCGCCAGCAGTCGATTTAGATATTCTAGGTATTATCAACTGGCCAGAATTTTGAGATCGCAGTAAACGTGCAGGACTATAATGCGTTAAGAGCTCGCTCAAGTACTGGGGAGCTAAACCATTTAGTGCTTTGTAAGTAATCAGCAATATTTATAAATTTATACGATGTTTAATAGGCAGCCAATGCAGTGTTGACAGAACCGGTCTAATATGCTAATTGTTCCGCATTTGTCCGTGAGAGCATATGACGTAATTTAGATATATTTTTAAGATGGAAAAATGCGGTTTTACAGATACTAGACACGTGACTTTCAAATGAAAGAATGGCATCAAGTGTTAGACAGTATTCTAGGTTATTAGGTGAGGAAGTTTTTTGTCCAATAATTAGAATCTCTGTTTTTTCAGAATTTAGTAGTAGGAAATTCTTTTGTGGAAATTCCATTGTGTTCACGTTAGGGCTGGGGTAAACGATTATTAACGAAACGATTAGTTGGGCGATTATTTTATCGATTAGTCGACTAATCTAACGACTAATTATTTTTCTGCTGCTCGATTAATAAAAAACCATAATGTATCTCATTTAAATACGAACTAGCGTACTGAATCATGATACTGTTTAAGCTGGTTCAGAATCAGAATCAGAATCAGAATAAACTTTATTGCCAAGTAGTGCTTTCACACACAAGGAATGTGCTTCGGTAGCAAGATGCTACCATGGCTGCTATAATCAGCACCAATCTTGAGAAAAATACAGCATGACATGAGGAGAGGTGAGGTGAAAAAAAAGGCGACCCTCTTTCTGTTTTCTGCTCATGTAAGGAGTACAATCTGGGAACAGGAAAAAACACCTCAGAAACATTAGCACATAAACAGTACAACAACATGAACAAGACATTGCAACACGTGTGGGGAGTGGGGGATGGAATTGTCCAGACCAGGCAAGCAGCATCCGGTCCTGCAGCCATTCTCGGCGCTGGTCACAGACCCGCCTGCCAGGCTGTGGGTACGAAGCGGCGAAGGCGTGGGATGGGGTGTGAAGGGGATGCATATCTGTGTATATGTAAGTTCATGTGTGTGTAGACCTGGAGAGAGTCGCTCAGCCAGCACCATAATCTAGATGCCTCAGTCCGCAGGATTGTCATTGCGATACACAGCAAGTTGCTATGGAGGCAACCTTGATCAGGTCCATACAAAGTCAACAATCCCAGGTGTCATGGGAGTCGGGGAAGGAACACAAGAGCGGCTCACTGCAGTGCTTCTCCGGGAGAGTTGTTGTTCCAACAGCGGCCTTGGCCAAGGCCAGTCGAGAAGATGGTGTCAATTGCGTTGAGAGACCAGTTGATCAAATCCATAATTTCTTAGTTTGGAGAGCAATGCTGCGAGAGTCTCTAATGTACAAGACAGTAGACTAGACGTGACAAGAAAAGCAAAGCAGGAGAGGTAAGGGGAGGGAGAGGGAGAGAAAAAGCGACCGCCTTCGTTGAGAGCCAGGAGGGAAGACGTTAGTAACGTGGTTAACGTTAGTCTAATGTTATGTATTTGAACATCGTCATTAGAACTCTATAACCACCAAAACCGTGTTATTAAAATATTTTGTACAAACATTTTTTATCATAGAGAATGTTTAAATACTAATATCAGCTTACGAGGGAAACGGAGGCGGAGTTAGTGGTGCTTCTGCTCCTGCTGGAGATGATTCGGGAGAGTCTTTTCCCCTTTACCGATCAGAGCGCACGCTGACACGGAGCAAAGCCTTGTTTATACTCGACGCGTCCGCACGAACGCGTGGCAAAAATGACGCGTTGGGTGCGCAAGACCGGCAAGACCCCATTTCGCTTGCCTGTGTGCACGGCTTCTTTTGTAACAGCGCGCGCGGCGCCGCATCAGCAGATGAACACCTGCAAGCCGAATCTGTCCGAGCCGTACGTCTCACAGCACCGGCACCCAGTTTGCGTGTCTAAATTGCAAAGGTTTTTTTTGTTAAGGATTTGTTTACTGTGTGTGATTCATTTAATGGAAAGCACATTCACTTCTAGTGGTCATCGTCCTCCATTCTGCAATGTTTCGGTCTCCCACGTGTGTTGGCGAGCTGTACTGCCGGAAACGGTGCAAAAAATAAATAAATGAAGAAGTGTCGACGCAAAAATATGGCGTCGACGTAATTTTGACGTCGAAGCGTCGACGTCATCGACGCGCAGCTACAGCACTAGTTCACGTGCTCATCGGATATGTCTGTGATTGGCTACAACGCACGGGAGATCATTGATCTGGTACCGAACTCTGTACTTTTTGACATCTCTAGTAGCTAGACAACCTGCTAGGCCTTAAGTTAAGGTTTTTCTGTCTAGGCTCCTTGAATTGAATTTCAAATCACAGGGTTGAGTGTCATTGGTCTCTTAATTGAGGCCTCCATTTCCCTTGGGCTTAGCAGAGACAAGAAAATGCAATACAAGATAAAAGGCCTCGACCTTGGAGTATTTCTCAGGTCATGCTGAAAGTACTCCCCTTGTTATGGTCATTATTAGAGTGCTTTGCTACTCATAGCTCTAGTTTAATCGCCCTGCACCACTGAGGCTCAGGTAGAGACAGATCAAGTACTCCCTCCCGATTGGAGCCTAAGCACTGCTCGGGCTAACGCCCGTGACATTCGGAGTAGTACGCCTTACTGTGGGCCTCCTCAATAGTCTGGTAGCATAAGGTTTGTACTCCCCTTGCTTCAAGGGTTGATAAGCACTTCTGCTAAGTGCACTGCCTATTGGCAATGTGAAATAATTATACCCAGGCCCACAGATTCTGTGGGCTTCGGAGGCTAGCTCTGCTAGTAGTCTTGCTATCAAGCAGTTAGGCCTTAACAGGCCCCCTTTAAGGCGGCTCCCCAATGAGTTGGATGCTTAGCATTGCAAAAGCATGGAGCCCCATGGAGCCTCCCTGATTCTAGGTCAGAGCCTTGTCAATACTTACCAGGTTGAGCCTAGAACTCCAAACCTCATCTAGAGGTTCGTTCTGTAGAGTACTTAGTTCCCTAAGTCTGATCGGAAGGTTGCAGGACTCTTGCATGGCCTCCCTGTTAGATCAGCAAATAATGTTAGAGACTCTGTTTAGGAAACAGACAGGTTGTTGGCAAGACTAGGTCAATAAAGTAGACCAGGTTAGCCTGCCTGGTGGCAGGTGGGGTTGACTTTTTATCCCTTAGATTCGCTGGATGTGGCTCCTCTCTGACCCTGGCCATGTTCCCTTAAAGGAACCCCTTCCATTGGAAGTTGTTGGTTCCAAGCCTTTGAGGGGCCATGGTAGGCCTTCGTTTCATCGGAGGCATCTTTGAGGCTTATAGCTTGGGCAGTGGCCATAGGGAATAATGTCACTGATAGCCTAGTGTGTGACCTGAAGGGGGAGTGGCTCTGGCATTTCAGCAAAACAGACATTTCTGATGTTTGTCACAGCCATTATTGGCATGCACTCCCCTCAGCATAGCGGCGTGGGTATATCGTTCCCCAACAGCGTCAATCGATGCAGTGCGAGTTCCCTTTCGAAAGGGAACGTCTCAGGTTACGACTGTAACCTATGTTCTCTGAGAACAGGGAATGAGACACTGCGTATTTCGCCATACCTTGGGATGCCTGCTGAAAAGACCCCTCAGACGACAAGTGGATGAGATGTTCTCTAGGCGCCCCTTATATACTTCCGGGTCACACTAGTAGTGACATCATAGGCTGTCGCCGGCCAATACGATTGCCGTGAGTTGAGAAGCGTTTCAGACACGTCAATATCTATCTATCTATCTATCTATCTATCTATCTATCTATCTATCTATCTATCTATCTATCTATCTATCTATCTATCTAACTCACTGTTTTGGACGATGTCCTGCATCTTTTTCCAGACTCTGAACGTCAGATTGCCCAAGTATCGTGGCACATGAATCAAAGCTCCAGAAGCCATCTGTGGATCCAGCTGTGAGATCTGGACTCTGGAAGAACATTCATGAGTCAGAACTGCAGTGGCTTTGGATCAGAACCAGAGAGACCAGAGACAGGAGCAGATCACTCACCTTCCCATTGAGACTGGAAACTCCTGCAGAACAAACACAACATTTATCATCAAGAACTCAATCAATCAACCAATGATCAACCAATGATCTGAGATCAGACCTTCAGAAAGCAGACGTCATTGGCTTTCATCATCTCCTCCATGTCTTTGATTGTGTGTGAAAGAGCTGAGATGTGTGTGTTCATCTCCTCCAGCTTCTCTTTCATTCTCTGCTTCTTCTGCTCCTCTTCCTCCCTCAGCGCAGTGACTGTAGCTTCTTCTTCATCTCTGAGAAACTGATGAATCTTCTCAAACTGATGTTTAATCTGACGCTCTGTGTGCTCAGCTTGAGCCTGAAATCACATCACATTCACTTCAATCATCTCAATCGACACACATCAACACTTCACATCATTCATATCAGAGATAAACACGGATACCCGACATATAATGGATCCAGAAGCAGATCGCTGCTTGTTATTTACAGAAATAATCAACTGGAATCCATCATATTAAATATATCAAATCATAACTGTAAATATTGATCCTATGGCTGTAAGGAAAATGACTCTTGATTCTGTTTCCTCACCTTGATGTGTTGAACTATTTTCTCAAACTCTACTTTAATGTTTTTATTGTGTTGAAGTTTCTTCTGTAAGGATTTCAGTGCTGTATTGAGCTCCTCCTAGAATTGAACAAAAATATAGTTGAAGCTCAAGCAGCAAGACAATGATTAAATCTAGGAATAAATCCACCTCTGATCTGCACAAAAAAAGCACAATTAAAGTTTTGGAGTCGTCAAATTCCTTAAACCCAATTGAGATGACGTGGCAGGACCTTAAACAGGCAGTTCATGCTTGAAAACCCTCCTATGTGGCTGAACTAAAGCAGTTCTGCAAGAAAAGTGTGTCTAAATCCCTCAACAGCGCTGTGAAAGACTGATTTCCAGTTATCACAAGCATCCGGCGGCAGTTATTGCTGCTAAAGGGGGTGATTAGTTTTTCACATGGGTGATAGATGTTAAAAACTGTATTCTGTTTACTGATATTGCCTTTGTTTTGTGTTGCATTTAGTTTGAAGATCTAAAGCTTTATCATGTGACAAAAACAGAAGAAATCAGGATAGATACAAGTGCTTCAAATTACAGTAAATGTCAAATTTGAGTAAATATTGAGTGCATGAATGTTTCTGTGTTTATGACTAATTTTTGTTTTGAGACATTTGTCTTACCTTATATGATGAAACCACTTCACCGATGGGTCTGAATTTATGATTGTCGTGTTGTTGTGAAGTAATACACACTAAACACACAGGCTGTTTGTCCTCCAGACAAAAGAGTTTGAGTTTCTCACTGTGTAAACTGCACATCTCCTCAGATCCCGATGAACGCTTCTCGTTTCTCTCCTTCAGGAACGACTCACACAAGTTTTTTAACGCCAGATTAAATGGAGGATCTTCTTTTGAGGATCTTCTCCTGCAGACAGGACACTCCTGAGTTTTCTTGGTTCTCCAGAACTGTTGAAGACACTCTTTACAGAAACTGTGACTACATGACAAAAGAACAGGAGCCTTGAAGATTTCACAGCACACGGGACAGATATAATCATCTTCAGCTGAAGCCATTTTCACTGTTTGAGCTCCAGCAATCTAAACTTCACTTTCACTTTCTGAATGATGCTTTCAAAAATGTATCACAATGACAATCACCAAGATCTGCTGTCTATTCAAAAGCAAATGTCTCAAAAATCCTTCTGTAAAGTTTTTTTCTTCATTCTCCACTGATCACTGATTCTTTATTGCTTTTGTCGAGAGAGAAGAGTGTTAGTATGACAAAAAGGAGGATAACAAGTCAGTCTCTTCCTGACAAGTGTTGCAAGAGGTTGGAGTTTCTTATCACCTTTAGGTGTGTTCAAACAGGTCAAACAGGAACCTTAGGATTTCTTCAGGTAAATGGTTTCAAAATGAACTTGCATTGAAAGGTTAAAATATTTTTCAAAAAAAATTTCACTGGGCCCACCACACACACACACACACACACACACACACACACACACACACACACGCCGTTTCACACCGCATGCGTGAGCGGCGCGTGAGCAGCGCGTATTTTTTTCGGCGTGCATGTTAATCAATGAGTGCATTCACACTGGGAGCAGGAGCGGCGCGTGAGCAGCAGTGTCCAAGTCTATTTTTGCTGCGCTGCTGACGCTCAATTAAAGTGAAAGCTCACTTTTGATGGACAAAATAAATATGATTTCACACAAAAAGTGCCTGAAATGCACAGAATAATGTTTAGTGAGTTTAAACAAGAACTGGAGTAGGCCAAAAAAGAAAATGAAGACAGGCTACCCATTTAAATTTGTTTTGCATTATTCAGTTTGTGTGAAAGTATGGTGTATTATAAAAAAAAAGTGTGTCATTGAGCTCTGGTTAAATGGGGTGGGGGGGAGGAACTGCATATATTTAAGGGGACAAGCACGGACTAATTTAAGTGATGCACCAAACTCATGCGGGGAAGACGCCACACAAACACGGCGCTGAGAAAGAATTGGGTGAGTAGGATAGAATAGTGGGGGGGTTTCGTGTGATAAAGTGTGCAGGTGTTTTAAGTGTATGTATTTGTAGATGCCAAGCGCTCCCGAGAACCCCGGTAACCAGGGCGGCCTGAGCAAAAAATTGGGGGTTTAAAGGTATGAAGTGTTTGTTTATTTAAATGTGTACATTATTTCTGTATTATTATGATTAATTGATTTAAGTGATGTATGTGAATTGATTTATTTGTGTGTGTTTTAATAGATTGCCTCGGTTTTGATTTAATTTGTCCTGTTTTGAGGACTGATTTGGTGATGTAGAGTTGATTTATTTTGAGTTTTTTTGGTTTTCTTTCTTTAAAGAAGTTGTTTGCTTTATGCTTCTCCTGAGGAGGATGGATGTTTAAACCCAGTTTAAGAGAATTTGACAATAAAAGCTGTATTTATGAAGATATTTTAGTACGTTGTGATCAGTCTAAGCACCCACACAACAAAAGCTAAACTAAAGTAAACTAGCCAGAAAATATTATATATAAACTTTCTTTTAGTTTATGTAATACACAGGCAGCTACATAGGCTGGCACAACCCAAATCAAACAAGAGTGTGCGTTTTATTTGCTTGTTTTAATCCGCGGAGTTTGCGCTCTTTGTAAACATATCGAAAATATGACTGTAACGACAAGATTGGGGCTGTTTTCTGTGTTGTTTTGTTGTTTACCATTCAAATATGCGAATGTTGTACACCTCCCCATAACAAACTTTCAAGACTATCAATTTTATAAATTACCAACTTCTAAAAACAAATTTACAGTTGTCTTTGTAAAGAATTGCTCGCTTGTATGTAGCTTTGGAGCCGCTGCTGTGACACTGTACAAACGCTTCCAGTGTGAATACTCTCGCTGTGTAGTTACGCTGACGCGCTGCTCAAGCGCCGCTCACGCTTGCGGTGTGAAACGGCCGACACACACACACAAGGTTATGACTCAAACTACCAGACTCTAAACTACATTTTCAGGTAGGCTACAGAAATTATAATCACATGTAAATTATCTCTGCATAGTCTTCAATGTATAAATATAGATTCACCCTTATTTAAGTTATTCAGTCAAGAGCAGTGAGCGATTTTTTACATTTTCTTAAGTTATCTCGTCTTTAATGAGAAAACGCTTCTCTACTGTAAAACCTTGAATAAAACACAATGAACAATGAAAATACACAAATATTAATGGTAAAAGACCTCAAAAGCTGTATGTGTGTTTTATTTATTGCTTTTATCATGCATCAGATCTGGACCTTGGAGAAGTGGAAGAAAGTCGCCTGATCCGATGAGTCCCGTTTTCTCTTAAATCACATGGACGGCCGTGTACATGTGCACCGTTTCAAACCTGACAATATCCACTGTTGAGGTCAAGGCTGGACAAAACGACAGCACCACTCAAGGACTCGGGAATTTCTAGGATGGTAGGAAGCGGATAGGCATCTGATTGAGAGACTGAATTTACCTTTCGGTAGTCCACACAGAAACAATCTATCCCACGGGAGAAGCCCATGCTGATGAGGAAGGCTCGACGACATCAGCAGCGAACATCTCATCAGTGAGCGGTTTCATAACATTCTGCTTCGTAGGAGAAACACAATAAGGCTTTTGTCTTATAGGGACATCTTGGGCCACATACACTCGGTGCCAAAACTCTTGTTTTAGCTAAAACATCTGTGCAGACATTAGAGATGTGTCAGAAAACATTCCTTCTAACCCTGTCCCTGCTAACAGTAGGATGATTACCATGGTACTAGTATTAGAATACTGTCTAACACTTGATGGCTGCTCTGTCAAGTCTTCGTCGTAGGTTAGGAATCTGGGTGTGCTCTTTGATACCAATCTTTCATTTGAAAGTCACGTGTCTAGTATCTGTAAAACAGCATTTTTCCATCTTAAAAATATATCTAAATTACGTCATATGCTCTCACTGACAAATGCGGAACAATTAGTTCATGCTTTCATGACCTCAAGGCTAGATTATTGTAATGCTCTACTGGGTGGTTGCCCTGCACGCTTAATAAACAAACTACAGCTGGTCCAAAACGCAGCCGCTAGAGTTCTTTCCAGAACCAGGAAGTATGACCATATTAGCCCGGTTCTGTCAACACTGCATTGGCTGCCTATTAAACATCGTATAAATTTTAAAATATTGCTGATTACTTACAAAGCACTAAATGTGACCCCGCCTGTGAACCCCCGGCTAAAGTCACAGAATCTAATTATAGGTAAAAGAGCGTCAAAGTAGTCATAGCCATAAAAATGACAAAAATAGGTCATGTGTGTTTATTGTTGTAAATGATAGACTATTCCAAGGGTTTTGAGATTCAATACTCAAATTTTTATTTATAACATGATAAATACTAAAATGAATGATTTTATTGACACTACGTCTACTTTTGCGTAACAAAGAAAACGGACGCGGCCCACGCGGGCTTCATAAACAATGATTTCAATCGTATCCGGGTTTATTTCTCGGCGCAACAACATGCTGATTCTTATCATTCAGTTCAGGAACTTCTTTTTGACTTATTTTCTATTAGAAATAGTAAATAGACATTAATATCAATCCGCACGAGCGGCATTAGGTCAACACAATGGAAAAAAAATAATGCGACTTCAGCCGGGATCAGATGTCTGAGGAGATTTTTCGTGTCATCGCCAAACATTAACTTAAGAACAGCTTATGTCTGTTGTAGCTCATTATTCTGCTAATAATATTAATTTTATTTGTGTCATTTAAGTGTCAATAATATAACTCGTTTGTTGGAGTAACTGTTAACTGCGTCGTTTTGACATCTGATATGGCAGCACCGAAGCATTACCGAAGCATGAGCAGGAACGTAAAATAGCTGATTGCTTAAACAGCTTGTTGGATATTAATCTCAGTGAAATTGCCCAAATTATGATTTAAGCGGTTTTATAGCGGATTAACGTTATTTTCTGGAGGATATGGTGATGATGAACAGGACACATTCTTTGACGAAACTGACGAGGAATTTGACGGTAAGTTTTTGTCATTATAATTTTTTAATGCTATGTAATATACTCAGTGTTCAGCCAATGTGATGCTAACACAGAATTCATCCTGTGATGCAAACATATAGTGTATTTAAATGTTTATTACATGTGTTCGTTGAAATTGAGTCAGTTTTTGAAATTAATTACGTTTATTATGTTTATTTGTTTGATTACACTCTGAAGCCATGACCACATAGCCATACCTGTTTCTTGTCCCTATGCCCTCCCCTTAATTAATCCAATCCAGTCTGATATTTTCATATAAAATGCTTCATTATCCATTTTAAATGTGGATTTAAAATGGATAAATCCCCCCACCCCCCATGTTTAGTTCTCCATTTAGGTCTCTTGCTTTGAATTGAAAAGATTCTCCTTGTTTTTTCAGGCAGTGACCAACATGATGAGGACGAGCCAGTTTTGGTGATTGAACCTAAAGCTATTAGTCTGGCGAATCTGAAGAGGAAACACCAACAAGAAGAATTTGCTTCTAATGCTGGAAGTCCAGATGTGAAACTGAAAATAAGTTTCTCTTGCAACTGCAAGTATTTCAATGCTGAAAAGTGTTCTTCATTTTTCAAGGAGGGAGAGTTGCTGTCACTCAGGATGAGTCATTTGGAGATGGACAATACTGTACTCTACATGGTAGTTTTGCTCAAATACGAAGTCACTTGCACTGTGGGGAAGAAACCGCTAAATCAAAAAAAAACTATCAGACTTTTGTGAATAGAATCTATGAGATTATTAAATATTTTGCATCTAGACAATTTTAGAATGTGTACAAAATTTGAGACTGATCTGTTAAAGGGATAGTTCACCCAAAAATTAGAATTCTGTTATTATTTACTCAGCCTCATGTTGTTCCAAACCGGTATGAGTTTCTTTCTTCTGTTTAACACAAAACAAGATATTTTAAAGAATGCTGGTAACCAGACAGTTGGCGGCACCCATTGACATCCATAGTGTTTTCCCCCCCTACTATAGAAGTCAATGGGTGCCGTCAACTGTCTGGTTACCAGCATTCTTTAAAATATCTTATTTTGTGTTAAACAGAAGAAAGAAACTCAAACTGGTTTGGAACAACATGAGGCTGAGTAAATAATGACAGAATTCAAATTTTTGGGTGAACTATCCCTTGAATTTTTCTTTTTTTTTCTTTTTTACTCCAGATTTACTCAATGTTACACCGTGGCCCAGTAAGAGAATGAGATTTTCTGCCGAAATGTTACATGTTAATTAATTGATATTGATATATTATTGATATTATATTTGCACTGATATTTCATTTTACTAATAAAGTTATACAAATCATTCAACTGAATTGACATGGTAATTGTTGCTACAATCAAGCTCTTGTGGTGGCCCCATTCGTTTCAATGGTTTTGTGCTTTTAGCTTTTTGGACATGCGCATCATAATAAATAGGCCTGTTTTACAAAACTTTAATAATTTTCCCAAAAATGTGTTATATATCACTAAAAAAGGGAGAATCTCAGCTTTAATGTGGTATATGGCACATATGGAGGATAATTATGGATCGAATGTGTTGCAGTTTTAAAAATAAGCTTTTTTTTAAAATTGGAATTTCTCCAAAACATGATTTTCTGAGCCCGAAATTCAGCAAATCTTTGACATAGCCTTACTCAGTCAATATTAAAGATATCAAGGTTATATTTTCACAGAATGTTCTTTACATTATGTAGGATGATTTTATGTAGAAAACAGTGAATCACAAAAAAATGACTTTAGCTGGGTTTTCACAGGCAGGGTCACAAATGGTTTAGCTCCCCAGTACTTGAGCGAGCTCTTAACGCATTATAGTCCTTCACGTCTATTGCGATCTCAAAATTCTGGCCAGTTGATAATAGCTAGAATCAGGAGCGATTCTAGGATGTTCATTTTAGGGGGCTCAGCCCCCAATGAGGGTATGATTTAAAAAAAATATATATTGTTTGACTATTGGGGTAGGGTTGTATCCTACTAACCTTATAGCAATCCACTATTCCATTGTATTCCCTGTATTTCATATATGGGAGTAGGAGTACTGACTGAGCCATATACAAGACTACCTGATTTATTCTTCACTGTAAACACACACACACACACACACACACACACACACACACACACACACACACACACACACACACACACACACACACACACACACACACACACACACACACACACACACACACACACACACACACACACACACTTTACTGTTTGCATTTCTATGCTCAAGTACAAACCTTAGAAACAGAATTTTTCTGACAAATAAAACATTTTAACCAGAAAACACCATAAAACCATAAACTTACATTGACTAATATCAGAAGGAATGAAAAACAGGCAAAAATGAAGCAGCCTGTGAGAAGCAGAACAAATGTTTACAGCTCAGTTTCTGGTCTTTCGTGGGGATCATCAACCTGTGTCCTCTCTTCTTAAGAGTAGCATATCGGTTGATGAATTTATCATGGTCCAATTGCTGAAGGACATCTTTTTCAATGGCCAGAACTGCCAGTTGATGGAGCCTGCTCTAACCCATTGTTCTCCTTAGCCAGTTGTGGAGACGACGAAGAGCACTGAAAGACCTCACACACTGTCTTAGCTCTGGCATATACTATATCTGCAGCAGTGGGGTCACTGCGTGTGTCGGCTTTAAGGAGTCACACACACCATCTTTGTATGACACTGCTTGGGGAAGGTCAATGGTCTCTTTTTGGAGATGTTTGTGCAAGCCTGCCACCACAGACAGGAGATCCTTGAAAAGAATCAACAAATACACAAACGAGAATTTGCAGATTTTTTTTTCAACCCCACTGCAGTAGCTGTGTTGATGGTAAAGTTAAACTGTATGTGTGCCTGCAACTCGACCTGTTACGTCTACCTGGCGATCCGTTATCGTTAAATTCGTCACCCTAACGACGACGACCTGTCACAGTTGTGCCTGTCTGACTATCCATCATATTCACCTTCAATGCCCTGGACTTACTTCTGGACCTGGCACTGTGAGCGTCGATCTCCTCCGAGCCACACAACAGGGTTTCATTAAAGAATTCCTGATTTGAACGAGAAGTTTGAATGAATGACTCACTCATAAAGACAGTAACTTGCCACCACCTACTGGCCGTTTTACTTTCACTGGGTGCACAGTTTAGCTCCTCCAACCCTAATCAAACACACCTGAACCAGCTAATCATCATTTTTAGGAGTATTAATACGGTTAGGTTTTTATCGGAGTTGACGCTAAACTCTGCAGGACAGCGGCACTCCAGAAATGGCGTTGCCTATGTCACGGAATGGGTAGATATAGGTGCGAGGACTCAAGAGCAGAAACAATGGGATTTATTAAGAACACAAACTACAAACAAAACTCCCTCATGGGGGAAAAACGAGAACATAAACAGACAGGATCGGAAACACAAGGAACATAGACAACGAACCAGCACAAGACTGCAAACACAGGGAGATTAAATTGGGGAACAAACATAAGAGGGTAACGAGGCAGGCAGGTGGGGAACATTAAACAATAACGAGATAACAAGTTGTAACAGTGCTTGCTTTTTTATCCCGGGTTCCAGAAATGAAATAGGCACTTAAAATCCAAGAAGCTATAGAAGTGGTTGAAAAATGGTCATTAGAATGGGGTTTCAAATTCTCAATATCTAAAACATGTTATCAAATATTTACGAGGAAGAAAATGAAAGAGATTAAAATGTTACAATTATATGGATCTTCTTTAGAGAAAGTGTCAACATTTAAATATCTAGGATTGTGGTTTGATGATAAGTTAATATGGAAGGACCAAATAGACTATATATTAAAGAAATGTGGTAAAGTTTTAAATTTAATGAGAGCAGTAGCAGGACAAGATTGGGGTGCTGACAAGCAGTCATTAAAGAGCATTTATGTTGGTCTTATCAGAATCAGAATCAGAAAGAGCTTTATTGCCAAGTGTGCTTGCACACACAAGGAATTTGTTTTGGTACTGAGGCTTCCAGTGCACATATACAAATACAACAAGAAACATAATTTACAACAAGAAACATAATACTGCAAATTAAGAATAAAATATAAAACTATGAGAATAAAAGTATCACAGTTGGGTTTACCCAGAATAAACATTTACAGATTTGCAGATTATGAACAAATTTACAGTGTTTTGAATATTATAAATAAATAAATCTACATGTAAGTATCACCTGAGTTGTAAGTTATTAAACAGTGGGAGTATTGCACTTACAGGCATATGCCTTGGGAGATATGTTAATTGTTCAGGAGGGAAATGGCCTGTGGGAAGAAACTGTTCCTGTGCCGAGATGTTCTTGTGGCCAGTGATCTGAGTCTCCGTCTTGACGGTAACAGTTCAAACAGGGGCCTGTTTCAATAAGGAGGTTCAACCAACTCTAATTTAAAATGTGAGTAAAAATTGCTGAGTTACTTTTTTAAAAGGGGGGGGGGGGGGGGGGACTCTCCCATGTAGGGTTGGGTTGGGTTGGGTTGGGTTGGGTTGGGGTGGGGGACTCTCCCGTGTAGGGTTGGGTTGGGTTGGGGTGGGGGACTCTCCCGTGTAGGGTTGGGTTGGGTTGGGGTGGGGGACTCTCCCATGTAGGGTTGTAACGTATGAGAGTTTCACAGTATGATAACCGTCTCAGAAAATATCACAGTTTATGGTATTAAACAATTATTAAATATATAAACTGCATTATTAAATTACAGTTATTATTATCATCAGTTAAAATGAGTTAAATAAATTAAACATTTGTTCAATAAAACATATCTAATCAACTAATTTCAATAATTGATTATGAATTAGATTAACAACTTATTTTTTATCATTAATAACATTAAATTATGTTTAAAAAATAATTGAGTTCTATGAAATGTTTTTTATTCCGATTTTTTTTAAATGATTTAATACAAATATATTATCAAAAACGGTGGTAATCAAATAAAAGTTTAGCAAACGTTTTAATCCTTTTATTTTTTGGCAAAGTGCTGCAAAACAGATTTAGTCAATTAAACCATGGACAAACAATATATATTCCTAAAAGAATGTTTAACCTGTTAAGCTTCACCCCCAATTTTGAAAAATCCCCAGAAATGGCATACCCAAACTGAAACAGATACAGTTCATGAACCATTTGTTCTAAAAGCACAAGTATGATCTCATTTGAAAGCTGACACCTGGCAGTTTATTGCAAATGTAGAATTAATTATTGGCATAATGAAAAATAAATGTTATAAATAGCTTCAAAGTTTTGTCAAGTTATTAGAAATTTATTTTTATGAAATATTTTCATGAAAATAAAATTGAAGTTGGCCCTGTAGCAATCTAGAAATGCACTGCAGCTAAAGCCACATGTCTGACCATGTTATATTTAAAATCTGAAGATGATATGTCTAAAACTCTTTATTTAGTTAAATGTTTTTCAAGATCATGTCAAACAACTTTATTTTGATTAGACTCTAAAAAGCAAACTGATGTTTATTGTCATTTTCTAAGCATCTATTCAGTCTATTTTCTCTATTGTGTTGTGGTCTAAACGATCTCCATTCAGTGTCAGTCTCCCCTGCACACATTCACACCTCTCCAGCCTCTGGTTATTGCTCTAAATATGCTTTCTTTTGTCTGCATTATAATTACTAACGACTGGCTATTCACACTGTTTCAACCCCTAATCTCTTTTAGGGAAAGTTCTCAAAGTTCTCACCTTACATTTGAAACTATATAAAATGACCTTCTTGAAAAAAGAAACATTTCAGCAAGCAGTCCTATTTAGAAATATTCATAAATATAACAGCTAGGTAGCAGGTGCACAAAGGGCTAGCTAGCATGTTAGCTTAGCACATCATCAATACACGACAATTTATGAGATTAAAACCATGTTTGTGCTCTAAAACTTACTTTATAGCACAAGTCGAGTGTTTTAAATAACCTTCTGTGCTCTGATTTGGCTTCAGATAAAAAAATCGGACAGAAAATATAGTATTTTATAGTATTCTTCACCATGATAAAGTCTATATCGATTAGCATTACATTATAAATATAATCTATTATTATGAAAATACCTGACATGGCTCGAAGAACACAGCCCTGCTGAAAAAACCAGCATAGACCAGCATAATTTCCATGCTGGTTTATGCTGGTCTATGCTGGTTTAGCTGGTGGACCAGCATGGTCTTGCTGGTGATGCTGGTCAAACAGCATGGTGATGCTGGTCAACCAGCAAGGTCTCATTAATAATGCTGGTCTACCAGCATGGTCTTGCTGGTGATGCTGGTCAACCAGCAAGGTCTCATTAATAATGCTGGTCTACCAGCATGGTCTTGCTGGTGATGCTGGTCAACCAGCAAGGTCTCATTAATGATGCTGGTCTACCAGCATGGTCTTGCTGGTAATGCTGGTCAACCAGCAAGGTCTCATTAATGATGCTGGTCTATCAGCATGGTCTTGCTGGTAATGCTGGTCAAACAGATTTTTTTATGACAACCTTAAGGGAACCTATACTTAAGTACTAAAAATTAAATAAAAGTAAAAAAAAAAAAAAACATTGAGGAGCAACACATAACATGTGCTAGTATGAGTATGTATGTTTTTTTTTCAGCAGCAACAAATAAATACATTAAAATAGCACTCCATGCTTCACTTTTTTCCCTGCTCTTCTGAACAGGAACAGAAAAATCTTAAAGTGTCACAAAAAAAAAAAAAAAAAAACTATTTAAGCACCAGTCTCAGCTCAGTTTTTTAAACCTATGTGAAAATATATTCATGAAAATATATTCAGGAAAATATATTAATGTTAATGTATAGGTTTTAATTAAGTGAGTTTTTGCAATGTAGGCTACTTTTATTTTTACACTATTTACCATTTCTAAAGCTACTTTATATATATTTTTTATTATATAATCGATACTACTTTCATGTTTACAATTTGTAAAAGCACTTTCAGGACATCTTTATTTTATATATAAAAGAGAATATGAAAGCACTAACTGGCTATATATATATATATATATATATATATATATATATATATATATATATATATATATATATATATATATATATATATATATATGTATGTATGTTATTTTATTTTATTTTTTTATTACAAGTAAAAAGAAAATCAAAAGCAAAAAAAAATATTGCAAGCACGTTTTCAAATAAAATAAAGAGGTTGTGTAAATTCTTAAACTAAATTCATGATTTAATATTAATGATATTTTAATCTCAACTCCAGTCCTCGGGACCCGCAGCTCTGCACATTTTGTATGTCTCATTATTTAACACACCTGATTCAGATCATAAGCTCGTTAGGAGAGACTCCATGAACTGAACTGAGTGTGTCAGAAGAGAGGTATACAAAATGTGCAGAGGCAACGGGTCCCGAGGACTGGAGTTGAGAACCTCTGTTTTAAATTGTGTTATATGTTTTAATTCTAGATGTTTATTATTTATATGATGCGTGCCTTTGAAGTGTTTTAATGCGCGTGCGCGTAAACATTCGAGTCGCATTGAAAGACTGGAGCGCGCGCGAGAGCAGATGGCAACGAGGAAACGTCATCAACTGACAAACAGCAACACTAGCGTCTCTCGCTGTTGTTTCACTGCTTTCAGGTAAGTTTAGTCAAAAACATCACACAAATAATACATAAAAACGTTCCTGACACCTTTCCTACGTGTAATTGATACACTTCTGTTGAATATTTACATTATAGAAATGGTTTTGTGTCTTCGAAAAGGTCCGTTAGCATCTAAACCCTTTCCAGAAGAGGTAAGTTAAGTTAAGGCTAACTCTTATAGACTGGAGCTCTTGTTTATATAAGTTTGGGGTTTTAACCACATCTTTGTGTTGATAACAGTTTTTGGTAGTTTTGTTTTGCTGGTAATTTGTCAATGGGTGATTAGAAGTAAGCTAATTTATTTAACCTAATAGAATGCACTGTACTGTCAATCAGTGACGTCACTTACAAATATTGATCAAAGTGAAACCTCTACAATAAGGGTGAATTATTGTTTAATCATCATAATTTCATGTGCATTTTATTTCACAATATCTATTATCTTAAGATTTTATATAATATATATAATTTCTAATCTCTTTTCTGCATTTCACCTCTGCTCTAGCTTGGTTCCTTGTAATAAACCCTACATTATATTGTAAATCCTATGTAACATTGTTGGCTCTGTGACAAATTGCATGTTATGTTCCTAGATCATCATGCTGATGGCCTTCTGCACCCCCTGTCCAAGACAATCTCCACTGCTATCCATGAGCAAAACCTCAAACATACAGTGCACTACTTTTCAAACGTTTGGGTAGGTAAGATTTATGCTTTTGAAAGAAATCTAACTTTTGAAAATCATTAACTCCAGTTTTTTTCAATGAGACTGTCCTTGAGAAGCCTATAGGCTAAATAATCAGCTAAATAATAAGCGACAAATATAATGGTCTAGTTATAATAATTCATTTAAAGGTGCCCTAGAATGTTTTTTTTTAATTATTTTATAATGTTTCCTGGGTTGCCCTTATAATGTTAGTATGTTTTTTAGATAAAAAAAAAAATCAAAAAAATTTAGAAATAAAAGGGATTTTTCCTAGCCTGATTTTAGTCTCTGACTTGAACACTCTGTTTGAAGGGGCGTGTCTGCTGTGAGAACCGGCCACTGCTGTGATTGGCTGACCTGCTTGCATATGAAATATGACATGTGAAACTCTCTCGAATACTTTCACTGCAGCTGTTATATACGTTTTAACTATTACAGCTATCGAGATTAACGAATCATGAGATGTTTAAGTATTTAAATCTATTTCCATCACATAAAATGTTGCTGTGATGAGCATTGAGCAAGCAGATGACAGTCTGTTGATCGCGAGACAACGCAGTTTCTCTCTCTCATGCTTTCACTAATGCAAACGATGTACATACAGTAAGAGCTTCGTTGTGCAGTGTAACAGCGTCATTGATTTCATAACGAGTTTGGCAAGAGAGATAAACTCGCGCTGTGTGGATTGTTCTTTGACCGCTTTCTGTATAGTTTATTCACTGAGAATTAGCCTATTTAACGTTAGTTATGTATGCTCGTTACTTGGAGTTTGCTATTACTGTACTATGATCTTGCGCTGGATCTAACACAGTGTAAATTATCTTAAATAAAATCACTACTTACCGGTTGCAGGAATATGGTTGGAATTACCCCCTTCTTCAGTTTGAGACGCTGAGAGAAGCTTGTATTGTCCCAGGTTCGAAAATAAGTCCGTGGTGAAATGGGCAGAGCAAACTAACAACTTCGAATTAAACTGTTGCGGTATCCGATTATATATAAACATCATCCACGCCTGTTGACATTTCTTTTCTGTGGGAAGGGTATGAAAAGTCCTCACATCCCCTGCACAGCCTGGAACATAACATTTATTTCCATGATCTGCCATTTTCTCTCTGATCCTCGCTTGCTCTGATGACTCGGCTGTGCAGTGCTTGTCATTGAGGGGTGGGATATGCAAATCTTTGGAGGCGTGATCCCCGACTGTTGCGTCACAGTCGGTATTATGTGGAGATTCGCCTGTTTTTCAGGGGTGTTTTTCATAAACGAGATTTAAATAAGGAGGAGAAAACAATGGTGTTTGGAATGGAAACTCACTGTATGTCATGTCCATGGCATGTACTGAACTCTTGTTATTTAACTATGCCAACATAAATTCAATTTCACATTATAGGGCACCTTTAACTATTATGATAACAGGATATCATGGTCATTGGTATATTTTATTTCTCTAGGTCTGTTTTGAATTATGTTGGCCAACCAATGAGACAGACACCATTCTGTCCAACTCAAAGGTATTAATTTATTTGTATGTATTTTTTACTGATAAATACTGAAATTCTTTTTACTTATAAATGCTGAATGTGGTTCAGGGGGTCGACAACTTTAGGCACGCAAGTTATTTTTCACAGATATCTGGCCAGCTTACTCATGGCTCATACTCTTAGCCTTTAAAATGTTTGAATTTATATCCCCAATGCAATATCAGGGGGTAAAGATATCATTAGAGCTCTTAAAGTTATGGCTATGCTCTTGTCACAAGATGAGATGTAATCCCTAGCGTTTGGCCCTGTGATTCTTCAGGACAAGATCTTGATGTCATCCACTCACAGTAGATGAAGAAGGTGAGTTTCACAATAGCTGCCACTATCACAAATCAAGAGACCAAACACAACATGCTTTCATCCGTATGAACTCACCCATATGTAGGGATGGGTATCAAAAGTTCGAAACCCAGTATTAAACGGGCCCTGGGGCCAAATTAAAGAAGACCGCAGTATCGATAAGCTTGGACGTTATTGGTTCTTCATACAACATGTGTTTTTCAGGCTGGTTGTTTGTAATTTTGTAAGAGTAGGGAGGGGCTGTACCTCTCATGTGTGTGTACTGTGTACTATAACTTTTCAACAGGAGCTGGTACTCCTTTGACTTGATTGAAAAGTTTTTCATTTACATGCCAACAGCTTATGATGAAAATTTTCTAGCACTTATATACTACTACTAATAATGTTAATATTAAGCAAAGTTATTTACAAGATCTTTAAAAACTTTATAATTAAATGTCTTTATTATAACCTGCAATACAAAAATAGTACACAGTTCAAAATCTATCATATATACATCTCACCTGGTTTCACAAATTATCATTCCAGGTTCAATTTAAGATATGCATAGAAAATTATAAACAAATTACAAGCATAGACAAATACAATAGAAGAAAACTTATCAGGTACATAAATTGAATTATCGAATGATAATTGGCACTGACACGCTCGGTCTCTCGCGCGCGCACTGACACGCTCTGTCTCTCGCGCGCGCACTGACACGCTCGGTCTCTCTTGCACAGTTCGCTTCGCTTTTGTCCAGTCCGGTGCCTCATACGCGCTCGCTGTTACAAAAAAAGCCGTGCACCCAACGCGCACGACCGCCCACACCACAATGCCATAATTTTTGCCGCATGCACCTTCGCGCTCGTGCGGACGCATCGAGTATAAACAAGGCTTTACTCCGTGTCAGCGCGCACTCTGATCGGTAAAGGGGCAGAGATTTCAGACCTCCGTTTATTAAGGAGATCTCCAAGATTTCTCTTCTTGGAAGGGGGTGGTGCATATAGCAAATTCAAATTTCAGCACACTGCTTTTGGGATTGGGGAAGACTATGAGTCTTATTGGAGAGCTTCAGCTGTGATCTTTGAGGGTTTACAAAGTATATTCTTTGTTGTCATGTTTTCCATCATCTATCATATTTGTGATATGTTTGTTCTCTTTCTAATTGTCAAAGATCCAAGACCACCAAGCCCAAAGGAGATCTTACAAAGTAAGTGCAAAAAAATATATTACTCACAGATATCTGAAATCTATCATGGTCCATATTTACCAAAGTATAGGCCCTGATGCAAGTGGGTAAATATTGAGTATATTTACATTATTTTGTATATAGTTGCAGAGTCTGGCTGTTTGAATGAGGTGGAACCCTCTCTATCTTCAAAAGGAGATGAGGTACAGCATTGCCCTCGTCATCTGTGTGCATGGATTAATATAAGAACCAGTACACTTGAAGTTTTTATGCATATGTACAATCTAGTACCTTGATTATTTTTGTTTTTAATTTGGTCAGATTCACTTTGGGGGAGACGTTCGAGTGCGTAGAGAGGCCTGGTCAAGGATCCAAAACAGCACTCGGGATTCCTTATTTGTGAAGTAGTTGGCAGTGGCAATCTGGGGCACTAATACTCTGGGGGAAAGAAGTCTCACAGGGAAGGAATGCCCCACAACCAAAACCACCAGGCAGCCCTTAACCCCCCAGAAACTTCAGACATTAAAAGGTAGCAGTAGCCACAAGGTCTTTGTGGGATGCCAAGTACTGGGTTATGGAGTAATACATTTTAATACATCTGTACATTTCTTTTCAGTCTGCTTCAAGGAGTGGCTTGACAGAAAGAATGTGGAGAAGACAGAGACAGGCCAGATGGGTAAAGGCTGGACGGTTCATCACAGAAAAAAATAATGGACATAAAATAAAAAAAAATAAAAAAAAAAATTTGAGCACTTAAGATAAATTGTTGTTAATGTGTTTTATTGTAATTTGCTTGTTGAGCCAGAAGAGTGTTGTTTTTTGTTAAATAATTGTGTTAATGTTTACTTGTTATTATTAAATAAACGTATATTAATGTAAGCTTGTATTTTCATGATTTTCATCATACCAAAAATTCATTGTAGTTGTCCAGCATTCCACCCTGGTGAACAGGCTACCATCCTTAACACATATTACTGTTGACCAGCGTAGTTTACAATGTTTGTAACCAGCATCCAATGCTGGTGCTGCCTGTTTGCTGGTCATCAGCATGGGATGCTAATGATTGGATGCTAGAAACTGCTTATGACCAGCATGGGATGCTGGTGCTGGTATGCTGATCACAAGCATACCAGCATCCCATGCTGGTCACAAGCAGTTTCCAGCATCCCATACTGGTCACCAGCATACCAGCATCCCATGCTGGTCACCAGCATACCAGCATCCCATGCTGGTCACAAGCATACCAGCATCCCATGCTGGTCACCAGCATACCAGCATCCCATGCTGGTCACCAGCATACCAGCATCCCATGCTGGTCACAAGCATACCAGCATCCCATGCTGGTCACCAGCATACCAGCACCAAAACACAACATATGCTGGTCTTGCTGGTATAACCAGCATCCATTATGCTGGTTATGCTGGTGACCAGCTATGCTGGTGTATGCTGGTTTTTCCAGCAGGGAGGTAAACCAAATATCATTGCAATCATGTTTATTGTCTTCAAAACATCTTTATCTGCATGTTACAGCGATCTCTGTTAGTGTTTACGTCGTGATGGACTTCCTGAAATGTCACATGATATGATTCTTCTTCGTGTTCCATATATGGAGTCCATATGTGCACAGGGCGCCCTCAGGCTGCCAGTATGTATTGAAAACACAGTACATCAGAGTCTCCAGCGCTCATAATGATTAAATCGACGCATTTGGGTAGATATTCAATAAATATGATTCCTGTCTATATAAATCTGATGTAAACCTATGAGAATCTATCAATATTTCTCCAAATCTGTACACTTTTGAGCTAAAAGCCCTGATGGACGTTGTTTTGTCAAGCTCTGTCGTGACGATCTCACTGGAGTTTTTTTCTGAATGGAAGCGGCTGACGCTCATAATTCATATCAAAGGTATCGACTCATTTTTTGATTACATAACTCCAGACACAAATTAAGACACAACTGTCACTATAAGATTCTCAGAATACAATAGTGGTCAAATACTAAACCTTCAGTCTTATATCTTTTTAATGATGTATAGTTTGTCAAGGTATTAACATTGAATCTGATAGTAACTTTGAACGATTTAAAAAAAAAAAAAACGCTCAGAGCGCCCTCGCTCTGGCGAAGGTTAAGAGGTTAAATATATTTTAGTATTATTGTTGGTGTTTAAACACCACTTCCTCTTTAAAAAAGGGGAGGAGACCGCAAGAAACTCTGGGTTTACTGAAGAAAACCTGCTCTCGACCAGGTTAGGTTCACAGAGGAAGTTACCATGGTATCTGACTCTGAGTATAAGTTACCTCTGTTTCAGAAACGGGCTTGACTTACTCTGCTTTCTCAGGTTTGTCTTACCTCCCTTTCTGAAACCGAAAACCCAGAGTTTCCCTCATTTCAGGGTTAACATACTCAGAGTTTTCACTTAACCTCCTTTCTGAAACAGGCCCCAGGTGGTGTCCAGGGTGAGTGGAGTCTGTGATGATTTTACCTGCTCTCTTCCTCACTCTGGAAGAGTACAGGTCCTGGAGGGTTGGCAGAGGGGCACCAATGATCCTCTCTGCAGTCCGGACTGTCCGCTGTAGTCTCATGATGTCTGATTTGGTAGCTGAACCAAACCAGACAGTGATGGAAGTGCATAGGACAGACTCGATGACGGCTGAGTAGAACTGGATCAGCAGCTCCTGTGGCAGGTTGAACTTCCTCAGCTGTCGAAGAAAGTACAGTCTCTGCTGGGCCTTTTTCACAATGGAGTCAATGTGATTGTCCCACTTCAGGTCCTGAGAGATGATAGTGCCCAGGAACCTGAATGACTCCACTGCTTCCACAGTGCTGTTCATGGTTTTTTTTTTGAGATAATTTTCAGTTATGAGATCAACATTAGATTATGGATGCATTGTTTATGAGTCAGCATCATCAACGATGTTAAAGAAACTAGATGTCATGCAAGCTAAAGCATTAAGAATCATTTTAGGAGCAGTTAAGACCACACCCATTGCAGCGTTACAAGTAGACTCATCAGAAATGCCATTATTTATAAGACGACAAAAGTTGGCTATGGCATACTGGATAAATTTACAGGGACAAAGAGATAATCATCCTGTAAGGGAAGTACTGCATGATTGTTGGGAAATTGTAAATGCAACAGGTAAAGGCTTTGCGTGGAAAATAAAAGGGTGGGTTAATGAACATGGTCTAGACTCAAAATCATTTGCGCCAATAGGAATAATATCCCCAATTCCACCTTGGATGCTAGCTCAACCTGACATTGATATAAATCTACACAAGAATCGAAGGGAAATGGACAAAGTGGTTAGTATAAATAAATATGTTAATGAGTATATTAAAAACTCACACTACTCATTTCTTCAAATATATACAGATGGTTCGAAGAGTATAGAGACTGGAAGGACAGGGACTGCTTTTACGTTCCAGAGTTTAAGGTGAGGAAGCCGGGAAGGATAACAGACGGCACATCAGTATATACAGCTGAGATGACAGCTATTTTAATGGCACTAGAGTGGGTTTATGAAGTTAGACCTGATAGTGGGAGTGGGACCAAAAAATCTACCGGGAAATTTCGTAGACCACCGGCCCTCATCGCCGGCAGGGCCGGATTAAGGGTTCAGATGGCACAATGTCTTGTAGACCCCCTCTTAGGCAGGCTAAATGTATATTTTGAACAAGGACATTTTAATATGGCATTTACAGTTTTACATCAAGAAAATCTTGTACATTTTAAGGTTAAATGCATCAATCTGGTGCTCTTTGAGAGATCAAAATTAAGAGCTTCAACCCATGGACTGCTCATTGAACAAAGAAAAAGCATTGATTTGTACAAGGACATTAAAGAGGGCTCAAACATCTTTTTAGTTATGAGAGTCTCAGTCTACATTACATTATCAATGGTGTTTTAGGGTGCCAAACAATTATAATAATGTAATAATGATTTATATAATTATTCCAATATTTCAAAAGTATATTTTAGCCTACATTACACTATAGTATAGGAAAACTAAAATACTTTTGTCCTAATTTCTTCACTTGCAAGAAATAAACCCTTGAGCTTTTATTTTGGAGAAAACACCAGATCACCATGCTGATCGCGTGAGCAAAGAGCGCACTTTTCTTTCAATCGCGCAGCACAAACATGCCTATGATTAAAGTCTTGTGCTGTTTTAGAAAGGCACAAAGCCATATCATGGTTTCGATTTTAGTTCATTGGCAAAATATAACGCTAGAGACCTTTATGGTATAGGCGGTACATTTTACATCTCATATGTGTTGGGAAAAGGGAGAAGAGAGTTCGGCAAAAGGCGGATTCGAACTCGGGTCGAACGCGTCAAAAGCTGTATTCAAATACCTCACACCCTACGACCTAGCGTTACACCACTGTAGCTTGCTAAAAAGACAGGCACTTAGTGCAAATTTACGCTCCATTATCGAAAATGTTTAAAAAAAACTCCCCCCCCCCCCCCTTGCTTTAGCCCCAAGTGCGCATAGTGAACTTGCAATGTATAACTATTATCAGACCGGCCCTCGCGGCCTCAAAACACTACCGGCCCACCGGGGAAACTCCCGACTCTCTCGATTGCCACTCCGCCCCTGTTCTTGGTTACAGGTTAAGGAACCACTGGCATTATTGGAGATTGAGTGAATTGTTGTTCGAGACAGGCTGGCGCTCAGCAACCCAAATCTGTGAACTGTCCCCGTGGGTCCGAATGTCTCAGCTGCATAATCGAAGATTCCAGATGAGTTCTTGTGGGAAGGTCTAAAATACTCCTTATTAATTTATTTTGAGACGTCTGAAGCCGATGTTTCAGGTTCCCTGTGACACCATTGTACCATGAGCCACACGCATCATCAAAATAAGGCTCCTGCCAAAATTAGCTTTGTTTTTTCATCCAAAAACTTTGATATTCCGTCCAAAAAACGGCCTCTCTGATTTACTTTGGTGATTACCTTTTGGGCCTGACCTACTCCAGAAATCTCCGACTACTGCGTTGTGTTCTGGTGCACTGATGACAGACACTGACGTTCCTTAAGACACTTTATTCTGTACCATTTCAAAGAGAGCAAAAGTTCAGGATTCTGTCTTCAATCAGAATCAGCCTCTCTCAGTCAAGTAG
Source organism: Chrosomus eos (assembly GCA_036326025.1). Taxonomy (NCBI): domain Eukaryota; kingdom Metazoa; phylum Chordata; class Actinopteri; order Cypriniformes; family Leuciscidae; genus Chrosomus; species Chrosomus eos. Next base: position 202,478 of record JAZAVI010000089.1, on the reverse strand, counting down.
AAAGCAGACTCAGTATTTAATCACATTCAAACATCAGAAAATAAAATACAGGAGAATTAGCATGGAAAATAAACATATTGCATTAGGCTCGTGCATGTGTATCATATTGCGTGTTATTTCTGTTATTAAATATGGGCTTTTACATTAACATTATGCAACATCTTCCTTTCAATAGTTTACACACAGTAACATGCATGAAGCAAAATGTACAGGCTATACATCTGGGCTGTTCAGTGCCATTGAACATCAATCAATACAAGAACACTTTTAAATGAACACATTACCTGGTATTGGAAGTACATACATGTAGGGCTGGGCGGTATATCGAGTTTGTACGATATATTGATATACTTTTTTGAAATGATATGGAATAAGGCAATACCGTTTATATCGATATACAGTAGTTTGATATGAGTACATCTGAAAAATAGCGGTGGTCGCAGTGTGAGCTGCTGCAGTGAAACTACATAGTACAATTTGTCCTAAACATGACACAAGCTTATATTAAGGGCTTCAAAATAACTGGTAAGATATAGCAGCTAGTTAACAAGTTTAAAGCAGATTGCCCTGTCAGATGATCTGAGAGATAGGCTACTGTTGCTGACTGGCAGATAAATAGCCTAGCTGCTACTTGCGCTGTTTAATGCGTTTCAGATGTGGTGCTTTCCTCAGTGCTCAACTTACATTTCACAAGTATCTCCATCTGTAAATGTTAGAAAGTCAAACAAATATGTCCATTTCACTGTCAGGAGAGGACGAGCTTCTGCAAGTGAATCTCCGCTAAAATTCAAGCTTCCGTAAACGAGCGCCGCCGCGCGCATGCGCGCCGAACAGACGGAACACAATAGAATAGTAGCGCAATAATTCTGACAAAAATAAACATATTGCTAAAATATTTGTTGTTGGAGACAATAAATGTGCCATATGTGGAATTTTAAACCTACAAGTATATTTTTATGAAAGTGACCATTATAATGGGGTAATCAAATGCAGGCTAATATAATTAGTTTGTGCTTTTGTTTTTGTGTTTATTTTCATTTTTAGTTTAGCCTTTAGTCAATTTAAAAACAAAATCTTTTTGCACATAATATATTGCATAGCCTACATTACATTCACTATATTTGTTTCCATATCCTTCAATAACAACATTGTTTGTAGGATATCATTGGGCAGAATGTGAAATATATATATTATTTTTTAAATACAGATTTTCTTTATCCAAATAGAAAAACGTAGAAAGTACCGAGATATATATCGTATATCGCCATTTAACCAAAAAATACCGAGATATGATTTTTTGGCCATATCGCCCAGCCCTACATACATGTACAATTTCAAAGAGAGCAAAAGTTCAGGAGTCTTTCTTCACTCAGACTCAGCCTAACATAAGAAAAAGGAGAAACATGTGGGCTACATCACAAGAGGACAGAAACATAGCGCTAGCATACAGCAAAACACAACACAAGGTTAGCTATGTTAGCTATTTCTTAAACTCTCAAAACAGCAGGTCTCGACACATCTCGACTAAATGTATGTGCACTCATCATACACGTACAAGTTACCATGTGCTCTAAAACTAAAGTTACAACCGGTATATTTCAAGCTTGCATTGCACTGATGTGAACACGTACCTCTCTCAGTCAAGTAGAATGAGAAAGAAACGTGAATATTCAGTATATGAGCATCACTGTCATGATTCTGCCATCATGTCTTAGTTTTCTTCTTGTATTGTGGCAGGATCATGACAGACCCATGTTTTATGTACAAGCGCATGGTCTGTTTGGGCCATGTGCTTGTGTTGTCTCGTCTTGTAACCCCGCCCCCTTGTTATCCTCGTTTTGTCATTATTGCCCAGTCAGTGTCATCTGTTTCCCTCATTAGTTTCTCCCTATATAATCCGTGTGTTTGCTGTCCTGTGTCGGTACATTGTCTATCTTACCTTGTCTACTTTGTGAGAAACAAGCTGTGAAAGTTTTGTCTGGTAAGAAGTATTTATCCTGTCTTTGCTGTTAGTTAATCGTCTGAGTCTTTGTCTAGTCAAGTCTTGTTTTGCCCCATCGTGGGTTTTGTTTTTCTGTTTTCTTTGTCAATAAACCTTGTTTGGAATTATTTGCTGTCTGCGCCTGGGTTCACCATCCATCCTCATGACAATCACTCTATTCTCTATCCTTACAACAAATAACTCTCTCAATACCTATAAGCTACCATCAAATGACTGAACAATACAAGATTTTGGTGAAATAAACTCACATATAGGCTACCCACAAAATAGAAAATGAAAGATGGCAAAAATATTTGTCATTCTTTATCCTGTTACACATGCGCAAAACACAAAGCAGCAGTTAGTAGTAGAAAAGAGGAAAAGCAATTAAACAACCAATATATGTATATCACGCCTCCCTTATATATATCAGTCAAATAGACACATCGGAAGTGTGTGTTTGAACAGTCAGTGTGTGTAATTGTGTACGACGTGCTTCTCTGAGAGAGCGTGTGCTGGAGTTTGTGTGTGTGTGTGTGACTTTGTCCTAGACCCTCAGTGTCCTGTTGGGAACAAATGTTTTTTATTTAAGATAGTCAATAAAGAGTTTTGTACGATGACACATGTTTCTGACTCTTATCGGTGATAAGAACCTGTGTGTGCCTTTAGTCGGAGTGTGAATGGTATCATCTTGTTTATTTCTCAACATAATTCATTAGTTTATAACCCTAGTGCCCTCGTACCCCCGCCACATAGATATCCATAAAACACATATACATGAAAATAAATCTTGCCTGTTATTTGCAAAACCATTTTAATCCAAACTTGATGATTTCACGATTTCTTCAGGGTGATCAGAGTTTTTTCTCTGTTTTCTGCGAAAAAGAAAATATAACAATCCTCTGAGTTTTTGCTATTGTAAATATAGTTGCAGATTGGCTGTAAACTCATCAGTGTTTTATTGTAATATTGTGGGCATCTCTATTTCCTCCGGGTGCTTCGAGTCCTTCCTCCCTGCAAAATAAAAGCATTGACTGTCCTCTGGTATGTGTTTTATCATGATTGCAGATTGTTCAGATCAGATGAGTGTGAATCATCAGATTGTGTGCGGCTCAAAACTCACCAGCTCTTCTTGCACAGATGATCTGAAGAAGAATCACAGTAGGAGCAGCAAACACTGCGATCTCAACAATACTCACAATCACTGCAGGAAACATGAGAGGAAGAAGAGAAACTGTACATGACTGAAGTCAAGGCTATTACACTATCAACAGTTATTGATGAAGCATTTACAGACTGACTGATAGTTTAATGTTATAAAGCTGTCAGTATAAATGAACGTGTCGTACCTCTGTATAATAATCCAGCAGTTTCTGATGCTGTATCTGCAAAAAAAAAGGGCACACTTTAGTTTATAATATAATACTCACTATTAACTAGTTAACATGCATATTACTAGGATATCGTCTGTGTATTAGTATAAAGGCAGGGTTTATAATCTCTGATGTGAGGCAGTTCTGGGGGTAAAATGTAGATTTCTCTGATCTACAGATGTGCATTTTAAGATGTTTTGAAGGCCAAATTTTTTTGCGTAACAACTTCAAAACCATGTCAGTGGGCGGTAGATTATTGTTCTCTCCACATCGGTATCACTTTAGATTACAGCCTTGAAAGTACTGCGTAATTAAAGCGATTTTACAGTGTAACCTTCGGTAAATTATCTATAACGTACTTACAATATGAGTGTAAGGGAACAATATTTTAAGTTTGGGGAATAAAGGGGTAACAACCTTATTTAGAATTAAAGAATATTTATACTGTAAGTATTAGAGAAATAAGGGGTTCTTATTCTACTATTATGATACAGCACTCTTACATTTGGGAGCAATTTAGCAAGAACATTCACTGCGTACATTTTGAAATAATGGTGTACAATACATACTGTATAGGCTTTTTAAACATTACAGGGTACATATCTATGCATTTATAAAGTAATATTTTTAACAAAAGTCTAACTTTTGCTTAAATATTGGGGAAATATACTCTTGTTGCATGTAGTGGTGCTTGTTACCCACTTGTTCCATGTAGTTACATGGTAAGTACAATAAAAATGCATACACAATCTTATATCACTCACTCAGAAACCTTTATTTTATACAAGAACCACTTACCCTGTAACCACATCAAACAAGATATATTTCCCAGTATTTAAAAAGATGTTGTTTCAACCCAAATTTGGGTCAAATATGGACAATCCCAGCCATTGGGTTAATTTTTTTTAATTAAAATTTTAACCCAACATTTGGGTTGAATGAATGAATGAGGCATTTATATAGCGCTTTCATATGTACTTCTGTACACCCAAAGCGCTTTACAATCATATCAGGGGTTCTCTCCTCAACCAGCACCAGTGTGCAGCTTCCACTTGGATGATGCGACGGCAGCCACAGTACAACGGCGCCAGTGCGCTCACCACACACCAGCTATAGTTGGAGAGGAGAGAGAGAGTGATAGAGCCAATTCAGTGGATGGGGATTATTAGGAGGCCATGATGGGCAGGGGCCAATGGGTGGAAATGGGATGGGTTTGTCCATATTTGACCCAAAATTGGGTAAAAACAACCCAACATTTTTTTAGAGTGTAGCTTTTTTTTTTGCCTTGAAACATGTTAGCCCAAACTTATCTGCAATTTTGCTATCAAAAAAAAAAATATATATATATATATATATATATATATATATATATATATATATATATATATATATATATATATATATATATATATATATATATATATATATATATGCATATACATGTACCCTGTCATTTTTTAAAAGCCTATACAGTATGTATTGGTACATAATTATTTCAAAAAGGTACGCAGTGTATGTTCTTGCTAAATTGCTCCCAAATGTATAAGATTGTTATACCATAATAGTATAATAAGTAGCCCTTAGTTCTATAATACTTACAGTATACATATTTTTCAATTCTCCTGGTTGTTACCCCTTTATTGCCCAAACTTAGAATATTGTTCTCTTTATACTTGCATACAAGTTCTTTATAGGTACACTATAATACAGTACTTTCCGGGCTGTAATCTAAAGCGTTACCTCCACATCTCCATCACTCTCTTTTTCTCTTTGTTTTTCTCTTGCTCTGGTGCTTCCCTTCTGTCTGTGTCAGAGAAGAAAGTAAACATAGCGTCTCAGACATATACATTTACTGACGGATACCAGGAGAGGAGGGTAACTAAGTTTATTAAATTCATTCACTATGTACACATTCATTATTGATCTTATGCCTCACACAGGGCCGTAGACAGGGCTTTATAATCACTGAGGTCCTACATTTGAGGTTGTCAGGGGGTTCAAATTTTTGATTTCTCTGATCTACATATGTGCATTTCAAGACGTTTGAAGTCAAAAAAAGGTAAGAAATAGCTTTAAAACCATGTTAGCGGACAGTGGATTATTTATCAATACCTGCTCTCTCCTCTTATCCATCACTCTTTCTTTTTCTCTCAGTCTCCTCATCTTGCCCTGTCTCTTCTCTTCCTAAAGCTGAGCTTTTTTTAATTAACTGAAGGCTACAAATTATATTATAATTTTAATTCTCAATATGTACACATTCATATTAACCTTGTGCCTAACATGATGAAAATGGCTTAGTTAATGTTTTTTGTCCCCTCAGAATGACAGTAAACTAATTATTACATGAATCACGTTAAATAGGCCTATTTTCAGTTCAAAATGATGACATTAAACAAAAGTTTATTAGTTTGCCTGATTTATTTCTGTCATTAGTCTAACATTTATGACCTAAAACATAAACTACTGAAGCGTTGAGTAGCGCTACTAAACTTCGCTCTGCAGGGTAAAGCCCGCCTACTTTGATTTGATTGGTCATCTCAAATATTCTGACATTGAGGGCCAGTGACAGACCAATGAGGCTCAGACACACACACACACACACACACACACACACACACACACACTGCAGAACCGCAGAACCATACGTCATAGCAGTGTGCAGTAGGGGTGGGAATCTTTGGTCACCTCACGATCCGATCCGATTCCGATTCTGGGAGTCACGATCCGATTCCAGAACGATTCTTTATCTACCATTAATTTACATAAGTAATTAAGTACTTTTTAAAAAATAATTAAATTTTTTTTTATTAAAACAGTTGTATGTTAAGAATTTTAAACTAATATAACAAATAATAAAGAGGAGCATAGAAAAATATAACAAACAACAAACAAAAAGTGCTTTCAGTAGCCTATAGATTATCTGAACGTTTTCCATTCAAGAACTGTGAGTGATTTTTCTTCATCTTTACCATTGTTTTTTACTATGACATCATAGACTGCGGGAGATCTATTAAGCTGCATTCACGCACGCATCTCTTTTGAAATAAAATAAGTAATGTGGTGTGTTCTGTCCGTTTAATCCCTTAAGACATAACTGGCTGTGTTTACGTTAATTTTGCACAAGTAGCCTACATTAAACCACTACATGGAGTCGCACAGCCGCATGCGCGAGCAGTCTCACAAACAAAGCGCGCGTCAGCATTTGAAATTGAAAGCAGCCTTCTGTTAGTGAGGTTCATATTTTAAATATATAAGTCCACTGCATTCCACATAAATGATGACTTCGTAGAGCATTTGTAAGGAAAATACCGTGTAACATCAAAGAAAGCGCGCGTCTCTCACAGCGTTTCCTGTGCAATGAAGCCTGCGAATGTCCTTGTAATTCGCTTCAACCTTTCCGAACTTTATGAACTATTATTTTACGGAAGGTTCGAGTGGTCTATGTAGGCTATGTGAGGAATTGGAAGCAAGCAGAATACGCGTGTTTCTAAAGCAAACTCAACGTCATCGCACATCTGGTAAATAACTACCGGTAAGCTAAGAATCGATTCTGGAATTCTCAGAATCGATCCAGAATCGTTGGAGAGAGAATCGCGATGCATCGATGGATCGATTTTTTCTCCCACCCCTAGTGTGCAGTAGCGCAATGCCTTGCCCACTTCCGGCATCAGACTGTTAGGCTGGCGCTGTCGTTCTCACACTGCTATGACGTATGGTTCTGCGGTTCTGCGGTTGGTTACTATGGGTTTCTGTACGGCGTTATGTTCCTGTCAAATGTCGAAAGCGCATTATTGTATCGCACGCAGAATATAATGTGCCGAGTGCGAATCTCGGTTCTCAGATACACGCTGCTCTTGTAAGAATTTTCTCTGGGCTCGCTCAGAGAATCCTGCACTTAAAATGTGTTCAGTGCAATCGCGAATCTCTCCTCTTCGCTTGTATGTGCTTAGACTGTGTCCCATGTGTTTGCGCATGCCTAATTACTCTTCTCTTCGATTTCTTTCTATTTGCTCATGCCATAAACGCTGTCAAAACGGCAACAACCAATCAGAAATAGGCTTCAACGACAGACCAGTGAAAACCTGACATCGTACATGGAATCTTATTGGTTGATATTGAACCGCACATGGAATAAGTTCCCTTAAGTTCAATCGAGACGAGCCAAGTAGTCCAGTCATTTTATGAAAAAAGGCTGAACAAATGGCAACAGAAGCAACTCAACTGATTGTGTATCCTCAATATGTCCTGAGTAAGGGGAAAAAAGCCCCGAAGAATCCCATTAGGGGAAAGTTTCGAAAAAGACCCAAGACGTCGTCCCAAGATTCGCGCTCACGCATTATATTAATATACTTTCACGCAACAATAATGCGCTCTCGACATTTGACAGGAAAATAACGCCATACTTCTGACGTGCGTTCGGTGTGAAGCCGAAGCCTGCGGCCGGTTGCATGTTTTTAAAGGGGACTGAAGCGATCACGAATTAGACCATGGCTTCACATCACAATTCATTTGAAAAATACAATTCTTCGCTATTTGGAGCTTTATTCAATCATAGTTGTTCTCTTTAAGTCAGGTTCTCGTTTTCATTATTTTTTTTTTAAATGGCCGATCGTTTCGCTAGATAAGACCCTATTCCTCAGCTAGGATCGTGCAGAGCCATTTTAAACTGCATTGATTTGGACTTCAACAATTTGGTCACCGTTGAAGTCCATTGTGTGGAGGAAAATCCTGACATGTTTTCCTCAAAAAACTTAATTTCTTTTCCACTGAAGAAAGAAAGACATGAACATCTTGGATGGCATTGGGGTGAGTAAATGTAACAGGGTTAAAAAGAACATTTTATTTAAAGTATTGTGTGAATTTCATAAAATAAGGCATTTGGCTGTATTTATTGGTGTTAGAAGGCTCCCCTCCTGTGGCTATTAATGGTACTGCAGATATTGTATTTTGTCGCTCTTCTCTTGCCGTACCGCAGCAGATTCAAGTGTCGACGCTGTGGGTACGTATGGTTTTTCATGCTCTGACGCATTAACAAATTAATTGTGAAAATAATACGTTTCAAGTGAATCTTTTTGACGCAATATATTTCTTACATATATGTGAACATATAGATAATGCATTTAGCACTTTAACATGGTTGTTGAGAGTATTATAAGATGTATTGAATTTACATGTGCGTCACATGTGCGAGCACGGATTCATTTCTCGTGACGATTGCGTCTGTCTTAACTATCTGACGATTATTTGTATTATGAGTTGAGTGAATGTGGAATCTCTATCTTTCTAGTCCATATGAATGTCTGCAGTCTGTCATCAGCCAATGAATGTAAATTCTTTCTTGTTGTTTCCAAAAAAAAAGGTATGTTGCTTTCGTGTTTATTCTGTTAACAAATGTTATTTGACAATTAATGAAGAATTACTGATGTAATTACTGTCTGCAATTAACTACTCTGTACATTTACATTGGTGTACTTACTATAAGTATTATGTTAAGTTTTTCACATTGTATATCATTACTATGTGTATAATACGAGTTAGTAGCAGCAGATTCAAGTGTCGATGCTGTGGTCCATATGAATGTCTGCAGTCTGTCATCAGCCAATGAATGTAAATTCTTTCTTGTTGTTTCCAAAAAAAAAGAAAAATTCAAGCTGAACCCCAGTTGTGAGTGTGTCCTTCCACATCCGTTACATAAATCATCGGGATATTTTCATTTTGAGGTGAACTAATATTTTCATTTTGAGGTGAACTAATCCTTTAATAAGACTTAATAAGAAACAACTGTTATTTATTTTTGTTATTTATACTGTTTTTATTTCTCTGTTTAATTTGTGTAAAGGAGTTCAGTGATGAGGTCACACACACCTCAATCAGAAGTTCTGGAAGCTCATAAATGTACAGTAAGGTCTGGAGAGACTCATGTTAAATCATACAGGAGAAAAGCCAGTCAGTTGAGTTTGTGATAAAAGCTTTTACAGTGCTTGTTGGCTTTCAATGCATATGATAATTCATACTCATAAAGACATTACATTCATAAAGACATACAAGAAATTACATTCATTACAAGATTATTAGTTAAAACATTCAAAATGCACCTGCACACTATTTTTCCATTGATGAGTTTTGTCATTGAGTATTTCCATAAAATATTGTGCAAAAATCTCGTCTCGTTCTCGTGAACCTAATCTCGTGTCTTGTCTCGTCCCGTGAGATAGTGTCTTGTCACACCCCTATTGTTTAGGACTGTCTGGATGAGAATTATGTATTTTTGATATTTAATAACAATCAAAATGTGTGATCAGCTGTTCGAACAACTCCAGAGAGGATTCAGAGACTGATTCTGGAAACTCCACGAGTCGATTGAATGAGGATGATGTTCATACACACCTGGAGTCAGAGAGTTTGCTGTGGTGTCTGGGGGAAGTGCTGTTACTGTAGTTGATGCTTTAGTTACAACTATTAAAAACAAGATGGAAATAGAAATATTATTTTCATATTTTATATTTATATTTTAATGCATGAACACAATGTCAAGGCATTTATTTTACAAACTGCTATAGTGAAGAGCAGCTCCACATCAGTGTGACGCTCAGTTCTGGTGCTGGGATGAATATGAATTTATTAAACACAACTCATCCCATGTTAAATATGATTGTATTAATTTATATAGCTGTATATTATGATTATTTTGCATCAGACAACAGACTGAACAAGACCGGTTATATGTATCAGAACTCACTGACAAATCTGACTAAGAGCTTCTTTATGTAGATAATATGTGTGAAGATAAGCCAGTCTGTGAGAGAAGCGAGAGTGATGATGTGTGACAGTGATGATGTGATCATGAACCTTGTGTAGGAGCTGCTGCTGTAGTTCTGCTTGATGTCTTCTCAGAGTTTGAGCTTCTGACTGGAGTCAGTGTTGGTGAAGAGACTGGAGCTGCAGAAGATGAATGTTCAGACGCATTAACATCATATTTCCATATTGATCATGACATGCAGTGTGTGTTCCATCATCACAGTTTACAGTGGCAGTAGTGGAGAAGAGAGATGTTACTGTATCATTTATTCCTGCTTTATATGAGAGTGAAACACAGTTGAGCTGCTGCTAATAAACCTTCAGCTTGAATGAGTGACATAAGCCTTATAATTCCTAAAACTGAACTCCTACATGGGTCAAACTAGGCTTTAAAGGGTTAGTTCACCCAAAAATGAAAATTAAGTCATTAATTACTCTCCCTCATGCTGTACCAACCCCGTAAGACTTTCGTTCATCTTCGGAACACAAATGAAGATATTTGTGATTAAATCTGAGAGCTGGGTCACTCCCCCATAAGTTTCCTAAGGGATTGAAACTTGACGGCCCAGAAAGTCATTGAAGAAAATGTTTAAATATTTCATGTGCCTAAAGTGGCTCCACTATAAGTTTATCAAGCGACGAGAATACTTTTAGTGCGGGAAAAAAACTAAAATAACGACTTTATTCGACTATTCCATTGCTTCCATGTGGGCCTGAGACGAGAGTTCAAGAGATTTCCAGGACGCATGCGCGAGAGCTGAGATGAGGACGTTCTTCTTCTACTACTTCCTCTATGTGTCACGGTGTGTGTGGGTTGAAGGAGAAGACTGAGTGAGAAAGGCTTCAATTCCAAACGTTTTACTTAAAGAAACTCACACAGGTACAGAAAGGCAGGCAGGAACACTCACAAAAACACTGTAACATTTACAAGAACCGACCAAGGACAGACTGAACTGAAGGAACTAAATACAAGCACAAATCAAACATAACGAGGTGAAGACAGGTGACACAGATGATGATGACGATAAACAGGCTGGTAAGTGAGGGAGTGAGTTCAGGTGTGGAGACAAGGAGGATTCTGGGTAGTGTAGTGCAGACAGGTGCAGACGAGGACTGTGACACTATGACTACTTCTTGTTACCAGCAGTAGAAGAAGAACGTCCTCTTCTCAGTTCTCGCGCATGCGTCCTGGAAATCTCTTGAACTCTCGTCTCAGGCTCATTTTTGGGTGAACTATCCCTTTAATACACTCGTCTGATCTATGCAATATATCACATGACCCATGTAGGAGGCCAATGTTGGGAAATATACGGATTTCTATGCAGTTTTTGACTTTGACCACCAATATTTTACAATTCCAAAACGTATGAAGCCATCAGAAAGAGTAGAGCCGATCTGTGAAAGTTTTCACAAATCTGCCAGAAAAGAGTGCAGGGTATCTGCACATTTTTTAACAGCAAATTTAACGACTTTTAAGACCTTTTTAAGTCCTCTAAAAGGCAAATTTAAGACTTTACCACAACAACAAAAACAGGAAAATGTTCAACACGACAGTGTTAATTTTGGCAGCCATTTTTGTTTTAGTCTTAGTCTTCAGATGAAAATGCTTATTGGTCTTATTGGTCACATTTTAGTAATTTTGTCTTTCATAGTTTTACTTGACAAAGTCAAACTTCAGTTACCGACATTAATTTTGGTAGCTATTTTATATGTAGTCTTTAGACAAAAAAATGACATTATAATTTTTTGCTTTAGGCCAATTCAATTAAGCTTATGAGACATTTGAATCAAGGTAATAGGCTGTATTGACAATGCACTCTTTAGCAGTAGCACTTGTGCAATTCTACATATCCCTATTCCTTAGTTCAGTGGTTCTCCAATCTTTTAGTGCCGTAACCCTCTTGCACTCAGACTGCAGTCACACCTTTTCCATTAAGGGACAATATCTGCCCCTTTTACTCGATTTTTTCCAGTTCATTTTTTACCTTTATAAATACTTTTATAAAATAAATAATGCTTTAAATAAAACAATGTTCAATAAATATGCAATGATGGTAAAAACGAGGTGATACTTTTAAACATTAAATTAAAATCGCCAGTAGGTGGCGGTAAGTCACTGTCTTTATGAGCGAGTCATCCGTCATCGAGTCATTCATTCATTCAGTAACAACTGCGTCCCAATGTGCATACTATGCCCTAAATAGTATTGACAATTACTAATGTCACATACTATTTAGGATGGATAGTATGCACATTGGGACACAGCTAACAGTTACAGTCAATGGTAACAAAGCAAGTGGCTGTATTTATGAACGGGTCATTGAATCTCACGATTCGTTCAAAGCCACAGATTCGTTCTCGAATCACCGCTGTGTGCTGCAGTTCTGCCGTGGATTTCGTTGCAAAATAGCAATAATATGATCAACATTAAAAACACTGCTAGATATCAGCCTGTATTGATCACAGATTTAGTCGCACAAACAGCGCAAGCGGCTCGTGACAGAATAAAGACCAACTGAATGACACTAATTAATTTAAGTAGAAAATATCAAATGAAGATCGCTGAACTCCAGCTTGTCTGTGTTTTCAGATCATCCGCGCTTCTTCAGCAGTGTAGAGAGCGCGCGCGCGCAGGGTTGCCAGATACTATTGACAAGACTGGGTAGAAAACGTGTTATTTTAACAGAAAAGCTCTGACTGGGGATTTAATTATTTAAATCTGGCAACCGTAAGCATGAACGCTCGTAAACAGTCTGTAATGTGTTGTTGTCTCCTTTATTCGACAAAAAAAAGTGGTTTTCGTCAAGTTTGTATTTTTTTTAAACACACTTTAGTCTCGTCTTTTTTCGTCAACGACATTGACAAGAAATTTAAGGTCCGTACGTGAAATTTAAGACCTCCTTATCAAAAATTTCAGATTTTAAGACATTTTCAGGCCTTAAAAAGCGAAAATTTTATTTAATACCTTTTAAGAATTTTTAAGGACCCGCGGGGACCCTGGAGTGTTTTCTCTCCATGAAATGAAACTAAAACAACAACTCAATGAGACAATCCTCCTGTAGAATATGACAGTCATATTTTGATTAGTTAACACTGAAGATAACTCCAGCATTATGCAGTGAAAAGCACTGATGTGAGAAAGACAGTGATGATGTATCTTTAGAAACGTGTGTGTGTATAGTTGAGGGATCCTGAGAGTGTGTGACGTGGACTGGATTCACTGCTGTCGTTGAATCAGCTTGAGCTGTGAAGATCAATGTTTGTTCAGAGGATTCATACTGTACAATATCACCATCATATTTTAACTTTGATCATCACATTACAGAAAGAGTTAACAGTTGGACTGTAACTTCACTGCAGTTCATTAGTTTGAAGCAATGCTTTGAGTTTCTCTTCTGTGAGAGTCAAAGAAGCTTTTGTTCCTCAGTTTGTTCTGGTTCAGTGATACTGATAGACCTCAGTGTTACTGACATTATGAGGCTCTTCTAACACTGTTTTCTCACCTGAATACTTGACAGTGTATGTGACTGAGGTCTTGGGTTGATTTCTGTGAGTAAGCTGACATCTCCACTCTCTGTTGTTATCTTCATTCAGGAGTGTTGTAGTCAGAGTGATGATGATGATACAGCGATGATGATCTAATGATGATGATATCTGATATCTGGAGTCTGTCTTCAGATCAACACCAGCCTGATTCACCCACAACAGCTCAACTCCCCATAACTGACCCAATCATCACAGGAGAATCCAGCATATGAATACAACTGACAGGAGAGAGTCACAGAGCGGCCTGGACTGATCTCAGTCTGTGATGATGAAGATGATGATGATGATGATGAAGATGATGATGATGATGATGATGAAGATGATGATGATGGAGACACTGAAACTGAACACAAGACACAAATCACAGACTCTTCAATCATCATCTGAGTTTAAAGGGAGAATCTGCCCTTTTTAGATTGACCACATAATCATAAACTTACCATGAAGAACATGCAGAGAAACATCAGCATCAGGTCCTTGTCTTTGGTGTTTTTTGTCTCCATCCACATCTATCCATTGTTGGCAGGTGTATTCTCCAGAATCTTCTCCTGTGACGTTCTTGATGTTCAGAGAGCAGTCAGACTCCAGACTCAGTCTCTCATGTCTCTCTGTGTCTCTATTCTTTATCCCTAAATTAATCAGCTCAACTGTTCCTGGGCGTCTGAATCTGTTAGAGTAAGTCCATGTAGTTGATTTGCAGTGAGAAAGAGCTTTATTACAGGACAGAGAGACATTTTCACCAGAACTGATGAACACATGATCATCTCCACTGGTGCCTGAAACACAGTATATCTCAGTGATTATTATGATATTTATTAATAAATTAAACCATAAACCATACCATCATAACAAGCAGAAGATTGAAATCATACAGTATTTTTCCAGTAACACTTTACAATAAGGGTATATGAATAATCATGTACTAATAACTGAATTAATACTGAATTCAACATGAACTAATGATAATTAAAAGCAGAGGTGTAAAGTCCAGGTTCAGAAAGTAAAAGTCCTCCTCAGTATTTTTGTTCCAATCACCTGGATTTGCTAATTAGTAGCGCTGCACAATATATCGAAATATAGCAAATGTATATATTGTGTTATGCATATCATAATAGCTTGCAATAACTGGGGTCATACACAAAAGACAAAGAGAAAATCACTCACTGCTCTTGGCTGAACAACTTTTGTATTTTTGATTATATATAAATAATATTTATTAATAAACATTATATATATGAGTTATATATATATATATATATATATATATATATATATATATATATATATATATATATATATATATATATATATATTTTTCATACAGTGAAAACTACACACTTTCTTACGCTACAGTAAAACATTGCTGTCCACATTCAGAAAGTTTATTGCCAAAAAAAGATACGTATTATATCATTTTAAATATATTATTATTTTTTAAGATCATTTAAGTTTATTTTACACACATTTAAGCATTGTCGTATCGCATATCGCATTTCTGTAATATCGTGCATCTCCACTAATATCAGTTTTTCAGCCAGGAGAACTAATAAGTGTGTGAATAAACATATGGCAGGACTTTTACTTTCTGACCTCTGAACTTTACACCTCTGATTAAAAGCCTGAACTAATCATGAACCACAGAAGAGTTATCCTGAACTACGACTGGAGTCATTATGATTCACGCATGAATAACGGCAGCTTTAACTATAATTAATGCATTCATTAACATTTAGGGATAAACCTAATCAAACTGCCTCTAAGGAATAAGAAGTACCCTGACTTTGAAACAAATTAAAATAATTTAATATCCTATTCAGCTTTGTCATAAACATTACTGGACGGCACAGGATTAGTTGATCCTCCTCTTCAAGCGTAGAAAACACACTAATAACTGCCCTTAAAAGCTCCTTATCTGTTCTGTGTTTCTCTCTCTCCTTCAAACTCCCCCTACTGTGACTTATGCACAGATAAACACTAAATAACCAGCAGAACTGTGAACATGGTGAGGGAAGGTTTGCTGGGCTCAGTCGTTCACTCTCCATCCAGACACAGACGTGATGATCCTGTACTTCTGTTCTCTGAACATCACTGAACTGAGCTCAACACTCGCTGTGTGTCTGATAGTTATGATAAATCATGAGCTGAGTTTGGGAAGTAGTTATCAGTGAATTTTATTATGATTAGGGCCCTCTCAAGTAAAGTCATGACAAAATAATGCATTAACAAATCATTTAATAAAATATGATTAAACATGCACTGGGAGGATATTTGTATTCCTTTAAAAGAAACAAACAAAAGATAAAGGTTATTTGTAGTTATTTTATTATTTATTTACATCATTAAACATATATGGACTCAATAGGAAGCCTACACATGCCTGTAAAGCCACACACGAGGCACGTTTACAATCAAATATGGCACATACACAAGCTAATCGAAGCAATTAAAAGACAAAACAATACAGTTAATTACTGTACATCACTTCCTGGAAAATTCCCAATTTAAAACTCATGCACACATAACTATAATTATCAATTCGGTTTACCAAAGCAGTCAACATATATTAGATTAAAATGCCGGCATTACCGTAGCAACACAACTTAAAATGCCGGCATTACCGTAGCAACACAACTAACACATCGCGAGTACCCATAGTGCGCCACTAATAAGTGTCTCACCAGAAACAAACCCTACATACTGTAGTTCCAGGAAGAAAAGTAGTTATGACTATTATGAATAAATATAATAATAAACATTAAATTATGATAAATACTTATGAATAAAAAAAATAGAAATGGTTTAGATCAAATTCAATCGTGTTGGTTGTGTTGCTATATGATAATTCTGGCATTTTAATCTAATATATGTTGACTGTAGTCTAGTGCATGTTTAACCATATTTTATTAAATGATTTGTTTGTGCATTATTTTGTCATGACTTTACTTGCCCAGTCAACACTTTAATCTCACAGTGACCTCACCATGTGGTCACGACGTCATCAGTGTGAGTCACAGTGAGCTAAAAGAGTAACTCACAGCGCTCTCAGTGTGTGCTCAAACCACGGCCACAATATGAGCTCATCCCGGCTAGAAGTGTTATTGTACTATCAATGTTTCCTAAAAGGAAGGATAACACTCTCTACAAACATTTTAAACATGATTAGTGACAACATTGATAGAACATTATCCCCTAACTTTCTTATAAAGGGTTAGCGGGGAGTTTCCCAGCAGACTCAGGACTGATCCTCTATAAAGAGGTTTAGATGTCGAAGTTTGTTGGAAAGTAATAGCCTGTTTGGTCACCGTTATGGTGATCGGTGTTTGCTTTAGCCTGTTAGTGTTTCTCTGGCTGCTGTAAGTGTGTGTTATAGCAAGAGAGAAAATGTGATTACGTATGTTGGCTACTTGTTGACTATAAAGATATTATCATAATGCAGTGGTCTGATTTCATCCAGGGACTAAATCTCTGGTATCAAATTAACATTATCATAACAATCTAGGGTTTCTACAGCGTGAGATCCTACAGTGTTTTAATCAGAAAATATGGAGGATTTATTATAGAAATACAAATAAACTGTGCACAATAAGATTTAAATGCCTTAAACGAGACAAACACAAACTTCAAGAATCAGCCTGTGAATCTCAATAACGATGACATGCTTCATGTCGCAATGCATTCTGGGTGCATCATACAAAACTCATCAGTGGTTTAAGTGTGTCTAAGGGAAACAGTAGTTCAAAATATCTAGTGTTGTTTTATACACATTTTTTATATTTAAAAAAATGGATTAAAAAATGTTGGACGTCACCCTATAGAAGCATTACTATAAACAATTATATGAAATTAATAACACATTTGAAAGTCTAGAAGAGATCAGCTGGCCATGATGATTATATCGTTATCGTCAGCTGACATCATCTGATCACATTTTCTCTCCATAACACACATATACACATTACAGCCTAAACACAAACAGCAAGAGCATCACATCTAGCATTCACATCAAGTCCCCTTTATTTTTATAGCGCTTTTTTCAATACAGATTATTTCAAGGCAGCCTTACAGAGATAACAGGAGAATAATGCAACAAAGTTTGCTTCTCCTGTAGTGTCATAATCCAGCTTAAGTATGTTCAGTGATGCTTTATTTGTGTTGTAATTTATATATAGCCGCTCCGGATAAAACCGTGATGTCATCGTCCAAATGTCATTAATGCACAAACTATTCATTGAGGACTTGCAAAAGAGTTTGTTTTGCAGTTGATGGCAGCAATCTTCCACTAAACTATGTCACGTTTCATGTTTTCACCATGAATGAAACTGCGAAATGTCTTCTTTAATGTGAATTTTACATCAAACTTTGCTACTTTTAATAAACCTGTAGCCTATAAATATCATTAATAATTTTGGCAAATAAATGTAAAAAAGCCATATATCCCCTTCAAAACTGCACAACTTGTAGAGTAAAACATTAATTAATACAAGTGATAGTAAATGCGTCTAAAAACGGACATGATTGTTACAGATCACAGTGTCTGGGGCCTCTGGAGAACTCAGAACAACTGTTAGCATAAGGTTTAAGTTAAAAATAACAAATAACTGTTATTAAATTATAGTATCTTACTGTATGCAATTAGATAAACTGTTCATTCATTACATCACTTTACCTCTGTCTTTATCCCCTTTTATCCTCTTCTCTTCTTTTTGGCACTGTATCTATTGCAGTCTATAATGCTAATTTATAATGTGTCATGTAAATTCAGCCATCCGTCACAGTCAGGAAAGTTTCACCGTGTCTCGAGCTGGCGCGAGCTGGCAACTTTCTACAGGGGTGCTGGAGTGTGTTAAGCGCCCTCAAACGAAAGCAATGCTGCCTACATTGGATGCTGCGAGGGGCGACGCTACACAACAAACTAACAAAAGTAAACTGATCGCGCGTGCTGTTTTTGACGCACTTCAAGCACTTGCTGGGTGGGGGAAGATTGATGTGCTGGACCGGAGTCGGGGGATTTTGTGGAGTTGTTTTGCTTTATTTTGTAGATTTTCGAATTAATGCATATACAATAGTAGAAAAAGTTTTTTAAAAAAATCACTCGTTCACTCATTTTGGCGCCCCTATTAAGTGCCCCTAGCATTTGCCTATTCTACGGCCCTGAGCCAGAGAAAAACTAACATTAAAACATCAAGAGTCAAACTGCCCAACTAAATTAAACACTAATCACCATAATGGTGACATCAAACCAAACTATTATTTTCAATAAATCATCAACATCTAAACCTCTGTTAAAGCTGCAGTAGGGAGTTTTGAGAAAATGTCTGTCGTTTGTCGAGTGTCTTCATAACATAAGAGCAGTCTTATGATGGACGTAAATACACATTTCAGAATTATCACTAATCTGTGTGTGCATTTTCCTTTAGAACCAAGCAAGTTGACTCATGAAACCATTTGTTTATTATATTGCAATCGCATATCACAATATTGACATCAATAATCGCAATATGACATTTTCCCCAAATCGTGCAGCCCTACTGTGGGATCAACGTGTTGATGGGTGAGAGGGCCCGATCATAATTAATGAACTGTTAACTACTTACCAAATTCAGCTCATGATTTATTTTAAACTTAATATCAAATGCACATGACTCCATCGTATTTTTCAAATTTAAAGCAAACAACACACTCTCCAGAATAAACTATTAGTGTTTATCAGAGAGATGTTCAAATCACTCACACACTCTTAATATGAAGATCATTCTTCATCATCAGATGTTTGAGTCAAGTCAAGTCACCTTTATTTATATAGCGCTTTTTACAATACAAATTGTTTCAAAGCAGCTTTACAGAGATAACAGGAAAACAATGTTGTAATAGTATTGTTCAATTGAAAATTAAATGTCCCCAACTAAGCAAGCCAAAAGGCGAAGGCAACAGTGGCAAGGAACCAAAACTCCATCAGGTGACAGAATGGAGAAAAAAACCTTGGGAGAACCCAGGCTCAGTCGGGGGGCCAGTCCTCCTTTGGCCAACGAATGAACAGTGTATGATTATGAGTTAGGCAGTATAATGTCAGGAGTCAGATGGGATCAGAACTTTCACGATATTATCCAGTTCATCTGGTTGGGTTGGGTCATCCGGCCGGTGAGGAGATGAGTGGTGAGGTGTCCATGGACCTTCACAGCCCTGATAATGCGTGTCGACGTGTCCATGTGATGGTCCTTCATCAGATCTGGATATGCCCTGGATCCGGCGGTCTGCGGTAAACCTCGGGATAAACAGAGAGACTAATATTAGCGTAGACGCCATCCTTCTTATGATGTACAAAGTACATCAGGAATTATGGGAAGTGTTCCCGGTTCCGGCTGATCTAATCTATGCAGCCTAACATTGAATTATAGAAATCTATAATGTGTTATGTGTATGCTAAGCCAAAGAGATGTGTTTTTAGTCTAGATTTAAACTGACAGACTGTATCTGCTTCCCGGACCGTGTTAGGAAGATTGTTCCAAAGTTTTGGTGCTAAATAGGAAAAGGATCTACCGCCAGCAGTCGATTTTGATATTCTAGGTATTATCAACTGGCCAGAATTTTGAGATCGCAATAGACGTGAAGGACTATAATGCGTTAAGAGCTCGCTCAAGTACTGGGGAGCTAAACCATTTAGTGCTTTGTAAGTAATCAGCAATATTTTAAAATTTATACGATGTTTAATAGGCAGCCAATGCAGTGTTGACAGAACCGGGCTAATATGGTCATACTTCCTGGTTCTGGTAAGAACTCTAGCGGCTGCATTTTGAACTAGCTGTAGTTTGTTTAATAAGCGTGCAGGGCAACCACCCAGTAGAGCATTACAATAATCTAGCCTTGAGGTCATGAACGCATGAACTAATTGTTCCGCATTTGTCAGTGAGAGCATATGACGTAATTTAGATATATTTTTAAGATGGAAAAATGCGGTTTTACAGATACTAGACACGTGACTTTCAAATGAAAGATTAGTATCAAAGAGCACACCCAGGTTCCTAACTAACGTCGAAGACTTAACAGAGCAGCCATCAAGTGTTAGACAGTATTCTAGGTTATTAGGTGAGGAAGTTTTTTGTCCAATGATTAGAATCTCTGTTTTTTCAGAATTTAGTAATAGGAAATTACTGGTCATCCAATTTTTTTTATATCAGCTATGCATTCCGTTAATTTTGTGAATTGGTAAGTTTCGTTAGGTTTTGAAGAAATATACAGCTGAGTATCATCAGCATAACAGTGAAAGCTAATTCCATATTTCCTAATTATATCTCCTAATGGTAGCATGTACAGAGTGAAGAGCAGCGGTCCTAGTACTGAGCCTTGTGGTACGCCATACTGAACTTGTGATCGATAAGACATCTCTTCATTTACTGCTACAAACTGATATCGGTCAGATAAGTATGAT
Organism: Chrosomus eos; assembly: GCA_036326025.1. Classification (NCBI taxonomy): domain Eukaryota; kingdom Metazoa; phylum Chordata; class Actinopteri; order Cypriniformes; family Leuciscidae; genus Chrosomus; species Chrosomus eos. The sequence goes on along the minus strand of JAZAVI010000089.1, from coordinate 181,354 downwards.
TTAAACCATGCTAGTGCAATTCCGCTAATGCCAACATAGTTTTCTAGTCTATTTAAAAGAATGTTGTGGTCGATAGTATCAAATGCAGCACTAAGATCAAGTAACACTAATAGAGAGATACAACCACGATCGGATGATAGGAGCAAATCATTTGTGACTTTAATGAGAGCAGTCTCAGTACTATGGTACGGTCTAAATCCGGACTGAAAATCCTCGCAGATATTATTTCTTTCTAAAAAGGAACACAGTTGTGAGGATACTGCTTTTTCTAGTATCTTTGACAGAAAAGGCAGATTCGAGATCGGCCTGTAATTGACTAATTCTGTAGGATCAAGTTGCGGTTTTTTAACAAGCGGTTTAATCATAGCCAACTTAAAGGTTTTTGGTACGTATCCTAATGACAAAGATGAATTACAGATATCTAGAAGAGGATCTATGACCTCTGGAAGCATCTCTTTCAGTAGCTTAGTCGGTATAGGGTCTAGCATACAAGTTGTCGATTTAGATGAATTAACAATTTTGCAAAATTCTTCCTCTCCTATAGCAACAAATGAATCAAAATGTTCCTCACAGAGACTACAATATACTCCCTGATGCGATACTGTAGTAGACGGTTGCATAGTTATAATTTTGTCCCTGATATTATCAATCTTATAAGTGAAGAAGTTCATAAAGTCATTACTGCTGTGTTTCTTATAAACTTCTGGGCTTGAAGCTTTCTTTTTCGTTAGTTTAGTCACTTGTTCAAATAAATACCTAGGATTATGTTTATTTTCTTCTAATAGGGTTGAAAAATAATTAGTTCTAGCATCTTTTAAGGCCTCTCTGTAAGCAATCGAGCTCTCCTTCCATGAAATCCGAAATACCTCTAGTTTTGTTTTCTTCCAGTTTCGCTCCATTTTTCTGGCTGCTCTCTTAAGGGCCCGGGTGTGCTCATTGTACCACGGCGTTGGACTATTTTCTTTGATCTTCTTTAAGCGCAGCGGAGCAACTGTGTCTAAAGTGCTGGAAAAGAGAGAGTTAAAAGTTTCTGTTGCAATATCAAGTTCTTCTAAGCTATCTGGGATGCTGAGATTATGAAACTGATTTGGAAGATTATTGATAAAGCAATCTTTAGTGGCAGAAGTGATAGGTCTAACATATTTATAACATGGAGTCGGCTTTGCAGCCTTGGCTAAATGTAATTTACACAAGACTAGATAGTGATCGGAGATGTCGTCGCTCTGCTGCAGAATTTCAACGCCATCAACATCTATTCCATGTGATAATATTAGATCAAGAGTATGATTACGACAATGAGTAGGTCCTGACACGTGTTGTCTCACTCCAATTGAGTTTATAATGTCTTTAAATGCCAATCCCAATGCATCTTTTTCATTATCTACATGTATATTAAAATCACCAACAATTAGGACTTTATCTGCAGCCAATACTAATTCTGATAGAAAGTCAGCAAATTCTTTGATAAAATCTTTATGGTGCCCTGGTGGCCTGTATACAGTAGCCAGCAGAATTCTCAAACGTGATTTATTGTTTACACTATAAATTTTTACATTAAGCACCAACACTTCAAAGAAGTATATTTAAAACTAGATTTCTTAGTGGTTTTCAGAATATTACTATAAATTACAGCAACACCTCCCCCTTTGCCTTTCAGACGAGGCTCATGTTTATAACAATAATCTTGCGGAGTGGACTCATTTAAAGTAATGTAATCGTTTGGTTTTAGCCAGGTTTCTGTCAAACACAGCACATCTAGGTTATAGTCTTTAATCTTATCATTAACTATGAGCGATTTTGAATTAAGGGATCGAATATTCAGCAACCCAAGCTTTATCGTTTGCTCATCTGTATTATATCTGTTTTTTATTTGTTGAACATCAATTAGATTTTTAACCTTAGAAAGGTTTGGCAGTTTTTTGGATTTCCAAATTCGGGGAACAGACACAGTCTCTATATGATGATATCTAGGTGAAAGAGTCTCTATGTGATGAGATTTATCTGACCTTGGTGACGTGAGGCCGCTAGCAGACGGTCGGTTTAGCCAGTTTGTCTGCTTCCTGACCTGAGCCCCAGATTGTCATGTTTTATCTCTAAGACTATGAGCCAAATTACTAGAGAGAAGAGCAGCACCATCCCAGGTGGGATGAATACCATCTCTTTTCAACAGGTCAGGCTTGCCCCAAAAACTTTTCCAATTGTCTATGAATTCTATATTATGTTGCGGACACCAATTAGACAACCAGCCATTGAGTGAACACAATCTACTAACTATCTCATCACTCCTTCGAACAGGAAGGGGGCCAGAGCAGATTACAGTGCCTGACATCGTACTTGCGAGTTCAAACACCTCTTTAATATTAATTTTGGTGATCTCCGACTGGCGAAGTCGAACATCATTAGTGCCGACGTGAATAACAATCTTAGAGAATTTACGATTAGCATTAGCCAGCACTTTTAAATTTGATTTGATGTCAGGCGCTCTGGCTCCCGGCAAACATGTGACTATGGTGGCTGGTGTCTCTATTTTCACGTTCCGTGTAATAGAATCGCCAATTACCAGGGCACAATCAACAGCATTCTCAGTGGGTGTTTCACTGAGAGGGGCAAATCGATTTGTTATGGTAACCGGAACAGAAGAGTGGTTTTTTGATCCGCGACTAGAGCGATTTCTCACCGACACCCATCTGCCTGGCTGCACAGGCAATAACTCAGCCGGAACCGAATCATGTAAATGGTTCACTATGCTAGGCGCATCCAAAGTAGTATCTAAAGCTCGAGCACACTTACTATCCTCAATTAAAGTTTGGATGCGTGTCTCTAATTCTGAAATCTTCTCCGTCAGCCTGACTGTCTCCTTGCATTTATCACATATAAACCCTATGCCGACGGGGAAGGCTATGGTAAACATATGGCATGATGTGCAAGTGACAATAACAGGACAAGACATTACTCACCGTGTTTGTTGACTGATTCTTACTCACCTGGGCTTTTTATGAACTCAGATGTGCGGGCGCGCACGAGAAAAATAAATAAATAACTGAGCGCACGGGTGGCGCCTTAACAGGCTAGCGAGATACTAGCGTGTTGTGCTAACAATAACGGAAGCTAGCGATGTTAGGTAAGCTGTAATTAGTAGTATAAACAACTAGAAATGATAGTAAACGATGGTTCAAAACAGAAAGAAATGCGAGGCTTAGACGGAGCTAACAGCCTCGGAGCAAACACACTCACACACAACAGCAGGCAGCGAGGCAGACAGGAGTGACACTATGAGTGACACTATGTCCAGTATCAGGAATAATACACTATGATCTGTGTGTATCAATACACAACTCTGAGATCACAACGTGAATGTGTGTAAGAATAAACTGAGCATATTCAAATGAACTCTTTCCAGACTAATTCCACTAAATGTCTTTAGAGAAGATACAGATTTCTTTACCTGTGAGAAGTGAAGAGAGAATGATCAGTCCCAGCAGACACAGATCACACTTATCAGACATTTCTGTTTCTGTCAGTCTTTCTCTTCCTTATATATAGTTACAGCTCCTCCTCTTCATTATATATAGTTACAGCTCCTCCTCTTCATTATATATAGTTACAGCTCCTCCTCTTCATTATATATAGTTACAGCTCCTCCTCTTCCTTATATATAGTTACAGCTCCTCCTCTTCATTATATATAGTTACAGCTCCTCCTCTTCATTATATAGTTACAGCTCCTCCTCTTCCTTATATATAGTTACAGCTCCTCCTCTTCCTTATATATAGTTACAGCTCCTCCTCTTCATTATATATAGTTACAGCTCTTCCTCTTCCTTATATATAGTTACAGCTCCTCATCTTCCTTATATATAGTTACAGCTCCTCCTCTTCCTTATGTTACAGCTCCTCCTCTTCATTATATATAGTTACAGCTCCTCCTCTTCATTATATATAGTTACAGCTCCTCCTCTTCATTATATATAGTTACAGCTCCTCCTCTTCATTATATATTATATATAGTTACAGCTCCTCCTCTTCATTATATATAGTTACAGCTCCTCCTCTTCATTATATATAGTTACAGCTCCTCCTCTTCCTTATATATAGTTACAGCTCCTCCTCTTCATTATATATAGTTACAGCTCCTCCTCTTCCTTATATATAGTTACAGCTCCTCCTCTTCATTATATATAGTTACAGTTCCTCCTCTTCATTATATATAGTTACAGCTCCTCCTCTTCCTTATATATAGTTACAGCTCCTCCTCTTCATTATATATAGTTACAGCTCCTCCTCTTCATTATATATAGTTACAGCTCTTCCTCTTCCTTATATATAGTTACAGCTCCTCATCTTCCTTATATATAGTTACAGCTCCTCCTCTTCCTTATGTTACAGCTCCTCCTCTTCCTTATGTTACAGCTCCTCCTCTTCATTATATATAGTTACAGCTCCCCCTTTTCCTTATATATAGTTACAGCTCCTCCTCTTCATTATATATAGTTACAGCTCCTCCTCTTCATTATATATAGTTACAGCTCCTCCTCTTCATTATATATAGTTACAGCTCCTCCTCTTCCTTATATATAGTTACAGCTCCTCCTCTTCCTTATATATAGTTACAGCTCCTCCTCTTCATTATATACAGTTACAGCTCCTCCTCTTCCTTATATATAGTTACAGCTCCTCCTCTTCATTATATATAGTTACAGCTCCTCCTCTTCATTATATATAGTTACAGCTCCTCCTCTTCCTTATATATAGTTACAGCTCCTCCTCTTCATTATATATAGTTACAGCTCCTCCTCTTCATTATATATAGTTACAGCTCCTCCTCTTCATTATATATAGTTACAGCTCCTCCTCTTCATTATATATAGTTACAGCTCCTCCTCTTCATTATATATAGTTACAGCTCCTCCTCTTCCTTATATATAGTTACAGCTCCTCCTCTTCATTATATATAGTTACAGTTCCTCATCTTCATTATATATAGTTACAGCTCCTCCTCTTCCTTATATATAGTTACAGCTCCTCCTCTTCATTATATATAGTTACAGCTCCTCCTCTTCATTATATATAGTTACAGCTCTTCCTCTTCCTTATATATAGTTACAGCTCCTCCTCTTCCTTATATATAGTTACAGCTCCTCCTCTTCCTTATATATAGTTACAGCTCCTCCTCTTCATTATATATAGTTACAGCTCCTCCTCTTCATTATATATTATATATAGTTACAGCTCCTCCTCTTCATTATATATAGTTACAGCTCCTCCTCTTCATTATATATAGTTACAGCTCCTCCTCTTCCTTATATATAGTTACAGCTCCTCCTCTTCATTATATATAGTTACAGCTCCTCCTCTTCCTTATATATAGTTACAGCTCCTCCTCTTCATTATATATAGTTACAGTTCCTCATCTTCATTATATATAGTTACAGCTCCTCCTCTTCCTTATATATAGTTACAGCTCCTCCTCTTCATTATATATAGTTACAGCTCCTCCTCTTCATTATATATAGTTACAGCTCTTCCTCTTCCTTATATATAGTTACAGCTCCTCCTCTTCCTTATATATAGTTACAGCTCCTCCTCTTCCTTATATATAGTTACAGCTCCTCCTCTTCATTATATATAGTTACAGCTCCTCCTCTTCATTATATATTATATATAGTTACAGCTCCTCCTCTTCATTATATATAGTTACAGCTCCTCCTCTTCATTATATATAGTTACAGCTCCTCCTCTTCCTTATATATAGTTACAGCTCCTCCTCTTCATTATATATAGTTACAGCTCCTCCTCTTCATTATATATAGTTACAGCTCCTCCTCTTCATTATTATATAGTTTACAGCTCCTCCTCTTCATTATATATAGTTACAGCTCCTCCTCTTCATTATATATAGTTACAGCTCATCCTCTTCATTATATATAGTTACAGCTCCTCCTCTTCATTATATATAGTTACAGCTCATCCTCTTCCTTATATATAGTTACAGCTCCTCCTCTTCATTATATATAGTTACAGCTCCTCCTCTTCATTATATCTAGTTACAGCTCTTCCTTATATATAGTTACAGCTCCTCATCTTCCTTATATATAGTTACAGCTCCTCCTCTTCCTTATGTTACAGCTCCTCCTCTTCATTATATATATAGTTACAGCTCCTCCTCTTCATTTATATATAGTTACAGCTCCTCCTCTTCCTTATATATAGTTACAGCTCCTCCTCTTCATTATATATAGTTACAGTTCCTCCTCTTCATTATATATAGTTACAGCTCCTCCTCTTCCTTATATATAGTTACAGCTCCTCCTCTTCATTATATATAGTTACAGCTCCTCCTCTTCATTATATATAGTTACAGCTCTTCCTCTTCCTTATATATAGTTACAGCTCCTCATCTTCCTTATATATAGTTACAGCTCCTCCTCTTCCTTATGTTACAGCTCCTCCTCTTCCTTATGTTACAGCTCCTCCTCTTCATTATATATAGTTACAGCTCCCCCTTTTCCTTATATATAGTTACAGCTCTCCTCTTCATTATATATAGTTACAGCTCCTCCTCTTCATTATATATAGTTACAGCTCCTCCTCTTTCATTTATATATAGTTACAGCTCCTCCTCTTCATTATATATAGTTACAGCTCCTCCTCTTCATTATATATAGTTACAGCTCCTCCTCTTCATTATATATAGTTACAGCTCCTCCTCTTCATTATATATAGTTACAGCTCATCCTCTTCATTATATATAGTTACAGCTCCTCCTCTTCATTATATATAGTTACAGCTCATCCTCTTCCTTATATATAGTTACAGCTCCTCCTCTTCATTATATATAGTTACAGCTCTTCCTCTTCATTATATATAGTTACAGCTCCTCCTCTTCCTTATATATAGTTACAGCTTCTCCTCTTCATTATATATAGTTACAGCTCCACCTCTTCATTATATATAGTTACAGCTCCACCTCTTCATTATGTATAGTTACAGCTCCTCCTCTTCATTATATATAGTTACAGCTCCACCTCTTCATTATATATAGTTACAGCTCCTCCTCTTCATTATATATAGTTACAGCTCCTCCTCTTCATTATATATAGTTACAGCTACACCTCTTCATTATATATATAGTTACAGCTCCTCCTCTTCATTATAGACTGTAGGGTGGTTAGGCTGGTCTAATGTGTACGTGTGTTTAATTTGATTATGTGCTCTAATGTATTTATAAAGTTATGAATTCTTCCTTTTGTTGTGAAGCACTTTGTGATCTTTTATCTTTTATCTGTGCTATTTAAATAAATTTTTACTTTACTTTTTACTTCATTATATAGAGTTACAGCTCCTCCTCTTCATATAGTTACAGCTCCTCCTCTTCATTATATATAGTTACAGCTCCTCCTCTTCCTTATATATAGTTACAGCTCCTCCTCTTCATTATATATAGTTACAGCTCCTCCTCTTCATTATATACAGTTACAGCTCCTCCTCTTCATTATATATAGTTACAGCTCCTCCTCTTCATTATATATAGTTACAGCTCCTCCTCTTCATTATATATAGTTACAGCTCCCCCTCTTCATTATATATAGTTACAGCTCCTCCTCTTCATTATATATAGTTACAGCTCCTCCTCTTCCTTATATATAGTTACAGCTCCTCCTCTTCATTATATATAGTTACAGCTCCTCCTCTTCATTATATACAGTTACAGCTCCTCCTCTTCATTATATATAGTTACAGCTCCTCCTCTTCATTATATATAGTTACAGCTCCTCCTCTTCATTATATATATAGTTATAGCTCCTCCTCTTCATTATATATAGTTACAGCTCCTCCTCTTCATTATATATATAGTTATAGCTCCTCCTCTTCATTATATATAGTTACAGCTCCTCCTTTTCATTATATAGTTACAGCTCCTCCTCTTCCTTGTATATAGTTATAGCTCCTCCTCTTCATTATATATAGTTACAGCTCCTCCTCTTCATTATATATATAGTTATAGCTCCTCCTCTTCATTATATATAGTTACAGCTCCTCCTCTTCATTATATATATATATAGTTATAGCTCCTCCTCTTCATTATATATAGTTACAGCTCCTCCTTTTCATTATATAGTTACAGCTCCTCCTCTTCCTTGTATATAGTTACAGCTCCTCCTCTTCATTATATATAGTTACAGCTCCTCCTCTTCATTATATATAGTTACAGCTCCTCCTTTATATCCCTCCATGGATAACTCTACAAGACATTCCATCATAAGATTTTCTAATCAGGATGTCCAATTCAGCTGGGATGCCAAAGAGTCGAAGTAGCTTCCAAAGGGTATCTCGATCCAAGCTGTCAAATGCCTTCTCATAAGCCATGTTTCCATCCACTTGTCAATCGAATTATCTGAAGTTCGGTAAAAAACCTCATGTGAATAAAGCTGGTGAAAGTGTGTTTCCATCAAATGGCTTTAAAGCGGATAAAAACCTGTGCGTAATGACGTCACATGCTGTTTTGCCATCAAATTGGTATATCAAATTGATTTGAGACATGTGAAGGTGTTTCCAGGTTTTTCTCACCGAATTGCACAACATTCAAGCAAACATTTGCCAACAAAGTTTTGCTAGACAAAATGGATCGCGCCGTAATAACGTTTCCATCAGCGTTTATCGCATAAGCCGTATATCCATCAAGATCAAATCCCAGTAGATATTAATGAAATTCAATCGAATTTTACTGTTTCCATAAGGCTTTTTTCATCCGATATCACTTAATGCGGATAAACACGTGTGGATGGAAACTAAACTAGCTATAGTCGAGAAAGAGAAAGTTGATAAACAGGGAAATCCAGTTGAGGGACTGTTCAACTATGATACAAACTACTTTTGAGCTGCTTTAAAGGGCGATTATAAAGGTATCAACAGGTAAATGCAGGCTACTTTCAATTAATGGTGAAATATGGGAAACTTTTAGCTGTGTTGCCATGTGTTATGAGGGTAAACACTGTCTGAGAGCGAAAGCGACACCCAGCATACCCGGTTCAAAAAGTCACCGCTCTCCACTGATACATCAGATTGATGCATCAGTCGAAGAGAGATCGATGGCATCAAACACAGCATTTTACATTACAGTATGTATGCCATGTGATACTGTAAACAGATTACCATAATAGAGACATTACTGTAACTCACCCTTCATCTGTAAAGATCAACTACAGTTTAGTTTCAGTCGTATGGTACAGTGAGAATATTTAATGTATCGGAAGCAAATTCTGTTCACAAAACCTCATGGCAGTTTTTCAAAGCGAAAGAATGACGGCCCTGGAGTGGCCACACATGGATTTAGATCTGGATCTAAGACAAGGGCCACACATGGATTTAGATCTGGATCTAAGACAAGGGCTACACATGGGCCATAACTGGCTGACAGGATTTATGCCATTGCACAGGAGGCCAGCAGTGTCAGAGTACACATTCGGGCCAAGACTGCTTGCTATGGTGTGTGTGTGTGTGTGTGTGTGTGTGTGTGTGTGTGTGTGTGTGTGTGTGTGTGTGTGTGTGTGTGTGTGTGTGTGTGTGTGTGTGTGTGTGTGTGTGTGTGTGTGTGTGTGTGTGTGTGTGTGTGCGTGCACCATGAAGCTTTTATTAGGCTACTAAGTTTGTGCGTGTGAACTTCAACTTCAACCCACAACTTCACAACTTCCAGAAGTGTTGCATTGACAGATGCATCATGATAGATGCATCATGATCACACTTAATCTATATATACACAGCAAACACTCCAGTGTTAAATTAACTCTCCTGGGAATTTATTTTAGACCACACCTTAAAAGTGTTAAAATAAAGGTACATTAAAATCTCAATCTCATGAGCCCAACTAAAACATTGATCACCATAATGGTGACTTAAAATATAGATTTTCTCCTTCAGTGATTCTGCTTGTTAACATCAGGTGTCTTCAATATTGCTCAATAATCACTCAATTAACCCTTAGAGGTCGGAAAACGCGTCCTCACGTTTTGCTGGATTTTTTCATTATCAGTGCAAAAGAGAATCAAATTACTCTGTGTGTATTTTTTTTGTGGATACTCACAATAAAAACAAAGCTTTGTGCTTTTCGTCAAATAAAGAAAAATAAACAAGATGCGCGTTTTACCTTCTCTCTGTCAGTGAGGTCCGTTCTGAAACGCGTCCGAAACATTAACTGTAACTCTGTCAATACTTGTCACAGAGATACGAGAGATGTCTCTTTATGAAGCTGAGATTGTCTTCTTTTAAATGAAGTAATTTATTTTAAAAAAAAAAATTCCCAGTTTATGTAATCCGTTTGAAACCAAGGAGAGTTACAGTTTTTTCGCTCTCCCTTCATTATAGATAATTAGGTGAGCCCGCCACACCCCCAGCGCTTTTGACATGGTAAATAGGCGATATGCATCCCACACGCGGCACGCCCCCGATCACTGCATAACAACATGAAGATTCTTCATCAGAGATGCACTGATAGTTCATCGCGTTTTAGGGATGGAAGCACGCTACTCCTTCAGAGGATTATAGACAGCGGGGAATAATTAACCTTTTCCTCAGTGGAATTTGAAACTCAGACGAACGGTTGCATTTTGAAGAACAAATTGACCCCGAGGATACAAGTTCGGAGTAAGTTGTTTAGTGTTTTATAATTCCTTTTCTGATCATAGAGCTCAAATGCATTTTCAGACTATAGTAAATATTAACTCACAACATTCGTGTAGGCCTATACGCTCGTGTAAACTTTTTAAATAACTGCTTAGGTTGTAATGATTTAGTGAAATATATTGATCTGCAAGTTTTGTTAGAGTTCTTCTGTGGTCTTGTGGTTAGATCGTTTGCCAAGCGTGTTAGAGGTTTATGGGTTCGAATCCGCCATTGGCATATTTTTTTTCTCTCATCAAAACCGAATATGTTCATCAGTGGTTACAGTCTATATCAAACACACACGTATATAGGACACACGTTTGTGTGCATTTTATTTTGTGATTTCACCGGAATGAATAGTGACCGCAATGGCAATAGATTGAAAGAGCACATCCTAAGAGCAAGTGAAGACTGCGCGCGCGCCGCCACAAGAGACTGTATCCATGACACTGATAGCAGGACACGAGCGCTCAGCTTGAGTTCAAAAACAAAACATTTTAGCTCTAGATCTCTTATTTAAGAGTGGACTAAATGAATGCTCTACTAGTTAACTAGAGATGTTTTATTTGTATTAGGTACAGCCGTTCATTGAGTGTATCAGTAAATGCGTGCGGTCTATATGGGCCATAAACAGATACTCGCGGTTACGCGGTCTACCCATCAATAGATGTTTCTCTGTCCATCAACAAATACATTGTGCATCTATAATCATAATTGTCCATCAGTTTACTTTGGATAATGTGCTAACAGTTTTTTGCTTTTGTTTTGTTGTGTTTACATCGTCACCATCAGTCTTCAGAAATCATTCTGATATATATATTTTTTTTAAATCAATGTTGTAAACAGTTGTGCTGCTTAATTTTTTTTAACCTGTGATAGATTTTTAGGATTCTTTGAATGCACTTTTTTTTATTTTTATAAGCACTATATAAGCAATATTATATATATATATTTTTATATAAAAAAACAAGTTTGGTCTTTTTATGTTTTTTTTTTTGTTTTTTTTTTTGAAAGGAGGTGATATGAATGACTTTAAGTCTTTATGTTCTTAGGAAAGATTTCTATTTTGAATAAATGCTGTTCTTTTTAACTTTTTATCTTTTTATTCATCAGTGAATCATTCTTAGTTCAGGCTGCCTCACAGCACCTTGATGGGCCATTAGCCATTGGGGGAGTGTCTTTAGTCTTCCCAGGTGTAAATCACATTAATATTCATGGACATTCACACTCCCACGCATACAGCACTGCTGACCCAAAAACTGATGTAAGTTCAGTAAGTAATTCAAATTGTTATATTGATCTTTCTGAAAGGGTGGTCAGAATGATTTTCACTTAATTTTGAAGTAAAAATTCTAGCCTACAAGAATAGTAACTCAAAAGTATTGTTTACAACTATTCAGTATGTGTTAAATGGCCTTATTGCGGTGACATTTTGTTTCCCAAAACGTACTAACCACGCATATTATTTTTTTTCTATAAAATGCAAACATGTACATCCATTTTGCTCACATATTATTGTAGCAGACTTTGTACTGAATACAGCAAATTTATATGTTGGCAAATGGTATGTTTTAAGTAGCTGAAATAAGCACAAATGTCAGGGCATGCCAAAACACCTAAAGAGCCCAAAACAGCTCAGACCCCAGAGGGTTAATCACTTAATTAATTATAACTTAATTATATCTTTAAGACCGCTTAAGTACGTTTTCAACGGAAAACTTTTTATGTTCATTTACACGACAATGCCGTTTTGGGTGCCTGAAAATATTTGAAACATTTGAAAACGACGTGAATCTCTAAAGATTATGACATTCCTGGGATTCTGTAATGTTTCAGTCCCCCAGACTTTTTAAAGTGGTGGTTCACCAAAATGAAACATTAAAAGCTTTCCACAATATTTTGGTATGTCCAATATAATGAATTTTAAAAAATACATTTAAATAATTTTTATCATAAAATAAAAATTATGCTCCATCCTAACCTCTTCTTTAGACAATATCTGCCCTCTCTCCTCTAGGCCAGCACGCGCCACTCCCTCTAACCCCTGGTTATCTGAGGTTCTTCGTGAACACCGGACCAAGCTCAGGGCAGCGGAGAGGAAATGGCGCAAATCAAAAGACACATCTGACCTCAGTAGGTATCAATCTCTGCTCTCTGCCTTTTCTGTTGATGTTCACACCGCAAAATCTTCATATTTCCACAACAAGATCAACAGTGCCTCTAACACACGAACACTGTTCAAGACATTCAACTCTCTCCTCTGTCCACCTCCACCACCACCCACCTCCTCACTTACTGCTGATGATTTTTCTAACTTCTTCACTAACAAAACTACAACTATCAGCAGTCAGTTCTCAGATTTACACACTCAGGAACCCAGACTAACCTCTCCCACAGCCAATAACCTTCTCTCTTCCTTCTCTCCACAAACCGAGGAAGAAGTATCTCAACTTCTCCTCTCCAGTCATCCTACCACCTGCCCTCTAGACCCCATCCCCTCACACCTTCTACAAGCCATCTCTCCCACACTTCTACCAGCTCTTACACACATTATAAACTCATCCCTCCACACTGGCATTTTCCCTACAGCATTTAAGCAGGCTCGGGTAACTCCACTGCTTAAAAAACCAACATCAAACACATCACTTCTAGAGAATTACAGACCTGTCTCTCTCCTACCTTTCATTGCGAAAATACTCGAACGAGTTGCTTTTAACCAAGTATCATCCTTCCTGTCTCTGAACAGCCAGCTGGATGTCAACCAATCTGGCTTCAAAAAAGGACATTCTACCGAGACTGCACTACTGTCGGTCACAGAAGCCCTGCGGATCGCAAAAGCTGCTTCCAAATCATCAGTTCTCATTCTGCTGGACCTGTCTGCTGCCTTCGACACTGTGAATCATCAAATCCTCTTGTCCGCCCTCTCATCACTGGGCATCACTGGAACTGCCCTCCACTGGTTTGAGTCCTATCTCACAGGTAGGTCCTTCAGGGTCGCATGGAGAGGCGAGGTATCCAAAGCACATCAACTGACCACAGGGGTTCCTCAGGGTTCAGTTCTTGGACCGCTCCTCTTCTCTATCTACACCACATCATTGGGACCCATCATACAGGCACATGGTTTCTCTTACCATTGCTATGCTGATGACACCCAGCTCTACCTCTCATTTCAACCAGATGATCCCACAGTAACGGCACGGATCTCAAGCTGTCTGGCGGACATCTCGGCATGGATGAAGGAACATCACCTGCAGCTCAACCTGGCAAAGACTGAGCTTCTCGTCCTCCCTGCCAATCCGTCTCTACAACACGACTTCACTATCCAGCTAGACTCTTCCTCAATCACCCCATCAAGGTCAGTCAGAAATCTTGGAGTAATCTTTGATGATCAGCTGACCTTCACCGACCACATTACAAAGACAGCTCGATCATGCAGGTTTGCTATGCACAACATCAGGAAAATCAGGCCTTTTCTAATTGAGCATGCAACACAACTTCTCGTCCAGGCCCTGGTCATTTCTAGGCTGGATTACTGCAATGCTCTTATTGCTGGACTTCCATCATGTGCAACTAAACCTCTACAAATGATCCAGAATGCTGCAGCTCGTCTTGTCTTCAACGAGCCCAAAAGGGCCCACGTCACTCCTCTGTTCATCTCTCTGCACTGGCTACCACTCGCTGCTCGCATCAAGTTCAAGGTGTTGACGCTTGCTTACAGATTGACCACAGGTTCAGCTCCCTCCTACTTTCACTCGCTATTACAAGTCTACATCCCTACCAGAAGCCTACGATCGGTCAATGAGCGGCGGCTCGTGGTACCATCACAGCGAGCCACAAAATCACTCTCCAGAACTTTCTCATTCACGGTTCCATGCTGGTGGAATGATCTGCCCAGCCTCATTCGGAATGCAGAATCCCTGACAGCATTCAAAAGACAACTGAAAACTCATCTCTTCAGGGAGCACTTAACATAAAAAAAAATAAATAAAAAAAACCCTTTCCTTTAAATCGCCCCTTGCTTGGCTTAAGCTACTCCGAGCTATGTGTGAACTTTGTACTTTGAGCACTTCTTGCGTTGTTTTTGCCTTTTCACAATGACTCGCTTGGTTTTGTCCTCAGTTGTAAGTCGCTTTGGATAAAAGCGTCTGCTAAATGACTAAATGTAAATGTAAAATATTGTCTTATTTCTATTGTAAACTAAGCATTGTGTCAGGTCCCTTAGGTACTTCACTGAATTTGTACTTAGAAAATATTTAACAAAATGTAGACAGTGTCAATTGTTTTTGGCCAATGTTGTATTTATTTGTAATATTTTTCTAAAAAAATGCAAGATATTTGATTAAAAAAACTAAAAACTAAAAGTGATGTCCCTCAGTCTGAACTCAACCTTGCCATGCCAACTATTCTCCGCCAATAATAATTTAGACTCCACCCATATGTGACATCATTTATTTATTTTCTTCATATATCAAAAAGGTTAACAAAAGATGGGAATAAATCTTCAGGAGAGAGTAAGGCCTACAATAATAACAGAAAAGCAACAACACAAACTTCCCTGAGCTTCCTCTCTGACCAGAAACTGGAGAGAAAAAAATATATATATACAAAATAAAAAACACACACTCTCCCTACATTTCCCAGATAACTATAATCAACTGAACAGAGCTCATAAGAAGTTATACAATACATTTTAATTACCAACAGAAAATGAAGTAAATGCCTGCTTTCACAATATCTATTTTTATCATAATATAAAAACACACCTTTTTTTTTGCAACATTTTGACAAAAACAGAATTAAAGACAATTATGACAAAAATGAGTCAAGGCTAATCAAACACAGAGACAATAGGACTAAAGATGTTCTTCATCAGATCTACTGTGTCCAACTCTTGTACATCTTCCCAAACTAAACACAATGATGAACACATGAGCTCCAGGTGACAACATCCAAATACATTTCAGTATTTATTTACTGTTGATCATGTGTCGGTGTCAGAGAGACCTGGAGTCTCAACAACAGTTCCTGATCGACCATCAACTTCACCAACTCTCTCTTCACACACTCGTGACTGAATCTAGTCTTCATTCACTCACACACTCATCTCTTCCCAGAATACTGTTTCCTGTTGCACTCTTCCCATTTCCTGTCTTCCCGATCAGAGCAATCCTCAGACACTCCTGATCCTCTGATTGACCTTCAGCTCCTGAAAATCACAGCGGTAGAAAGAAGACTTAGAGAAATGAAGATCACAACTTTAACATTGTTGTGTTGTAGAAGTTGCAGCTGAATGATAATTGATTATGAACTGAAAAAAAACAACATCTTAAGTCACTTGCAATAATAATAATAATAATAATAAACTCAATGGATGGATACTAGGACTGGGTAAAAAATATTGATTTCTCGATTTTAATCGATTCTCATTTTTTCGAACCGATATGGATTCTTAAATCCCAAGAATCGATTAGTCATCCTGTTTTAAGTTAATGAATGAATGGAACATCGTAGAGCGCATCACATCCAATAAATCGCAATAATCTTTGTGCTTTGTTACTATTGATATGAAACAAAGTCTCAGATTTCAAATTACGTCCATTTTCAAAAACATAAATCCGATTTTGTCGCTGTGGCGTGAGATCGCTCTGACTCAGCTCAAGAGAAGCACATGATCTTCTCGTCCGCCTTAATAACACCAGTTACAGCGCCAGATAAACATGAATGAGCATCTGAAAGTGTGTTAAAGATAGAGTACAACTTATCGAAATCCGTATCGTGTCACATGGAGTCGCTCAATCAGTGTTTCAGCTGTGGAAAGACGACAGTTAAACAGCTTGTAAACAATGTCATGTAACGCCACATTTACCTCAGAAAAACCATATCCAGTGACCATAAACTCGTTAGCAGTGTTGGGGAGTAGTTAACTACAAGTAGCGAAGCTACTAGCTTAACTACATTTTTCAGTAGCTTGGCAGTAGCTCAGTTGCTTTTTAAACAGTGTAGCTTTTCCAGTAGCTAACTACTTTTTGCAGCAAGTAGCGGTGTAGCGCGAGCAAAAGCTACATTGCGTTTTGTCGAGCCTGCGCGAATCAGGAAATCAGCGCGATGCTCGGATATTCTTCTTCTTGTTAGATTACAAACAATTTTTTTGCCGTTACCGCCACCTGTTGTTTAATCACGCATCTTGCGGCTAACGGTTCACTGACGTACAGAAGTGGGTTGACACACCCCATGATGGAGATGGACGTGGCTGCAGATTTGGAGATGGAGAAACAATTAACGTTAATTACCGGTATTTTTAAGAAAATGTTCTACATGAAATTTACGTTGGATGTATATTTTGTTCTTGCAATGTTGTATTTGTTGCAATTTTGCACTTTTGACAAACAGTCTGAGATATTTGAGTGTTGTGTGTAACAGTGCTTTAAGTGGCCCAAAATAGGTGCCGGTACTCTATTATTATTATTTTTTTTTTTTTTTTTTTGCTGACTCCCCTCCTCCCCTGAGGTAACAACAACTATATTAAATGGGGTTTTATATACAGCAATCAACAGACGACAACTGGGACAAATATTGAGTCCTGGCACTTTAGCCACATCAGCCCACATTACCCCCCACAGCCATGTGCATTGAAATGCTAGGCAGTTAGGGGGGTTCGGGGACATGCTCCCCCGAGAACATTTTGATTTCTCTGACCTACATATGTGCAATTTAAGACCTTTTAAGGCTCAAAAATGGATAATAAATAGCTTTAAAACCATGTCAGTGTGCATTGGATTATTTGCCATTACCTGCTCTCTCATAATCTTTCTTTTTCTCTCAGTCTCAGTATCCTGCCGTATTTCTTCCCCTCCTAAAGCTGAACTTTGACTGAGTCTTTTCATTTTCGTCTGTGTCAGTGAAGAAATTAAACATAGGATCAACTGATGAGTTTATGAATCATTTTCCTAGATAAGTTAATTACTCAAGGCTACCAGATCAGCATTGCCAATAGGAACCTTCTACAAGCTTTGGAATTTGAAAAGTAATTTTAAATAATACAAATTATAGGCTACATTTAACGCAGTTGGTGGAGTTGGCAGACGTCCCCTTAGGCACGCGCTGTGGAAACGCGTCAAAGCATTCTCAGGTATAAATGCAGCATTATTGCAGGTAGGTGATTTTGAACGAATATTTAATGTTGATAATGGTTACATAATGTTAAAACTAATCCTGCTATTGATCTAAGACTGCCGACCCGTGCCGAACAGTGGCAAGGGAAAACAAATGTCCGGCGAAATATTGAACCTAAAACTAACTTTACCGCGCTCAACCACTGTGACTGCATTTCACGCATTTGTAATAGCTCGCGTTCAGCGGGGAGGAATGTAATGTATATGGGTAATGTAGTCTCTGCTCTCAGGGACGAATAAGGAAGCGCTTAATTTTGTTCAGTCTGTGTATGTATCAATGACGTGCGGTCTGGTAGGCAAAGTAGGCACTGCCTACCCTGCCAAAATTAAAAAAATAAAATGTTTATTAAATAATAAACTTGCATTGTATTTTTACAGTTTATTCTTGCGATTTCTATAAGCAATATATGTGTTATTCCAATTGTTTAGACGTTATGATGACAAATGTTGCAGTTACGCATAGTCAAATCAAAAACAAACGGCAGAATAAGCAGTTAAACATGTTGCGCATGCGCACTTCGATCCTGTATTCTTCAACATGTACGGCAAAAAGCACAAATCTGCTCTGCCTTTGGGCGTAAATGTGGTATGCTAGTAATCATCTACGTTACGTATCAGACATGGACCAATTAAAATCGAGATATCCCTGGACATTTGCGCAGCTGACGTCATTACACCACAGCTAGCCTACGCCTAATCTCCGCCAAATTCAAAGTCAAAATGACAGCACCGGCCGTGATCAGAGTTAAGAAATTTTTCCAAGCTCGATTTTAATTCAAAATCTGAGTTAATAGCAAGAGGGAGGTCTACGCCAGCCTTAGATGGACTAGTGCAGCAAAAAGGCCCAAAAATTGTTCGATCGTTTCAGATCGAACAGACTGGTATGTTATATTGGCTATGTTGTCTTCACGAGGAAAGAGCCAGTGGTGTAGTCTACGTGATACGCAGGTATACGCCGTATACCCACTAGAAAATGTCCACGATTTCCGTATACCCACTAGGAAATGTCAAAGATCTCCGTATACCCACTTTAAAACGCGTGAGGATTCGTAACAACATTGTTTTGTAAAAGAATTTTCATTCATAAATTCACCCCGCCGTGACGTCTGTGTTTGCGCAGCGACACGGATCGAATCGCGGAAGCCAGCAACAAATGTAGCTAACAAATAACCTAGGCTACTGTAAAGCGGAACGTCACGCAATTTAGCCATTTTTGAATGAATAAATCAAAAGTAGGCTAATGATAGAATCAAATCTCGATATTTACTAAGTGTCTGAATATTAAAGCTCAAAAAGACTGCTATTGAAATAAACTCCGGCGTGTTTCTGTGAATGAGCGCTCAATGTGTGCTCTAGCCTACTACACACTGAACACTACACACTGAGCACTACACACTGACGCGCGCGTGACACTCGTGGTGTTTTCAGCGTCTATGAGGAGAACATGCACACATTTGAACTTCATTGCAGAGCTTTTATGAGAGTCACTTCACAAGAATTTTACCATTTCATTTGATAAAACTACCGTCGTTCATTCGTATCATATACACACTCACAAACTTTAAAGTCTTCATGACAACCTTTCAAAATCAAAGTTTTGTATAACTTAAAATATAAAATATAACAGAAATATTTTACTATTGCACAGTAGAGTATACTTCAAGTATATCACAGTATACTCACTACAAAAAACTAGACTACACCACTGGAAAGAGCGGAAGATGGATTTTATGTAGGCTACAAATAATCCACCGATTGGTGAGTCAAAAACTATTTTGGGCTTAATATTGAATTGATAAAAGTGGTTAAATTAACATTCATGCAAGCCATTTGCCTTAATATTCAATTGAGCAGTGTGTGATTTTACCTTTGCTGACTGACAAACATAATTGGCCGCGGTGCAACAATTAAAGATTAAGAATGGTTGCATTCTGATGCTGGAGTGGACATCTAACGTTACCTGTGTGTGTGTGTGTGTGTGTGTGTGTGTGTGTGTGTGTGTGTGTGTGTGTGTGTGTGTGTGTGTGTGTGTGTGTGTGTGTGTGTGTGTGTGTGTGTGTGTGTGTGTGTGTGTGTGTGTGTGTGTGTGTGCGCGCGCGAGACAAGTGTGTGTGTGCGCGCGTGCGTGCGTGCGTGCGTGCGTGAGAGAGAGAGAGAGAGAGAGAGAGAGAGAGAGAGAGAGAGAGAGAGAGAGAGAGAGAGAGAAAACACATCCTGATTTGATGTGTACATTTCTTGATATGCCGTGCTTGTGCGTAATGTTTACTGTTATTACGTATTATTAGCCTAACAATAAATCAGGTAATTTGGCTTTCATAACTCTGTGCCTAGCCTCTTTAAGACATCACCGCACGTCACTGGTATATATATACCAGTGACGTGCGGTGATGTCTTAAAGAGGCTATAGCATTATATATATAATGCTATAGTGTGTCAGTAGGTAATATCAGATTACATTTCTAAACATTCCTTTTGCCATTTATTGTAATAATCAGTTATCAATAATCAGATATTTGCACTTATATGGTGCAACTTTTCTAGAAGAACATTAATGGAATCGGTTTTGCACCAACATTGTAATTCTGTCCGATACCAATAAGTTGATCATGTTCATGTTGGTCAAAAACTTTAAAAAGGAGATGTTTAACACAACATTTAATCTCCAGAATAATATTTTCAGTCTGAATAATATTCAGACTGACAAAATAATAAAAATGACATTCTTCTTCATTTAAATAATAATAACGACATTCTTCTTCTAAATACCAATAGGCTAAGCGTCATTAGTAATAAAAATCATAATAATGAGAAGAATATTACAAATTGTCATGCAATTATTAATGTGAATGAATGGTACTCCACATCACATCATCATCACTATTGTACACCCCAATACATGTGACATGATACGAAATTAAATGCTAATTGTTTCAAAACACATGCTGTAAAATAATGCATTGTGATAGGTTTCTCTTCTTTGCCGTCTTCCGTGTGTCCATGGCGTAAAATGAGGGTGTGGGGGAAGCGGAGACTTGAATATATAGGGGCGTGTTATTCTAATGACGATTACGTACACCTGGATTTCAAAGGTACGCACCGCTTCATACATCAGGTGGTGAGAGGAGTGTAAGCATAATCTTACGCCAACTTATACGCCCGTTTCTATGCAAGAATGATAAATGAGGGCCATTGAGCATGTGAACCGTTTTGCCATGCTGCATTTATCACAGTAAAACCCCGCGCCCATAGCCAGTCGGATCGAGCTCAATCAGATCGATTAAGCTGTTTTCATGAAGGCTTTGCAGTCCGATTGAGCTGTCAATCCCATTATAAGGGGCCATGTAAACGCAGCTATAGTTAGAGCTTACTAAAGCGTATTTGTCTGACCAGAGAATGAGAGTGAGGAAGAAATTGAAAACCTTACGGAAAGGACAAAAAGTGTGCTGGTCAAATGCTGAAGTTACAGCTGTAATGTAACATTTTAAGGCACATATAACCAAAGGAAAACTGGCCTCACTGACTGAATGCTAGCAGTGTAAGACCACTGAACATCCTTTCCGTGGGTTTACAATTTCTGCCTCACTCTCATTCTCTGTACAGAAGAATACGTACTTTAGTAAGCTCTAAACACATCAGAGCTCATGTACTTACAATGATGGTTGTATTGACACGATACCTGTTCTAGAGCTGATGTACAGCCCAAACAAACTTTGTTGAATAATTTTCCTGTTATCTCTGTAAATCTGCTTTGAAACTTGACAATTCTGTTGACATTTTCTGGAAATAACAGAATTGTATTTTTAGGTAAACCGTCGCTTGTAATTTGGTTTCTCTACATGTTGCAGCATTTATTGCATGTTGAGTGAGTTAATTTTGTACATTTCAAAGCCTGTTTAAAGACATCTTTAAAATGTGCCTATTTCCAAGGGCTGTTTTGTCAATCTTTCCGAAGTTTTGAATGGTTCTTCTGCTTGCCATTTCAATATGTCAAAACAGTAATGATGCTGTATGCTTTCTGAAAGTTTTATTGACCATGTTTTTAAGTTTGTAGATGTCACTTTCACATGACATGATGGTACAACTAAAAAAAAAACTCAATGTTTATGATGATATTATTGAAGTCATAATTAAAGCACTTCTAAAACACTTCTGTCCCTGTAATGCAAGTTATTTTGTGTATTGTATTGGAGATCCGGTACTCTTTAATCACCTTAGTCTTGGTAATCCACCATATCGTCAGGTTTGTGTGTGTGTGTGGGCATGTACCATTAAACACACTTGTCCTTATAATGTTGGATTGTGCAGTTGTGTATTGTATTGAAATACAATCGTCGGAAGTGAATCAATCAAAACTAACTTTAGCTGGACAATAACTTTATTCTAGAGCTGCTGTAAAGCCAAAACAATCTCTGTTACTTTCATTTCCTATTATCACTGTAAAGCTGCTTTGAAACAGTCCATATTGTTAAATGCGCTATATAAATGAAGGTGACTTGACTTGACAAATACAATCTGAGTTAAATTAAAATATGTCCTGGCTCTTCCAAGCTTTATAATGGCAGTGAATTAATCCCATAAAAGTGCATCTATCCATCATAAAAGTGCATCTGTCCATCATAAAAGTGCATCTGTCCATTATAAAAGTGCTCTACGGCTCTGGAGGGTTAATAAAGGCCTTCTGAAGCGAAGCGATGAGTTTTTGTAAAGTAAACTAAGTAAAATTCTGGCCATACGTAGTCTACTTGCACCTAAAGCACAACTTACGCAACTTGTGACGTCAGAAGTAGCATAGTGCGTCATGGCATAATATTAGCGTAAATATCAGCAGTGTGTCACATTACTCACATAAGTGGCACATTGACTTAACTCAAATCCATATGTTTGTTTGGCCGGGAGCTAGTTATTTTACTTGATCAAGTTTTAAATGTGCTTATTTTTCTTTTTGTTTGCCGTGTGATGTTTCTTGTAAGCGGCAGAAATGGCAGCACTCTCTTAAAGGGATACTCCACTTTTTTTGGAAATAGGCTCATTTTACAACTCCCTCATGGTTAAACAGTTGAGTTTTACCGTTTTCGAATCCATTCAGCCGATTTTCTGATATTTAGAAGAATATCAGTAAGCAGACAGTTTCTGGTCTCATTGACTCCCATAGTATATTTTTTTCCTACTATGGAAGTCAATGAGACCAGAAACTGTCTGCTTACTGATATTCTTCTAAATATCAGAAAATCGGCTGAATGGATTCGAAAACGGTAAAACTCAACTGTTTAACTCTGGGGGAGTTGTAAAATGAGCCTATTTCCAAAAAAAGTGGAGTATCCCTTTAAAAAAGGTTGCAAAATGTGACCATTTAGTCGCTGTATTTTTGCTTTGACATGAGCGCCACCTACTGTCAGAGAGCGAATGTGTTTTTTTTGCATCGATTTGAACTGACAAATTAGACATTCCTGTTGGTTGAACAGGAGTTAATAGATCTCAATCAATCAACAGAGTGTCCTGTGTTCACACACACACACATGGCTATAGTTGGAGAGGAGAGATTTGGCTATAGGGTGATGTGTGGATAACTTACACAGAAGAGACTTTGTTTCTCAGCACATGAAAATAAACTACTTACCGTGATCTCAGACTGTGTTTAAGTGATTTCTCCACTGTGTGGATCTTCATGTGTAGCTTCAGGTGACTTTTAATAGAGAAACTTGACCCGCACTGATCACACATGTGCGGCTTCTCTCTGCTGTGGATCCTCTCATGCGTTTTTAGATGTGATGACTGACTGAATCTCTTGTCACAGTGTGAACACTTGTAAGGTTTTTCTCCAGTGTGGATCCTCTCATGTTTTTTCAGAGTTGATGACTGACTGAATCTCTTGTCGCAGTGTGAACACTTGTAAGGTTTTTCGCCAGTGTGGATCATCTCATGTGTTTTCAGATATGCTGAAAGACTGAATCTCTTGTCGCAGTGTGAACACTTGTAAGGGTTTTCTCCAGTGTGGATCATCTCATGTATTTTCAGATTTGATGACTGACTGAATCTCTTGTCACAGTGTGAACACTTGTAAGGGTTTTCTCCAGTGTGGATCATCTCATGTGTTTTCAGATGTGCTGATCGATTGAATCTCTTGTCACAGTGTGAACACTTGTAAGGGTTTTCTCCAGTGTGGATCCTCTCATGCGTTTTCAGAGTTGATGACTGATTGAATCTCTTGTCGCAGTGTGAACATTTGTAAGGTTTTTCTCCAGTGTGGATCATCTCATGTGTTTTCAGAGATGATGAATGACTGAATCTCTTGTCACAGTGTGAACACTTGTAAGGTTTTTCTCCAGTGTGGATCCTCTCATGTATTTTAAGATGTTGCAACAGACTGATTCTCTTGTCGCAGTGTGAACACTTGTAAGGTTTTTCTCCAGTGTGGATCCTCTCATGTGCTTTCAGATATTCTGATCGACTGAATCTCTTGTCGCAGTGTGAACACTTGTAAGGTTTTTCTCCAGTGTGGATCATCTGGTGCAGTTTTAAACCAGTTGCTGTAGTAAAAGTCTTCTCACACTCAAAGCACTTGTACTCTCTCACACCAGTATGAATTTTCTGATGTGCATGTAAAGATTGCAGCAGTGAAAAACTCTTTCCACACACAGAACATGAATGTGGCTTCTCCTTCGTATGAACTCTCAGGTGTGTCTTTAGGGCTGATGCCCTAAGAAATGTTTTGCCGCATTGACCACATGAGAACGGCTTCTCTCCGGTGTGGATCCTAATGTGACGCTCAAGACTTTGTTTGCTTGTGAAACTCTTCCCACACTGATCACATGTGAACGGCTTCTCTCCGGTGTGGATCCTCATGTGCAGCTCAAGATTTTGTTTGGTTGGGAAACTGTTTCCACACTGAGTGCAGGTGAAAGATTTCTTGGCTCTTCTTTTCTTTAAAAATGTATTTTTAGTCTTTGAGCGACTGAAAGGTTTTCCTCCAGGTTGGACATGATGTTCCTCCTTCACTTCACTCAGTCCTTCGCTCTCCTCCTTCACTTCACTCAGTTCTTCTCTCTCCTCCTTCACTTCACTCAGTTCTTCTCTCTCCTCCTTCACTTCACTCAGTTCTTCTCTCTCCTCCTTCACTTCACTCAGTTCTTCTCTCTCCTCCACTTCACTCAGTTCTTCACGCTCCTCCTTCACTTCACTCAGTTCTTCTCTCTCCTCCTTCACTTCACTCAGTTCTTCTCTCTCCTCCTTCACTTCACTCAGTTCTTCTCTCTCCTCCTTCACTTCACTCAGTTCTTCATGCTCCTCCTTTACTTCACTCAGTTCTTCTCTCTCCTCCTTCACTTCACTCAGTTCTTCACTCTCCTCCTTCACTTCACTCAGTTCTTCTCTCTCCTCCTTCCCTTCACTCAGTTTTTCACGCTCCTCCTTCCCTTGACTCAGTTCTTCACTCTCCTCCTTCACTTCCATCAGGTCTGACATGAAAGAAAAAAAGTATTTCATTTATTTTTCAGTACATCAATATAATTAACCGAGAGAAATATAAAGTGAAAAGGACATGAGAAATGTGGCCACATGCGCAAGAGAGAGACAATGGGAAGACAAAAACAATCTTTAATATAGACTATACTGCATTATAGGGCTGAAACGATTCCTCGAGTTACTCGAGTTACTCGATTACAAAAATTCCTCGAGGCAAAAACTCCGCCTCGAAGCCTCGTTAAATCCCTATGACGCGCACTATACGCGGATCTATACTATAGCGCGTGATACATTTTGAATTTATTTGGCGCGATGGCGGAGAGTAAAGATGTCCATAAACGGCAGAGAATGTCTAAAGTTTGGGATCATTACATAAAAAGGAAGAGAACAAGGTGCAATGTGTCTACTGCAAAGTAGACCTGGCATACCACAACAGTAGGACAATGAATCAGCATCTGAACCGAAAACATCCACTCCATGCTGTCTCACCAAGCGTCGCTGAAACAAGGTAACCTAATGGTGTGTTCACACCGAACGCGAATAGAGCGTCAAATACGCGCCTATCGCGTCTGCTTGAACATTCGCTCGAGTCCAAAATTTTCAACGTGCGCGGAAGACGCGTCATTCGCGACGCCTGGCGCGAATGATGCGTCTATTCGCGTCTTTGCATTGACTTTGTATGTAATCTACTCGCGTAAATAATTAAATTTGCGTTCGGTGTGTGAACCCCTTCACTCACACACACGCATACACCCGCGTCTCTCTCACGCGCCAGTCAGATCAATTGCGCAATGCATCATTATGCTTAAACTTTTATGTAGCCACGCAACAATAATTTTAGCATGCATTCACTGTATACACCGCGACGTGATGGAGGAACAAATATTGTGTTGCAGTCTTCTTTGCGAGACCTTGTTTGTATGTCACGTCTTCCAAATAGTTATAGACAACAACAAAAAATGAAATTCCCCAGCCTGTTTCTCCAAATCCACTCATACTTTTGGGGAAGACATTTTAATCTGCTACCAAAGTAATTAAGCATATAACATTGTCGGCACTTATACGAAATGGGTAAAAATAGCAGTAAATAGGATTCGTTTTGGAGCCAAATGTTGGAGTTGGAATAAATACCAGTTTTTTTTTTTTTTTTTTTTTTTTTTGAGAAATAAAAGCCAAATGCTTGATCATTTTACAGCCACATCATTTTCGTTATGCATTATTTGTTTTGGTTGTTTAAAAATACACACAAAAAAATTATCCGATTACTCGATTAATCGATCGATTAAGTGCTAGATTAATCGATTACAAAAAAAAAAACGATAGCTGCAGCCCTACTGCATTAATCATAGACTAACTGATCTATAAATGAACATGCATCCCAGAAACTGTGTGATTGATTTATTGTCTTGTGTACTATTATGTATATACTATGGTATTTTATTATACAACCAACTAACGGTCAATGTAACCTCACCTGTATCATGTCTCCTACCTAATTAATCCTCATTTAATGACTCACACTTTGATGTACATCACCTTCTCTTAGAATGCAGTGTGGATTTGTTATATCTATCTGAGCATTAATGAACAGAAAAAGGGTAAGGCAGAGGTATAACCACACTTAAGACAAAGACTCATCAATCTTGCCCACAGAGGAAATTCCCGCCAGAAAGTCCACCCTTCTCATTTGTAAGGCAAACCCGGAGAGGTGGGACCTTTCTCGGGCTTTATTAGAGACAGTCCACAGTGACCTCACTCTCTTAGTTTTTCTCATCTGGCCACAACACTGCTTCTGCTGATACTGGGGAACCCCTCCCACTCCAGGGCCCAGCAGGCCGTGAGCATTGTCGGCCATGCTTTCACGCTCCCAAAGGGAGTCAGACTGCCTCTTTAATCCAGAAAACTGCAATCTAACCATCACTGAACGGGCAACGATCAACTCTTTGGCCTTCTCTGTTTGTCCCGTGTGCTGTGCGGTCCGGCGTGGCCTCAGCAGGGCTCAGGGCCCCAGGCCTTGACCCAACCAGCCATGTGCTCAGGCAGGAGAGAGAGGACTCGCTCTCAAACACAACTGAACGAAGGACATCCTCGGGAGTTTGGCACAACATCTTCCAAGGCCGAAGAAGTCCATTGCAACTCACACCATTTACTCTGCGTGTCCTCCTCGGACCAGGGCTAGCAGGCCACAGTCTGCACTCCAGCCATATTAACAGTGTCAAACTAACCATGCAATTTCATCATCTTCTTATATTGTCAGCAGCCATATCACCCTGTAGCCCAAGACTGGTTGCCCACTGAAGCTAAGCAGGGCTGAGCCTTGTTAGTACCTGGATGGCAGACCTTCTGAGAAAACCAGGTTGCTGCTGGAAGAGGTGTTAGTGTGGCCAGCAGGGGG
The DNA here is from genome assembly GCA_036326025.1 of Chrosomus eos. Classification (NCBI taxonomy): domain Eukaryota; kingdom Metazoa; phylum Chordata; class Actinopteri; order Cypriniformes; family Leuciscidae; genus Chrosomus; species Chrosomus eos. The sequence continues at coordinate 153,668 of JAZAVI010000089.1, read as the reverse complement.
TGCTCTCCCTGTGGTCCGTGTGGGTCCTAACACCCCAGTACAGTGATGGGGACACTATACTGTCAAAATAGCACCGTCCTTCGGATGAGACATTAAACCGAGGCCCTGACTCTCTGTGGTCACAAAAAATCCCAGGATGTCCTTCGAAAGAGTAGGGGTGTAACCCCGGCATCCTGGCCAAATTTGCCCCTTCGCCTCTGTCCATCATGGCCTCCTAATCATCCCCATATATACTGATTGGCTTCAATACTGTCTCCTCTCCACCAGTAAGCTGGTGTGTGGTGAGCGTTCTGGCGCAATATGGCTGCCGTCACATCATCCAAGTGGATGCTGCACATTGGTGGTGGTTGAGGAGATTCCCCCGCTTCTATGTAAAGCGCTTTGAGTGTCCAGAAAAGCGCTATATAAATGTAATGAATTATTATTATTATTATTATTATTCATCCAACGGAGAAGAAAATTATTGAAACTTCAACATTTGACCAGGGATGGGAATTGATAAGATTTTATCAATATCAATGCCACTAACGATTCTGCTTATCGATCCGATTCTTTAACGATTCTCTTATCGATTCCTTATAGCACTGTGTGGAAAAAAGTAGTCATTCTTTTTCAAGGGAAAAAACCAAGTGGTTTTATTTGTTTTAAAGCTTACACTTGAGTAAGCAAACTGTACTTTTTATGTAATAAATGGAACCTTATTGTAAAGTGTTACCGATTAGTTATACACCGATTAAACCGTGAGTTCAATGTTGGAAAGATCAGTTGTTTTAACCATTCATTAAAACGAATCGGTTCAAATGAGTCATTAGTACGCGAATTGGACGTGTCATTATCGGACGTGTGCCGGCGGTTGGACGGACATCCCACAAGAAGTGTCGTCACAGAAAACATTTCATCACTGGATAGTTTTTTCGTTTATTTAAAGTGTGGTTTATGTCAGCTGAATGTGCGGAACGCTTTTCAGAGAAGATAAGGTATTTTAGCACAATTCACACCGACTCAGCAGTAGCCTAATTCAGGAAAAACAAATCTCTATTTTTCATTACAGTGAGGTGGTCTTCCTGCTGGACCTTAGGCCTGTCGCACCTCCAACGGTGCCTGTGGTGGACTGTGCATGACAGGGGCATCCTCTTCCCTGAGCCAGGCCTAGACCTGACTGCATACCGCAAGATTTTGCTGCAGGGTCTTCAGCTGGGGACCACCGCTCATTGACGTTTCGCCCCTTAACCCAGAACATCTCCTGGTGGCGGGGCAGTGAACAAGGACGTCTCCCTGACACCCCCTGCAGCAAAACCTAATTAGATGTTACTCCCCAAGCCTTATCTCGTCGTTTCAGCCAGAGCCAGTGGCTTGCTTTCTCAGCTTCTTCAGAGAGCTCTTTGGTGGATCTACTCAGTGTGGCTCCCCGCAGTCCCAGGTCTTTGAGCAGGCGTGATGTTGATCTGCCCACAAAGCCTCTGGCTCCCACCTCCACTGGGTACAGCCTCACACGCCATCCACTTTCTCTGCACTCCGCAACCAGGTCTGCGTACTTCGCCTTCTTTCTCTCGTAGGCAGCTTCCAGTCCCTCCTCCCATGGCACTGTCAGCTCGATCAATTTCACTGACTTCACAGCTGCAGACCACAGCACCACATCTGGTCTTAAAGTGGTGCTGCATATCTCCTGTGGGAACTGGAGCTGCCTTCCCAGGTCTACTTCCATCTTCCACTCTGCCCCTGGTGTTAACAGCTTGGCAGGTGGTCTCTTGCTGGTATGCATTGCCGGCTCCCCCTGCCTGAGGAAGCGGATCCTGCATCGACTCTCTGAAGGACTCTTGTTGTTTGCCTCCTGCCGACTTTTCTCCAGCACCTCAGCCAGCTTCCTGAGCACTTGGTCGTGCCGCCATCTGAGTCGACCGTGTCAGTGCTGTTTTGCAGCCCGACAGAACATGCTGGAGTGAGGCATTGATGGTCCCGCAGAGGTCACAGGATTGCTCTATTCCAAGCCATTGGTGGAGGTTTTTAGGGCTCGGGAGGGTGTCGTATGTTGCCCTAATGAGGAAACTGAGCCGAGCCTGTGGCAGTTTCCAGAACTCTGCCCAGCTGATTGCTCGGCTCGCGACACCCTCCCAAGTTGTCCACCGCCCCTGCTGCCCCTGTGCCACAGACCTCACTCTGAGCTCCTCCTGCTCAATCCTAGTGACCTCTGCCACAACAAGGTCCTTCCTCTCCTTCCTGCTTGCCTTGGACCATAGGATAGGTGGCTCGCTCCATCCGAGGCCTGCCCGCCCTGTCTGAACCATGCCCACAACTTCTCGATGTTGCAGTCTTCCCATCACCTTCTGCACCTCCTCCTTAGCCCTCCATTTCCTTCCAGTTTCAACTCTGACATTTGCATCAGCCACTGCCCTGTCGGAGGAGTCCCTTAATTCCATCACCAGCCTTGCCTTCTCCTGCCTGTAGCCCAAGGTGATGGATTTCAGGGGTAGCTGGAGTGAGTTCCATCCATACAGACCAGCGGCTGAGAAGCACCGTGGTAGGCCGAGCCATTTGCGGATGAAGGAGTTGGCTTTTGCCTCCATCCAGCCTACGGCGGATGAGGTGACTTCACACAGCTTCAGAGGCCACATCACCCTTGGGTACAGGGTGAAGTGATAACACCACACCTTGTACTTTCCAGGTAGCTGGCTTGCATCAATCTTGGACAGGCCTTCTGACAGCTGCCGAAGGATGATTTTCCCCATATCCTTGTCTGAGAGACCAGATGTATAAAGTCTTCCCAGGCTTCGGATGGGCTGATCCACAATGCGGGGGATGTCTGTCATTTCTCTCCCCCTTTCGCAATGAGAGGCTCCTTGACTTCTGCGGCTTGAACTTCATCCTGGCCCAAGTGATTAACTCATCCAGCCTCTTAAGCAGCCTGGATGTGCATGGGGCGGTTCGTAGCAGGCAGGTGATGTCTTCCATATAGCTCCTTAGGGGCGGGAGCCTCTGGCCTGCAGGCAGCCGGACCCCACCCACCACCTGCCTTGCCCCGATCAGGATGATCTCAAACGCAGCCACAAAGAGGATGGGGGAAATGGAGCATCCCATTGCGATCCCAACTTCCAGTTGTTGCCAGCCAGTTGTGACTTTTTTCAGTGCAAAGCACATGTGCATGTCCTGGAAGTAGTTTGTGATCATGCTTCTTATGTTATCTGGGATGTAGAAGAATTCCAAAGCATAGGCTATTAGCAGATGTGGCACTGACCCATAGGCATTGGCTAGGTCTAGCCATATGACGTGTAGATCTTTCTTCTCCCTCTTAGTGGTCTGGATCTGTTCCCAAATCATGGAAGCATGCTCTACACAGCCAGGAAAACCTGGAATCCCGGCTTTCTGGCAGCTGGTATTGCTGTAGTTGTTCTCCGTGAGGTAGGTGGTCATTCTTCTCGCCATCACGGAAAAGAAGATTTTCCCCTCCACATTCAGTAGAGCTATGCTCCTGAACTGCTCAATGGTCTTAGCGTTCTGTTGTTTGGGAATAGAGACTGCCACTGCCCTCTGCCACTCAGATGGTATGGTCTGCTTAATCCAGGTGATTTTCGTTAGGGTCCATAGCAGCTTCAGCACTCCTGGGCAGTTCTTATACAGCTTGTACGGTATTCCGTTCGGGCCTGGTGCTGAAGCGGATCTTGCCCGCTGAATCACCTGCCTGACCACGCTGAGCTTGGGTGCTGATGCGTCAAACAGGGCAGATGGTTCTGAGGGTCTAGGCACACACCCTGGCGAACCTAGGGGGTTGTTTCTTGCTGGGTCACTGTACTGAGTGCGGATGTGCTCCTGCAGTAATTCTTTGGAGATATCCAGGGTTCCACTTGTCTTCTCCTCAAGGAGCCCGCGTGCATGCCGGAATGGATTCCTGAAGAAACTTGATCTTTCCTTCTCCTTCCTTTTCATCCGTCTTCTGATCCGTTCTGCCCTCCGGAGGTTAGCAAGGCGTCTTCTGATCTCATCCCAGAGAGCTTTCAGGCCCACCTTCTCAGACTCTTCTGCCTTCCTCCAACGCTTGCGGAGCTGCCTTCTGCTTGCCACCAGGTCATCGATCTCTTTCTCCCTCCTGCCCTTTGATCTTATTGCGGCTTCTCTGATGGTCACCTCGCCATACCTGTTACTGCATTCTTCATACAGGATTTCCCCGAACAGATTTAGCTTGGCTACAACTGACCCGCACAGAGCTTTTTGCAGCAGCCCACTCAGATGTTCGTCCAACTTTCTCCACTCCTCAACCTCATTGGCCTTTGGCCACTTTATCCTGTTCCTTCGGAGTGGGTTTTTCAGGTTCCTGGCTCTTTGACTCGACTCCGTTCTTGGGTCACTTGGGGGTGCTACTGGGTTCACTTCTTGGGGTTCATCAACATCCCTTTCCTCCTCCTCTACCTCTGCAACATTGAGCCCGTTGGCACTGTGGTTGTCAACCCGGCCTTGGATCCCATTTGTCTGACCTGCCCCTACCGGGGCAGTGCAAGGTTGCATAAGGCTACCACCAGCACACTTCTTTCCCATGTGGATGTGAAGTCCCCTCAAAGTTGTTATTTTTTCCCAGCCACTCCCACACTTCCTTGGAATCTTCTCTTTTACCGATGTCCTTGCGTTCGTTACCGTGTGGTCCGCCCTTGTTGGCCCTTCTTTCATCCCGCCTCTCGGAGGGCCATCGGGTTGTTTTCTTTGTTTCTTTTTCGTAGTAGGCTTTGGGTGTCTTCCTCTTGGAAAACTAGAGGGTAGGGTTACTAGCCGGCCTCTCCCGATGCAGTCTATCCTGCTGCCACCAGTCTCTCCTTTAGTCTCCCGACCTTACCATTGTGTCGTTTATTTTGATTAATACGTGCGAGGGAGAGAGAGCAAGACAGCGCTTAGTGTTGAGACGGTGAAGCCGCCTTGCTCCGAAGACCAGAGAGAGTGTACGCGCCCGCGACCGGGGCTCTCTCTTTCTGCTCCTTCAGTTAAACATGCGCCCTGTCACAAGCGCAGCAGTTCATCTACATTACTCAACGATCAAATAAGACTTTGGCGGTACAAAAAATCGATTTGGACGCCGTGCTATGGTGCTTGATAAAGGACAAAAGGGACAGTTGTGAGTTCACGGTCTGTAGCCTATATACTATGGCTGACTCAGAGCAGGACTATGGCTGACTCAGAGCAGTCCGCACAGACGGACTTATCTTAAAATGGAACCATGTAGTATTACGGCTGTATCTTAATGGCATCTTTTTATTAATGAAGGCCAGTTTCACTGATATTAATATAGCTAATGATGTCTCGATGAAAATTCTTTCCCCCAAAATTTTAGGGTTATAAAATAGTCTGCACTGCATAAATTATAGGGGTGTGCGATTTTATCGATTCTGCGATATAAATCGATATTTTTTCCCCCAAGAAAGTATCGATTTTTAAGCCGCGAGTATCGATATATAAGTCCCATTCAACCCCCCCGTGTTTAACTTTGCTCGTCAACATATCGTGTCTTTTGCGCACTCAAGTTCGTTATTTCAAATGTAGGCGTGCGGCAAGCGCGCTCATAATTGAAGCAACGCGCTCATTTTCTCCAGACGCAGCGAGATGAAAACACCTCAACTTTTCAGAATGGCGCAAGCGCACCGTGACCGCAGTTCATGTGACAAGAACCAACCATCAGCTTCACCCTTTCCATAACAACATTAAAAGCTCGGTCAACATGAAGCATGGGGGTGCACCCAAACACTAAGGTTGTTTTTCTTTTCTCCGTAGATAAATCTTGTAGCAGAGCTATAGCAAGCGTTTTTAGGTCATGGTTGCTTAGCAACGACAGACGCCACGGGAAAATCGGACCTAATTTTACTATTAATAATAAAAGATAAGCTAATGTGCATTGTAAATGTCTGTAATAGGGATGCTCATTTCGGTTAATTTTCCCGACCGACAACCGCCACTCGTTAATCGATTATTAACCGTTAACTGATAAGATTATATTGGCATTAAATAAAAATAAAATTGACGCGTATCTGTGACCCATTAAAAATACCAAAAAAATGTTTTTATTAAAGGGTTTATTTTAACGTGCAACGTGCAAACAGCAGCATACAGGACAGATCAACAACAGAACCTGGATTCAGATCAAATTTCCACGCACCTGCCGCATTTCTGACAGTGACAACAGAGAAAAACAGAATAAAATAATATAAATAAAAAACATACAATAGGCCTAAGCCTACAATAAATATATATATTTTTAGCTTAAATAATTAACAAATTACGACGACAAAAAGAAAACACTGAATCAGTTTGTGTTGAAAAACCGGCTTTTGTTTTTCTCCATCAGACTACGTTTTTCCGTCAAATAAAAATAGCAGGCCTACCTCAATCCACAGCTTGTCTAGTTTTTATTTTAAAAAGTAGCATTACAGTCTACATGCTGTTGTTGTGTAAGTCTGGAGCGCAGCCTGTGGACTGTTAGACCCGCGGCAGAAAACACCGTCTCCGATGGCAAAGATGTTCGGGAACACAGAGATAACGTCTCGCTGGAATGGCCAGCTTCGGGAAGCGCCTTTCATTTGCTTGTGGGTGTTTGCTAAGCAAGTGATATTGCATTGTAGGCTACTTGCACTATTGCTTTATTTTAATATCCCGTAGCATCGTTTGCAAGTAACTTTGTCACCCTTTCTGTCCACATAGTAGCTACTACTTTTCGCTCGCTCCTCGCTTCATTTTGCTTGCTCAATCCTTGTTTATACTCGACGCGTCCGCAAGAGCGCGAGTCTCCACTGCGCTCTTGCGGACGCGTCGAGTATAAACAAGGCTTGGGAGAATATGTCTGTTGGCGCGTGTGGTTGCGCATATCGACGCGCCCAGTGAGTTAACAAATATTGGCTCTAATAGTATGTTTTTTATTTAACCATGAAGCAAAAATATAAAAAAAAGCTTTTAAAAAATAAATAAATAAACCGCTTAACTGATAGTATTAATCGGTCAAAATTGTTACTTTCGGTTAACGGTTAAACGGTCAATATGAGCATCCCTAGTCTGTAATTTATCTTTTTTGACTCATTCTTTTTATAAAAATGATTTAAAGGCTGAAATATGTGAGGTTTATCTTTTTATAAAACCTTTTTTCTCAAAACTTTATTTGCACTTTTTAACTCTCCATTGTTAATTGCAATACTGCACTTTATTTACTTTTCAAAGGCTTGCAAGCTACAGTTTGCACTGTTTCAATAAATGGAACTAATTTTCTAAACACATCTTTAATTCATTTTGTCCAGCATTCAAGCTGTAGACTCTGTCCAGTCAGAGACATATATTGTGTAATTGATGTTTTAGTTTTCAGTTCAATTAATTCAATCCAAGTAAATGGAACACTCACAAGATGTCACCAAAATCACTCTGTCCCCTTTAAATCTTTCAGAAAATGATGTAAGTGTATCGAATAATATCGAATCGTATCGAATCGTATCGTTGGCTGAATATCGTGATATATATCGTATCGTGAGCTGAATATCGTGTATCGTATCGTATCGTGAGATTAGTGTATCGCTACAGCCCTAATAAATTATAAATTAAATTAGAATAATCCTTATTAAAGTTACAAGTTTTCTTTAGTCAAAGAGTAGTTAGTAGTTTTCTCTGTTCTTTGGTTAAAGGTGGGGTATGTGATTTGGAAAAATACACAATTCAAATGGTCCTACCTTCTTTCCTCCAACGCTGGCCCTGACTGGGTCACGTGCGCTGGGGGAGGGGGGTATGGTACAACCGTTTGATTGACGAACTTACTGTCCAATGATTCTAGCTGGTCTTGCAAATGATTGGCTGGAGTTTTTCGAGTCCTGCCCGTTCCACAGATGATTAAATTGCTTAATTTTCATTTCAGTGCTTTTAACTCAGTGGCTGTAAGTGAGTTAGGAATAGGATTTCAAGTTATTTTGAAAAAATGGACAAAAAAGAGAATCACATACCCCACCTTTAACTTTACTGACAAGACAGAATTAGAGGCTACTGTCACTTTAAGATCTACAGCTGGTGACAGGATCTCACGCGTCTCATTCTGTCACTACTCTTTACTTCCATTTAAGATTCTATTTAACTCTGGGGTTAGTAATGGGCGATATAAACGATATGCGATATAAACGATATAAAATTGGTCTACGATAGAGATTTTAATTCTATTGCACTATCGCGATATTGCATGTTGACGCAATTTTCCCGCAAAAATTTAGAGCCACGAGCTGCAACCGGCAGCAACGCATCATCATATTCGTCATCTTGAGTAAACATGCGTCTGAAAGCGAAACGGAGGAGCTGGTGAAAAAGACCGGTGCAACATCCATTATTTGGATTAGGTTCGGATTTAAGCCGTCCAACGAACAGCAGCAAACTATACTCTGTAGGGGCAACAGTTCTGGCTAACACCTGTTTCACACATACTCTGTTGCAGTTCATATGGCATATGCGGTGTGTATTTTTTCCGTACCCATGTTAACAGGCCTGCACGCGGATGCGGTGGCAATGCGTTGAGATCGTTTCAGCACAGAGTCTGTGCTGCACGTGCTGAATTAAAGTGACTCGTGGTCAAAATGAACACGAATTGATATGAAAATATAGTAATCTCTCCTTAAATGCATTTATACTACTATTTTTCAATCATTTTCTTTTTAACTTTAAGCTCGGGGTAATAAGCAAGGAAAATTACACAGTTAAGTTACCTGGATGTTTGTCTCTTGTGGAGGTGGAAAAACAAGTTCTTTGTGACCGCAATATTTCTTGTAAAAAAGATTTAAATGCAAAAGAAAAGGTATGGTAAGCTGTTTTTGTCAATTGTGTACGCTTTAATTTAAAATGTTTGCAATTTTAACATAAATGTAGTAAATGTAGTTGCTTTTTAAGCTTTTTCTTTGTTAAAGTCTCTGCAGCTAGTGTACTTGGATTTTATTCATCTGCAACATTATGTTGTATAATTACAGTTTTGCATAATAAATGTTCTCAAAACTACATACGTTTCTTTTAAAACAAATAGCCTACATAGCAGTTTGACTTTCCTTATGGTCTATCCTGTTCTGAAATTGTTCTATTATAATTTATATATCGCGATATATATCGTTATCGCAAGAGGCTGCAATGTATATCGCAATATGGATTTTAGGCCATATCGCCCATCCCTATCTGGGGTCTTTATTTAACCCTCTGGAGTCTGAGCTGTTTTGGGGCCCTTGAGGTGTTTTGACATGCCCTGACATTTGTGCTAATTTCAGTTACTTAAAACATACCATTTGCCAACATATAAATTTGCTGTATTCAGCACAAACTCTGATACAATAATATGTGAGCAAACTGGATGTACATGTTTGCATTTTATAGAAAAAAAATAATATGCGTGGTTAGTACGTTTTGGGAAAAAAATGTCACCGCAATAAGGCCATTTAACACATATTCAATAGTTGTCCACAATACTTTTGAGTTACTATTCTTGTAGGCTAGAATTTTACTTCAAAATGAATTGAAAATCATTCTGACCACTCTTTCAGAAAGATCAATATAATGATTTGAATTTCTTACATCAGTTTTTGGGTCAGCAGTGCTGTATGCGTGGGAGTGTTAATGCCCATGAATACTAATGTGATTTACACCTGGGAAGACTAAAGACACTCCCCCAATGTGCTAATGGCCCATCAAGGTGCTGTGAGGCAGCCTGAACTAAGAATGATTCACTGATGAATAAAAAGTTAAAAAGAACAGCATTTATTCAAAATAGAAATCTTTCCTGAGAACATAAAGACTTAAAGTCATTCATATCACTTAACACACCCTTTCACCAAAAAAACATAAAAAGACCAAACTTGTTTTTTTTATATAAAAATATATATATAAAATATTTCTTATATAGTGCTTATATAAAAAAGTGCATTCAAAGAATCCTAAAAAACTATCACAGGTTAAAAAAAAATAAGCAGCAAAACTGTTTACAACATTGATTAGTAGGGGTGTCACGATTCTCCAAATCCTCGATTCGATTACATTTTCGATTCTAAGGTCACGGTTCGATTCGATTCTCGATTTTTACATTTATTTTTTTTAAGCACAGTTTGCGATGCCATTTTTAGACTAGACTTTTATGTAATATAATATATGACCTTTGTTCGCAATGTACCACACTACATTGTCAAATTTAAAACATTTATTAACAAAATAATGTTACAATAACTTATATCTTCAGTCAATTAGAAACTTAAGCAAAATAACCTGCCATGTAGTTTCTCTTTTGTAACTGCAGTCTTATTCACAGAAGATGACATTCAAGTTCACAACAAAACAAACACGGTTTAACAGATACATGTTTTCCTTGCTTTACCTCGGTCTTAAAGTACAAACATGACTGTGAAAAATATTAGTATTTAATGTAGAATTTAATTAAATGAATTTATGATGAAATTACAACATTTTCGTGTCATGTTTATTTTGACCACGAACTGTGCGCTGTCGCTTTAACTCGGCGCGTGCAGCAAAAATAGACTAGGTGCGGAAATGAACGACACTTGTCTCATTCGTGGAGGTGGAGAATCAAGTTATTTGTGACATGCTAGATTTATTGTATAAAGATTTATACTGTTCTGAGTCTGCTGTTTTTGTCAATTTAAAGTTTTAATTTAAAAAGTGGAAGAATGGTACACGCACTGACGCACATACAGTAGCAGAGCTTGCAAAGTGTGGCTTTTTTTAAGCGCGAACTTTGAACGCGAATGTGAACGTTGTCAACATAACTCACTGGAAATCAGAAATACTCCCACTGTCCCACACCGGCGACTTTAGTGAAAGAGGAGGTCAGAAGTCCTGTCGATGGGTCTCCTGCATCTGCAGCCATGCTATCTTTTGACTGGCTGTAACTGAGGTAGAGGACTCGCGGCACTTCAACGCTGTTTTTTTCCGCTTTGCAAACCGACTGGACGTGACATGGGGGCGTGGCAGTATCGACGATTCCATTTTTGAATTCGATTATCGAGATTGTGACTTAATTTCGACCGATTTCGATTTAAAATCGAAATCGTGACACCCCTATTGATTTAAAAAAAAAATTATATCAGAATGATTTCTGAAGGCTGATGGTGACGATGTAAACACAACAAAACAAAAGCAAAAAACTGTTAGCACATTATCCAAAGTAAACTGATGGACAATTATGATTATAGATGCACAATAGGGGTGTAACGATTCGTTTTAACAACGATTCGATTCGTATCATGATTCGTGGTTGTCGATACGATTCAAGGACGATATTGGTTAATTTAGAACGATACGATCCGAAACGATTCAGTGACTTGAAATCGATTCAGTAAATTTTAGCCAAAAATTCAACCAGTGTGACTGAAATAAATACCTGGAATTATTTATTTATTATTAGGTTATTAATATTATTAACCTGGTTAATTTAGAATTTCTCTAAAATTTCCAGACCCATATATTCTTCTAAAACATCTATATTAATATTAATGGTTTTTTAAGTTTGAACGTGCAAAACAGATTTAATTACTGTGACTTAAAAAATATCAAAAAAAAAAAAAACTACTTTTCCTAAAGTAGAACAGTCTTCTTTTCAATGAATGATATATGCATTCTTTATAACTAGGCTACTTGCATACATCATTCTTTATTCTTTCAAGTAGACATATGTATTTGTATGAATTAAATATAATTAATCCTTATTAAAGCTATTAACAAACAGTGAATGCTTTTCTCTTTTTCTTTTGTTGCTTGAATATTAAGGACACAGACCACATTAGGTTTATTGCCACTGTCACTTTAAGACATCGTATCATGTCCAATGACATGCGGATACAATTGCACTGATACACATCTGATACACAACTGTTTAAGACATAACCGACATAGTCTACATCAGGTGTGCCCAACCCTGCTCCTGGCGATCGACTGTCCTGCGCAGTTCATCTCCAACCCTAATCAAACACACCTGAAGGTCTTCAATTAAGGTCTTAACAACCATTTAAGGTCTTCAGGATTACTTGAAAATTAAAGGCAGGTGCGTTTGATCAGGGTTAGAGATAAACTGTGCAGGACAGTCGATCGCCAGGAGCAGGGTTGGGCACACCTGGTCTACATGAATACTCTCCAAAACGGACATTTAGACATAATGTTGTGTGTATGTGTCCATTCAGACACGAAAGAGAGCTCAGTCCAGTACTCGCGCGCTGTATAGGTGTGTGTGTGTGTGTGTCGTGTGTGCGTGCGTGCCTTTATCATTAAAAGTTCTAAGAAAAAACATCCATATAAAGTCTGACGTGCTTAAATTCAATGTGTTATTTCCTAGTATCGATACAATCGATTGATTACCTTTTAAAACAATTTTAGATCGATATATGCCATCCGGAAGGCCAACTAGCCGAGCACAGATCGATGTAGTTGGATCATATGAATATAAATCGATACATCGATGCATCGATGAATCGTTACACCCCTAATGCACAATGTATCTGTTGATGGACAGAGAAACATCTATTGATGGGTAGACCGCGTCACCGCGAGTATCTGTTTATGGCCCATATAGACCGCACGCATTTACTGATGAATGGCTGTACCTAATACAAATAAAACATCTTCAGTTAACTAGTAGAGCATTCATTTAGTCCGCTCTTAAATACCGTATATACCCGAATATAAGACAAGGTTTTTGTCCTAAAAATAGGCTGAAAAATGAGGGGTCGTCTTATATTCGTGATATAGACAAAATCACGGGGGAAAAGGGAGAAAGCAGGGAGAAACAGCAGAGGGCGCCAACACAAGCTCAAGGTAGTGTTGGGCAGGCGCCGCGGTGCGCTTCAGAAGAAGAGAAATATGCTCGTTTTGGATGCATCCCGCGGGCGCGTGCGCGGACACTTGACGGAGCCCGTCAAAACTCAGTTGCGGAAAATGAACGGCGATCTAGTGATCATACCGGGGGGGATGACAAGCCAGCTACAGGTATTGGATGTAGTCGTCAACAAGCCATTCAGGGATAATCTGCGCAAGAGGTAGGCTACACTGAGTGGCTCCTGTCAGGCGTTCACTCACTGACGCCTACTGGAAACGCAAGGTCTCTCGCTCTCTCCCTCTCTGCCGCGCGCGTTTGGTTTGGAGCACATCTTTGGAGGCTATGTTCTGTCTCACATACGTGGCTCTAGTCTAGATTCCAGGAGATTTTAACTAATTTGCGGGCATCAGGGAGCCGCTATCAATATGCAGGATTTTTATAGGTTATTAATAGAACTGATGCGCACAGTGAACTGAATTGAAAACAAAAACAGCGCTGGACAGGAGGCTTAAAATCCGGACTGTCTGGCCAAAATCTGGATGAATGGCCACCCTAACCACAATTACATACAATAGTAGTGCTGCCGCGATTAGTCGACTTATGCTGCGTTCCAGGCAGGTTTTTGAGCTCGTAAATTACGACTTCAAACCACGACTCACGACTTTGTAGCGTTCCGGGCCAGTCACGCAAAAATACCTGAGCGCAATATACATACTTATTGTTTCAGACAAATAACATTGTAATACATAATCGTGTGTGTATATACATATTTATTGTTTCAGACACATAACATTGTAATACATAATCGTGTGTGTATTATTATCATTATTATTATATTATTATTAATTTGACTGCAACGTTATATTGTCCTAAAGTGTATTCTCACCGTGTACCACCGGCAGAAACACTGCATCCGTAGGGGCTGCCATTGTTGTTTTGTATGGTTTTGCGGGCTATGTGACGTCAGAACTCGTAACTGGGAGTACATGGATCTAGTACGAGTTCACGGGTGGGAAGTCACGGGTTTGACTGCCGTTCCAGTGCACTTTCACGGGTATAAGGTTGGAAAAACACAAGTTACAGGTTGCCTGGAACGCGGCATTAGTCGACGTAATCGACCATGAAAATTAGTCGACGGCAATTTTTTTAGTCGACGTGTCGTTTTACTATTGACCGCATATTTATTTTTGGTCTCCCCGTATTAAACGGCTCACTGTAATTCACCTCCACACACCAGTCTGTGCGGGTTAGGGTTTGAATATCATATTTTGCGAAAACATATTTATGTCACCAGGTGTAAATGGAATCGTTTTGATAAATCAGATCAGTAAAAACACATGAAGTGACCAGGTGTAAACGGCCCCATTATGAGCTGTCAGCATCTGTATAATTTTCTGTTAATTAATTGCAAATTGTGGCATGTTGCAAAGCAGTCCCATCTCTTGTGTTTTTTGAATGACAGACTCGACTTTGATGTCATAGCAGTCGACTTCAAAAAATCGTTCAACCCCTAATGATTGGTAGGTGAAATCAATTGACTCGAAAATATTAAACCGCATTGAAGTTCCCAGTTTCATATGTAGCCGCATGGTATGCGCGCTCATAATGGAAGCGGCGCACTCGTTTTTTCCAAGCGCGTCCGCGCTGAAAGTGCCTCCGAATAAATTTTGCCTGCGCCGGAGACCGGACCTGCCCTCAAGCCGGAAATCCGGCACCCGGCCGGAGTACTTTAAGCTCTGTAGTTAGATCTGACAGGTTTTTGTCATAATGTAACTCAAAATTATCCAAGGCACAGAGTCGAGAAAGAGGGTGTTGTTCGGCACGTTGTTCGGTTCCAGATATGAAATGCACCTACACGCAAACTCTACACACACAAGACGCGCAGAACTCTCCGCGCACATACTCATATGAGACGCGACTCACGCGAGCACTGACACGCGAGCACACACACACACACACACACACACACACACACAAACTCTCCGCGCACATATTCATATGAGACGCGAGCACACACACATAATACCTTAAAGATGTGGAAAAGTCGATCAAAAGTGTGGGTACGTTTCTCCAGGCTCGATGCCAACAGCGCGCGATGCAGTATTTGCGGTAAAATAATTGCAAGGACCGGTACCACGACAAATATGATGAAGACCTTGAAAGTGCACTGAGTAAACATAAAAGTTGCTCCTCTTCGATTGGTAAATGAAGAGATACCTTGTTGATCACTCTGACAGTGTTTATATTGCAATAAATAATAACCTACTGAATGTACACTGCCGTCCAAAAATGTGTTGGTTAGTCAGAATTTCTTTTCAGCAAGGATGCATTAAAGTTATCAAAGGTGACATTAAAACATGTGTAATGTTACAAGATATTTCGTTTTTAAATAAATTGTTCTTTGAATTTTTTATTCATCAAAGAATCATGAAAAAAGTATCATATTTTCCAAAATATTAAAGGGATACTCCACCGTTTTTTCATATTAGACAATGTTATTCTCTTATCTAAGATGATTTGATACATGCCTCTCTCGTCTCAGTGCGTGCACTTAATCGCTCTGTCGGGCGGAGAACTTTGAGAGCAGTTAGCTTAGCCCCATTCATTGTATATGGGCCAAACAGAGATGAAGTTAGAAGCGACCAAACAAATCCACGTTTTCTCTATTTAAATATAGTTACACGAGTAGTTACACGACCAAGTATGGTGACTCTAAATAAAATGTGGCGCTTTTTATAAGCGGGTAAAATGGATAACTATAATGTATGGCGGAATAGCACTTATTGGGAGCACTTCGACTCGGCGCTGTAATATCTTCACTCGTGAAAAGTCCTCTCCCCCCTCTCCCTCTCCCTGTCATTTCCGTCAATAGAACCAACGTGACTTTTACCTGTGCTACTAGCAAACTGCAAGAGGTCATTTACAATGGCGGACTATGTAGATAATTATGACTTGTTTGTAGCAGACCCAGAGCCATATCTGTTTGAACCCGAGTACACAGAGGAGGAACTTATGGAAGCTTGTTTCCGCCACAGAATGAAAAATAAAAAAGGTAATTGCGACTTTTTATCTCACAATTCTGACTTTTTTTCTCACAATTGCGAGATATAAAGTCGCAATGCGTGTTATAAAGTCAGAATTGTGTGATATAAAGTCAGAATTGTGTGATATAAAGTCAGAATTGTGAGATATAAAGTCGCAATTGCGTGTTATAAAGTCAGAATTGTGAGATATAAAGTCGCAATTGCGTGTTATAAAGTCAGAATTGTGAGATAAACTATTCTGAGAGGAAAAAAAGTCCGTATTTTTTCCCCCATATAATTGGACTTTATAACTCGCAATTGCGAGTTTATATCTCACAATTCTGACTATATCTCGCAATTCTGACTTTATATCTCGCAATTCTGACTTTATAACACGCAATTGCGAGTTTATATCTCACAATTCTGACTATATCTCGCAATTCTGACTTTATATCTCGCAATTCTGACTTTATATCTCGCAATTCTGACTTTATAACTCGCAATTGCGAGTTTATATCTCACAATTCTGACTATATCTCGCAATTCTGACTTTATCTCTCGCAATTCTGACTTTATATCTCGCAATTCTGACTTTATAACACGCAATTGCGACTTTATATCTGCGACAATTACCTTTTTTATTTTTCATTCTGTGGCGGAAACAAGCTTCCATAAGTTCCTCCTCTGTGTACTCGGGTTCAAACAGATATGGCCCTGGGTCTGCTACAAACAAGTCATAATTATCGACATAGTCCGCCATTGTAAATGATCTCTTGCAGTTTGCTAGTAGCACAGGTAAAAGTCACGTTGGTTCTATTGACAGAAATGACAGGGAGAGGGAGAGGGGGGAGAGGACTTTTCACGAGTGAAGATATTACAGCGCCGAGTCGAAGTGCTCCCAATAAGTGCTATTCCGCCATACATTATAGTTATCCATTTTACCCGCTTATAAAAAGCGCCACATTTTATTTAGAGTCACCATACTTGGTCGTGTAACTACTCGTGTAACTATATTTAAATAGAGAAAACGTGGATTTGTTTGGTCGCTTCTAACTTCATCTCTGTTTGGCCCATATACAATGAATGGGGCTAAGCTAACTGCTCTCAAAGTTCTCCGCCCGACAGAGCGATTAAGTGCACGCACTGAGACGAGAGAGGCATGTATCAAATCATCTTAGATAAGAGAATAACATTGTCTAATATGAAAAAACGGTGGAGTATCCCTTTAAGCAGCAAACTGTTTTCATATTTCTGAAGGGTCATGTCACGTGACACTGAAGTAATGATTTTGAAAATTCAGCTTTGAATTCAATTAATTTCAATAAATTTCATTTTGAAATATATTCAAATAAGATTTTAAATTGTAATACTATTTCACAATATTACAAGTTTTACTGTATTTTTTATTTTAAAAAATTCAGCTTTGGTGAGCATGAGCTCTTTATAAAACATTTTTTGTTCCTTTGTGCACTGGCTAAAGAGCATGAGTCAAACTGAAAAAAAATAAAACCGAAGTTTTTCTGAGGTAATGTGTTATGTAATCTTGTTAAAATGGATTTAATAAAATTGGTATCGAAAAAAGTATCGTTAGGAACCGGTATCGAAACTGAGGTATCGAAACTGAGGTATCAAAATTGGCACCGGATCGAAAGATTTTGAACGATACCCAGCCCTATGTGCGCTGTAATAATGCGTTGCTATTGACAACAGTCATAAGTATTCCAGTAGTTTAGTCACCCTGACCCAACCAACATATTTTGTTCATTTAAAGTGTGTGTGTGTGTGTGTGTGCGTGAGAGAGAAAGTGATTTGTTATTTATTAATATTAATAATTATAATATTCAGTCATACACACATCCATAAGTGAGTGAATATTATTATCATTATTAATGATAGGGTTTAATGACGGGTTCATTAAAACCTGCACTAGGAAAACTTATACCTCACTCTCAGGGCTCCACGTTAATGTTAATATAATGTTTATGCTTAAAAAAGTGCATATATCTGCTAATTGTATTTTTGTTTGTTGATTTTCAAATTTTAAACTTGTTAAAAAAAATTCAGTGTGAACATCAGTTCTTTTTAACATTTCCATCTCATTTTAACAAAACCGTGATAATATTGATAATCGTGATAACTTTGGTCACTATAATCGTGATATGAAATTTTCATACCGTCCTATCCCTAAGTTTAATCGATAACAACTTAACGTGATCGACGAAATTCTTAATGATCAATAATCGATCGTCGATTAATCATGCCCATCCTTAGCTTGATACCTAGGATTATGTTTATTTTCTTCTAATAGGGTTGAAAAATAATCAGATCTAGCAGCTTTTAGAGCCTCTCTGTAAGCAATCGAGCTCTCCTTCCATGAAATCCGAAATACCTCTAGTTTTGTTTTCTTCCCGTTTCGCTTCATTTTTTGGCTGCTCTGTTAAGGGTCTGAGTGTGTGTGTGTGTGTGTGTGTGTGTGTGTGTGTGTGTGTGTGTGTGTGTGTGTGTGTGTGTGTGTGTGTGTGTGTGTGTGTGTGTGTGTTCATGTACCACGGCGTTGGACTATTTTCTTTAATCTTCTTTAAGCGCAACGGAGCAACTGTGTCTAAAAAAAAAAAGAGAGAGTTAAAAGTCTCTGTTGCAATATCAAGTTCTTCTAAGCTATCCGCGATGCTGAGATGATGAAACTGATTAGGAAGATTATTGATAAAGCAATCTTTAGTGGCAGAAGTGATAGGTCTAACATATTTATAACATGGAGTCGGCTTTGCAGCCTTGGCTAAATGTAATTTACATGAGACTAGATAATGATCGGAGATGTCGTCGCTCTGCTGCAGAATTTCAATGGCATCAACATCTATTCCATGAGATAATATTAGATCTAGAGTATGATTACGACAATGAGTAGATTCTGACATGTGTTGTCTAACTCCAATTGAGTTTACAATGTCTTTAAATGCCAATCCCAATGCATCTTTGCAGGATATAAAAAAAGTGATTAACAAGGCGTATAACGGTTAATGACTTCCGCGAGAGGATAACAGATCTACACGCGAGGAAACGGGAACTCGCGAGCTCATTCAAACCCTGCGCTTAAATTGTATTGATGACTTGTATTGCGTGCAGAGGAGATGTCAAGCTCTCGAGTTCCCGTTCCCTCGCGTGTAGATCTGTTATCCTCTCGCGGAAGTCATTAACCGGTCATTAATCCAGTTTGCGAGCATCAGTCGTGGGTTTTGTTCTTTTGGTTAAAACTTTATTTTTTCATGGTAAAGATGACCTTTGCATGGAATTGCCCAGGAAATTTCTCTGGCATTTCTTTCTTTTTGCTGTATCGAAAACATACCGAACCGTGACTTTAAAACCGAGGTACGTACCGAACCGTGATTTTTGTGTACCGTTACACCCCTAAGTGTTAGCTCGTTTGCTAGCTATATGAAACTAGCAGCTTACTAGTAAGCTAGTGTAACTCCTCCACCCGGGTCCCACTCGACCCGCTCCGAGCGGGCCTCGAACCCGGGTCTCCGGCATGAGAGTCAGACGCTCTAACAAGGAGGCTAAAGACTGCAGCCTCTAGCATCTGTCGCTAGAGCGCTTATTGAGATCAGAGGAGTGAGGTTTACTCGCACAGCAACTACTAGCTGGCCTCCGTTACACTCACCCCCCTAAACCTCACTCCCATCCGGGTCACGGCACCAATGTAACTCCTCCACCCGGGTCCCACTCGACCCGCTCCGAGCGGGCCTCAAACCCGGGTCTCCGGCATGAGAGTCAGGCACTCTAACAAGGAGGCTAAAGACTGAAGCCTCTAGCATCTGTCGCTAGAGCGCCTATTGAGATCAGAGGAGTGAGGTTTACTCGCACAGCAACTACTAGCTGGCCTCCGTTACACTAGATCGATAGAAAAACATACTGATCATATTCTAACATTTCATCATGTTGAGCTGTATAACATTTATTAGTTTTATGTACATTTGCTCACCAGTGTGTGCAAGAGCGGTGTCGCTGTTAAGTCGTGAAGCTCTGTCAAGTCCAAGTTAGCCGCGGACGCTAGCTCTCGACATCTCGAAAACGCCACGGCGATATTGAGCCTCATTTTAGTTCTCCTTTTTTGTCCCAAAGTCTGCTTGCCATGGTCTATAATGTGTGAACGAAACAAGAACAGCGTGCCGCTAAACGTTACGCACTACGCAGTTGTCCACGTCTGTCGCCATGGTTACGTCATAGCTATGGCAGTACGAGCGGAAACGAGGATAGCGCGTCATTGACAGGCGACATTTTTTTTTGGTACGTGCCATTATTTAGAATTGGAATTTCTCTGAAATACAATATCCCAAAAGTCTCCAAATAT
The DNA here is from genome assembly GCA_036326025.1 of Chrosomus eos. Taxonomy (NCBI): domain Eukaryota; kingdom Metazoa; phylum Chordata; class Actinopteri; order Cypriniformes; family Leuciscidae; genus Chrosomus; species Chrosomus eos. The sequence continues at coordinate 133,507 of JAZAVI010000089.1, read as the reverse complement.
TTTTTAAGTAGACTGCAGGAAATATATAACAATGTGATTTTTGGATATTTATTAGGGCTGGGTAAAAATATCGATTCATCAATGCATTGCAATTATTTGTTTCTCAATTCAATATCGATTCATCAAATCCTATGAATCGATTCAGCCCGGCGCTGTGGGCAACACTCATCAGAGCGCGCGCTGACACGGAGTAAAGACTTGTTTATACTCGACGCGTCCGTTTCTTTTACTGTCTATAATCCGCACGTGAGCGAAGGTGCGCGCGGCAAAAATGACGCGTTTGGTGTGCAAGACCTCATTTCGCTTGGCTGTGTGCAAGGCTTTTTTTGTAACAGCGCGCGCGGCACCGCATCCGAGGATGAACGACTTCTGACAAGCCGAATCTGTCCGAGTATGTATGTCACCGCACCGGCACGCAGTTTGCGAGTCTAAATTGCAATTCATTGCAAAGATTTTTTTGTTAAGGATTTGTTTACTGTGTGTGATTCATTTAATGGAAAGCACATTCACTTCTAGTCGTCTTGTTGTTCATTTTAAATAAACGTAGAGCAAGTAGCTAATCAGTGTCTGCTCGTTTATTCAAACTAAGTTGTCCTATATAAGTTAACAGACGAAGGTCGCAGCGTCCCCAAAAACTGCATGTGCACTAGTTTGATAACAAATGCTTCAGAGTTAACATGTTATATATATTGTACTAAAATGTTATGAGTTGTATGATGGAAATGTTGGTAATGTATCCTACATAGGCACAGTAAATAAGCCAAAGGTTCTCTGATCAGCAGTGTTATTTATTGTGTTGACAAAGTAAGTTAGCACTTTGTAATGTTATAATATCTATGGTTGCACTTTGTTTTATGAGTATGCACATTTTGTGCTTCTGTTTACATTTATTTTATAACTTGAATGTTTAGGAAGAAAAATATACTTTCTACTAACAGTTACATGCACTTTCGATTAGAGATGTTAATAAAGCACCTGTTTGTTACAGTTGTGCTTTGTATTCAACACATGTACAATATTGTACAGTTTGTTCTGCTAAATAAACCATGACAGGAAACATGCTTGGGTCAATTTGTTCTTAAACATTGGTAATACTGCACACATTATTAAAAAATATACCCAGGTACTTAATTACTTGTGTATTTACTTATTATTGAATCGATATCGAAGCTAATAAGTCAATATCGAATCGAATCGAAATCGATTCGAATCGAAGCCTCAAGAATCGAAATCGAATCGAATTGTGAAATTCCTAACAATACCCAGCCCTAATATTTATTACACAATTCTTACATATTGTACCTTTAAATGAGAACTCAGACAAAAGCATATATATATATATATATATATATATATATATATATATATATATATATATATATATATATATATATACATATATATATATATATATAAATATACATATACATATACAAACCACTATTGTTATTCTTACACAACAACATTGTGGAAGAAGCTGGATGATAATTTTGCTCATCCAACACATTATGCAAATTATATTTTTATTGCATTATAATACTGTATGCTCAGCCATAAATTCTTATTTTCTATAATGTTCAGGATTTTACACACGGTCATGGTGTACATTCATTTACACGTTTTAGCATTGAGCTCTTATTATTTGTGGGGGGGCTGCTGATGCTATACTTATTTGCTTTATATATCCAGAAGTATTTCTAATATTCTGACCACCTCATGTATGTAAATAGGGCTGACAAAAAAACTATGAAGTGCAACATCACATTTAACTATGACCTCAGTATTGAATGTACACATTTCTGACTGACTAGTCACGTGTTGGTCACTGCAATTAACTATTCTCTTCCATAAAACATGAACTAAAGCTGGCTACATAAAATACAACTTTAAAGTAAGTGTTTAAAAGTGAAAAATACAGTAATTTGATCAACTTACCAGCGAGCGTACTTCGGAAACACTGGAAATGAATGGGGTTCAGTGTTTGCATCTATCGGCTGCTCCACGACACGCGTCACTTCCGCATTCCTCAGTTCCCATGGCAGTCTATGCCATAGACATAATATAATACATAGACGCCCTATTGGCCGCTTTGGAACGTTGCTGCGATACGTCAACGGGTCCGCCATTTTGCGGAGGGCAAGACTGCACTGTAATCAAGGGTGAGCTGCGTTTTTTTCTGGATAAAAACAAAAACTGTATTTATATTTATCAACCGATTTCAGTGGTTTGTATGTGGTGTACAAAAAGTTCCATCTCTAGTTATTTAAAATCTCAATAGTTACACTTGTAAAATATTTGTTTTAATAAAGAATGGTCAAAGCTCAGGCTTGTCATGTATCTGGCTTTTTAATCTTGGATAAGAATGATGAAGACCCCCATACTGAGATATAATTTAAGTTTTCTTATTGTGGAAAAAGCATTTTCTGTGATTGACCAGATTTGAGCAATAACAAAGATAACTGATGGATCCTTTATGCTATACATATGTTATGGTACAACTACTGTGCAATGCAGTAAATATAACATTTGTGAGAAGTAATAGTAAATAGTTTAGTCAATAAAATAAACAAATAGTATACAGCAAATAAAATAGTAATGAATAGTATAATTATATAATATCATACAATAATACAATCATAAAAATACTGATAATAGCATATGGTTTATTAATAATAGGCTACTATAATCATAGCAATAGAATAAGAAATGTCAATTACAGAATATACACAATAAAAAACAAGTTAAATAGTGACTTATATTTAATATTTAACTCTTTTTGTTAAATTTCAGTTTTATTAAATAAGTAATAGCCATTATAACAGAAGCAGCTTCAGTCAAAAATAGAGCAGGATACAACGTTAAAAAAGCCTAAATATAAAGTTATGAAACTTCACTTTGCCCTCAGCCAAAACGATTTACCAGGGAACCATTTATAGATTAATGAGACCAAAGATCGCCCGTTAGATATACACAAGACGAATTTTATCTCATGTTTAACCACTAGACTAGAGACATGCGAGCCGGCGGCAAACTTCAGACGCGCTGGCCGAGGTAAGGCTGTCCTCTGCGGGCTTAATGAGCGCCGAGCGCCCGGTGATCGCATCTTACAACTCCGAAACCGTCAGATCAAATTTTTAAATAGGCGCCATCTTTATAAACAAACCACATATTTGAGCTTTAAACAACTACATTGTCGACTGAAAAACTATTAAAACTACATTTCGTGACACAATAACAGTAGTATTTTTTTAATTTATCCTCTGAACGTTAATATTACTAATTAAATAATGACCAAATACAACCAAAAACAAACGTTCAGTCTTGCCTGTGAAAGATAATTCCTCGAAAGTTGTTTTCAATTGTGTGGTGACTTGTACAGCCCCAAGCAGCGCACAAAACAGGCATTTTTCTCAATTCCCAGTATGAGAGGTATGGGAAAGTTGCCATCCCCAATATGGCGGCGCCGTTGACGTGCGCTCCAGCGGCCAATAGGGCGTCTATGTATTATATTATGTCTATGGTCTATGCGAGTCTTCTTCTTCTATTGGAGTTTTATGGCGGTTGGCAAACCAACTTTCGGTGCATTACCGCCACCAACTGGACTGGAGTGTGAAGCACTAATAAGCACGTGGAAATTAACACCTTAAATAAACACAAGTATGAAAATAAATAAATAAATAAATACATAATAATAATTTTAACCCAATTACTTTACAGTTTTTTACAGTCGCTAGGACCCATTTCTCAATACTTAGGTCACTTTTTCTTCACTCTTCACACAGTGAGCACAACAGAAGTATATGTGGGCTAAACTGTGGATCATTTATCATTGCTTTGGCACAAAATGCATTCAATGACTACATCTTTCAAATTACATTAATTCTTTTCTCACTTCGACACAACAACCGCCAGAACTCTGTGTACCTACAGGCCGATCTGCACATGCTTACACACTGATTTCAAAACTGTTAAACTTAAGTTCAAAACAATAACATAATACAAAACTGAATAATTATAAGACAGCATTTTGCCACATTTCTACAGTATTGTAATGAAACATATTTAGAATCTAAAAATGAAATGGCATAAAAACAATTGGACCAACCACAGCTGATTCCTATTGTATCTGTACCGGTGGATGGTGTGTATACAAATTGTTGTACTTTGGAATTACTCCAAAAACATAAGATATAATAACTGCATGATGTCTGATTCATTCACATATATTGCAGTGAATTCTAAACAGTAGAGAGGTAGAAGAAAGAAAGCATTTACATAGGAAAACATTGTATAAAGTTACCTGTTGTTAGAAAAAAGAGAAAAGAAACAAACAAAAGATAAAGAGCATCACAGACATATATATTAAATTTAATAAAGGGCATCACAATTAGATAAACAAAGAGGTATTTTGTTGATGTGAAAAAATGTATACCACCAAGTTGATTAATAATGAAATGGTTAGGGAAAATATTCCACATAGAGCAATTATTTTTAATAAAACATTATAGCCAATTTATTTTAAAAGTGCTGTTCAAAGTTGTAAAATCCACAACATTTTTTTTTTTTTTTATCTTACAATCTTTTTTATTCACATACATACTAAGGCCAAGAACAAAGAAGATGATCAAGTATGTGAACTGGTCCCCAAAGAAGCTCTAAAGCTTATACTCGGGGGCCATAACAATCAAAGTAAAAAGAGAAAAACAAACAAAAACAAACAAACAAAAAAAACGCCCGCAGATGTGTGACCATACATAGAAACATTTCATACAACATTCATACAACACATGATAGGGGATCCCATTTCACAAGTACAGTTTTTCTTAACAGTGTACCATGAGATTATAAAATTAATACTGACATACATACAAAGTGATAGATAATACATACTTCAAAAAAATGAATACAGACTCAATAATTGTTTCTTGAGCTTTTGTTTAAAATAAAGAAAAGAACTTGAATTTTTTAAGTTTTCATCCAGGTCGTTCCAAATCCGCGGTCCCCGGCACACCACACTCATACCAGTGCTTTTTAGTCTCCGTTTTTTTCCAGTAATAATGTGTTATTTCTAGTGAGGAAAGTGTGCCGGGGATAGTGAATAGGAACAAGTTCACACAGCCTACCATTTAGTCCATTGACCACCTGGTACATAGTACATGTACATTCAAACCACCCTGATCATATGGATTACATAATATAGTTTTCTTTAAATAATGAGGGTTTTTTTCCAAACAAAATAAAATAACAACTGGGTCTATATAGGCTATATACACTGAAAAAATATTTTCATTCATCCAATTAAAAGATTTTAGAGTAATGGTTCACATCCATATTTTATTACTTGATCCAATGAAAAATAAATAACTTACCCTAACCAATATTTTCTATGTCTATGAAAACTATTTTATATAACTTGGTACAAAGTAAATTTTTCATGTTTGAAGAAAGTCAATTAATTTAAATTCCTTTTTTTGATCTAAACAAAAATATATAGATTTAATCAAAACAAAACTTCTCATTTAAGAAATATGTATTAGAAATTATTTGTTTTCTCCAATCAAATATATATAGATTTAATTAAACAATTATGTATCATTTTTAAAAATAAAGGTTAATAGAAATTATTAATTTTAAATGAACAAAAAGATATGGATTTAATAAAACATGTTTCCCATCAAGGAACATTGCTTAATATTTGATCTGATCCAAAATCTAATAAATAAAAAAAGACAAATAATTTACATTGCATAGAGATTTATTAACTTATTTCCACACATTCACAATTTCAATGTGACAAACTTAACCGAGAACGATGCAGTGAATTAGGGAAATGCAAGAATTTCTCAGTTTCAACACTACCAGAAATGCAGCTGTGATAAGTATTTCACTATCTCTGCTACAAATGTCAATATCAAACTGTAAAAAAACAACACATTGTTGAAAAGTCAGACATCGGAATGGAAGTACAGAGTTGTTGCTATACACCGCTATAATACTGAATTTCTGGATATATTCAAATGTCAGTTTCAATGTCTTGGGATATTCCAGATTAAAGGCATAAAGAAGGCTCAGGAGAATGGCGACAGCATTTGCGACAGAGAGCAAGCCGCTCAGAACCTCTTGTTCCTCTAGATTAGAATGATGCCAATGTTTGTGGGTACACCTTGTGCATCTCTGATGACAAAGATTGCCATGGCTTCTTGCTGAAGAAATTGTTCAGCCTCTTTCTTTTCTGACACCTGGAAAAGAATTTAGGAAGAAAAAAAAAGAGATAGAAAGAATAAGGAATGGATACAGGTTGGGTTTCCCCCCAGATTAAAGGTTAACAACACACGCCCAAACTATTAGATGACATTCAGATGCTATTTTTTATTTGGATAACAAAAAATAACTCAAAACAAATTGAATGCAAACACAAATGCACAAAATTGTATAATTAGCATCTACTTCTAACTAATTATAAAATTATGTTTTTACTCTCCAATTCTTTTTTGAAATAAATATAACAGTCGCGAAAGGTATTGTATCTCTATTTGAACTTTGCTTACAGACTGTTTTCAGACATATATCTGAACATAGTCTGATGGCTAATTTTTAAGTTGACAGCCTTAGCTAGAATTTTTGCATCGCTAAATTAATCTAGTCTTACCAGGAAATCCTTGATGAGGTCCTCCACTCATCTTGATGAGGTCCATCACACTCACTGCTTCTCCCATGTAGAAAATAAGACTTTTTAGTGCAATCTCCCTCTTTACAGCAATGTCGATATCCTGCATCAAGATAGTAAACAATATTAAATTAAACTGGTTAAGTCGATCCATGCATTTACTGTGAGTCTGTCAAGGTTTGTTCGGCTTATTCTTATTCTAAACTATGAGTAAATTGTCCGCCATTAGACGTGTCTCCAAGCGCCATTACAAGGCCATAACATTACTTTTTTTTAAATCTCAGCCTAACATAGTGTTTTGACACTTAAATACAAGTCATCTATATTAACAGACAAAGTTAAAATATTAAGCATTTATATTAATTATCAACTGAATTCGGAAGTATGTTACTAACGTATTAATGACTGACTGTTGCGTCGTGGCTTTACTGCCCCCCTGTGTCCTCTGGCTAGTACTATTTTTTTTTTGAAAACCAACCGACATCGCCCGAATTTAACATATAAAAAAAGTTTGCCAATGGAGCAATATTAGACATAAATAAATGTTGTATTTCGTCAGTCATAACTGCGTTAGCCATACATTAAGCCAGTCCCTTAACATGTAGCTTATTCACTTAGCAGTAAGTTAGTTGATCAGGTTAACTGTTTAAACGGTTTTAACGTTATTTTTATGGCTGACTCGAGATAACGTTCGGTTCAATGCTTTGGTAAAACGTTACCAAAAAGGCACAGGTTTTCTTTTAACCTATGTTCCCTTTTGAAATCGGTCAGGAATTAATTAACGTCGACATATTGTGTAAACTCAGCTAGCTAACACCAAGTTAACATTTTCAAACGAACGCAAGTTACATAGGCCTACTTATCTAGCTAACGTTACCAGATTACGTCAGTGCGCCATGTCTGGCATAAAATTAACAGGCTACTAAATACAACAGCACATTTAAAAGTTTTTTTTTTTTTAAAAAGGGATTGCTTGTTGTACAGTAACTTAATCTAATTTACTAAGTCGTATTAACTGTTTAACTCGTATTAAGTTCATCAAAACATTATCCAATTAATCGGTACTGAAATCGCCATGGTTATCACTTGATATTTCTGTAGCGTAGTGGATCATTCGTAAACTCGTACATAACGGATTGCACATGCTCATGCCTCAAGCGTCTACGCCAATGTGATCGCTGTTTTATAAACCAATGAAATTGGGGGAGGGCGGAGCTACACGTAATGTGTGGCCCCGCCCCCATGGCCCAGACTGCTCTCTTACTCTATGAAGGTAATATGATGCCATAAAGAATCGCATGCACAGGGTAAGATTTGTGAATAAGATTGCAAGCATAAATTATTACTGGAAAACTGTTGGGAGTATGAGTATGGAAGTATAAATAGTTGCACTGGGTAGCAGATAAGGGAACGGGTGTAACCCAGACAGAAGACTCCAATCCAGTAGGTGGCGGACAACGCATCTTTAGTTGGTTTGGCAACCAACATATAAACAACAGAAGAAGAAGAAGAAGAAGAAGAAGAAGAAGAAGAAGAAGAAGAAGAAGAAGAAGAAGAAGAAGAAGAAGAAGAAGAAGGCGGCTCATGCTGGGCTAACCCAAGGGGGTAATCCACCAGCCGGAAACTGAAGTCTCCCCGCGGGCCGCCATTGGCTAGCAAGCCTTCTCCTGCTGTTAGCATTCCATTGACTCACATTCATTTTGGCGTCACAAAAGGCATCCTGTTTTTACCTGGCATGCCTGTCATACTTTTTATTGTATCCCACGTTTTACGTGGGTTGCCAGCTTTGAAAGCTTCCTCCAGGGTTTTCTTGTGTGCCTCCTTTGCCTTCCTCAATTTTTCCCTCAGTTCTTGTTGTTTTTTTTGTAGCTCCCTTCTATCTTTATTTTTTTTTAAAGCCAATTTCCTCAAATTCATTATTTGTTTAATGTCTTTAGTTACATAAATTTTATTATTGGGGTACACCTTAACTGTTTTGTGGGTATGATAGACTGTACACAGACGTTAATGTAATCTGTTGTAGCAGTGCAAGTTTCTTCCAATGTGTCCCCCCTCAGCACTTGCCAACCGTGCAGTCAAAGCAAGCTACCAGCTCCTCTCTGCTGTCATCAGTCCACTGTCGAACCACCTTGTTCTCTGGTTTATGACTTTTTAATTTTGATGTGAACGTCGGGATAAGATGTACCACATTATGGTCAGAGTTATAAATTGGTGGTTTGCTCCTGGATTGATAGGCATTGGGGAGATTAATGTAGCATTTGTCCAGTATGCTTTCCTTCCTTGTTCCACATTTCTCAACCTGTTGAAATCCTGGCAAGGTTTTCTCTAAATTGCAGTTGTTAAAATCTCCCAGAACAATAGCAGGAGCATCTGAAAAATGTTGTTGTTGATTATGTACACAATCTGCTATTGATGTAGCGGCACAATGTATTTTGCAGCTTGGGGGGACATAGACAACAAATAGCAAAATGCAGCCAAATAGCAAATGCAGTTCCAAAATTTAAATAAACACAAATCCCTCCTCCCCGACTCTTCCCCGAGTTTTCATTTCTGTCCGCCCTTATAAGTGAAAATCCACCGACGTCATAAAGTGAGTCCGGAGCGTCGGTGTGCAGCCATGACTCAGTGAAGCAGAGAAGAGCAGCCTTGCAAAATTCAAAAGAGTACCTTGCAAGTGCCTGTATGTGGTCAATTTTATTGTTGATAGAGTGCAGGTTGGCCAGGATCACAGCAGGTAGGGCTGGTCTGGACTTTCGCTGCCGCAGTCTCCTTCTTATTCCACCCGGTCTCCTTCGCTTCCTCCTCTGTCCTTTCAGCCACTCCGGGTCCTCCTCCCTAGCAGCCAGCCGTGATCGCTTCCTTCTCCACCGGATTGCAGAACGTGCCAATTCCCCCGGGATACTAGCCAGCATCCCGGGTGTAGCTCGTTCTCCAAGTCCCACTTTATTAAGTTTTAGGAGTGCGATACGAGCATATTTAAGCGCTGGTCGGCTGTCACTGCGCCGTTCCTGCATTTCAACACTCTCGGTGCGTGAATGCACAAGCAGACCAAATACGATTAAAAGTCCAATAAAACAAGGTATATCCACCACTCTTAGCCCAGACTTTAGCACCCACATATAAATAAGGTATTATTACTTAGTTCGATGACAGACGAGCACAACGATAAACACAGCTAATTGTTTGTAGCGTCTCAACTGTAAGCAAGATATTGTATCTCAATGGGACATTCCTGGTAAAGAAAAAAAGAAGGATTGATGATGTTTTGACTCATTGTTTTATCTGATGACATCTCATAAGTGTCAGTGTCAGAGACCTGGAGTCTCAACAACAGTTCCTGATCGACCATCAACTTCACCAACTCTCTCTTCACACACTCGTGACTGAATCTAGGCCGTTTCTCAAACTTCGGACTTGCGTCCTTGGTAGTTCGGACTTGCAAGTTCGACTCGGGAGAACGAACTCCCGAGGACGGGAGGACGCCAGTCCGGTTATTCTGCAAATGGAACAGTGCGTTCTTGCTCGCGTCACTCAGATCGCTCTGGCTACTCCGGTTATCTCTCTATGTATATTTTAGGCAACCATAAAACGAAATATGTTATAAAACACCACTCAAAAATATTAAACATATTAATGGCCACACAAATCTGGTTCAGGCTACACATACATTGATTATCTTCACTGCATTTATAACACGAAATATAAATCGCAACCCTTTTTTGTTTTTTATTTAAAAAAAATGAATCATTAAAACGGACATTTAAAAAACAGACAGGGTTGTTTCATTTTATTATACATTTTCATACAGTGAAGACAATGTAAAATAAATATTCAAATTATTTTAAAATATATTAAATAAAATTACACAACCCTGTTTCTTTTTGTTAAATGTCAGTTTTAATGATCAATCCAGTATAAAAGTAGCCTAAAAGGTATAAGAAGCGATATAACGAGAAATAAAGCAAACGATTCAGTCAAACATAAGTCAGCTCTCTAATAGTGCTAGTTACTTAACTTATAGAAAGTTAAATTTAAATAGCCTAAATATATAAAATTATGAAACTTCACTTAGCCCTCAGCCAAAACAAATTGCCTTGGAATAAACTATAGATTACAAACTTTATATTAATCTATATAGATGAATTGTTTAACCACTAGACTAGAGACATCAGAGCCAGCGGCAAACATCAAAGCACAAGCCGAGGAAAAGCTCTTCCAGTCGGGTTGATCAGCGCCGAACACCCGCTGATTGCCTGGATCTCACAACTCCGAAAACGTCAGATAGATTTTTCAAATAGGCGCTCTCTTTATAAATAAACCACAGATTTGAGCTTTAAACAACTACATTCTCGACTGAAACACTCTTAAAATTGCATTTCGTGACACAATAACAGTAGTATTTTGATATTACGCGGGTTTTCTCCTCTGCTATTGACGCTTGCTGGTTGGTGCGAGATGCATTCTGGGATACCTGTATGTCTCGAGTCCGCACAAGTCACCTCTCCATGCATCCTCGGTAAACGGGGCGGATCAAGAACACATACGGGGATTTGAACTGTTCTTGGCTAGATGTGAACTTTGAATTGGAACAGTACTTGGGCAGCGACTGATGACGTTTCACAAGTCCACAAGAACACAAGTACAGACAAGAACGCATATTGAGAAACGGCCCTAGTCTTCATTCACTCACACACTCATCTCTTCCCAGAATACTGTTTCCTGTTGCACTCTTCCCATTTCCTGTCTTCCCGATCAGAGCAATCCTCAGACACTCCTGATCCTCTGATTGACCTTCAGCTCCTGAAAATCACAGCGGTAGAAAGAAGACTTAGAGAAATGAAGATCACAACTTTAACATTGTTGTGTTGTAGAAGTTGCAGCTGAATGATAATTGATTATGAACTGAAAAAACAACAACATCAAGTCACTTGCAATAATAATAATAATAAATAGGGCTGGGTAAAAAAATATTGATTTCTCGATTTTAATCGATTCTCAAACCGATATTGATATTGCTATATGCTAGGTATATGCTAGGTTGTTCTGTTTCTTGTCTGTCGTCGTTGCTATATGCTAGGTTGTTCCGTTTCTTGTCTGTCGGCGTTGCTATATGCTAGGTTGTTCTGTTTCTTGTCTGTCGTCGTTGCTATATGCTAGGTTGTTCTGTTTCTTGTCTGTCGTCGTTGCTATATGCTAGGCTGTTCTGTTTCTTCTGTCGTCGTCACTATATGCTAGGCTGTTCGGTTTCTTGTCTGTCGTCGTTGCTATATGCTAGGTTGTTCTGCTTGTCTGTCGTCCTTGCTATATGCTAGGTTGTTCTGTCTCTTCTGTCGTCGTTGCTATATGCTAGGTTGTTCTGTTTCTTGTCTGTCGTCGTTGCTATATGCTAGGTTGTTCTGTTTCTTCTGTCGTCGTTGCTATATGCTAGGTTGTTCTGTTTCTTGTCTGTCGTCGTTGCTATATGCTAGGTTGTTCTGTTTCTTCTGTCGTCATTGCTATATGCTAGGTTGTTCTGTTTCTTCTGTCGTCGTTGCTATATGCTAGATTGTTCTGCTTGTCTGTCGTCCTTGTTATATGCTAGGTTGCTCTGTTTCTTGTCTGTCGTCGTTGCTATATGCTAGGTTGTTCTGCTTGTCTGTCGTCCTTGCTATATGCTAGGTTGTTCTGTTTCTTGTCTGTCGTCGTTGCTATATGCTAGGTTGTTCTGCTTGTCTGTCGTCGTTGCTATATTCAATTCAATTCAATTCAAGTTTATTTGTATAGCGCTTTTCACAATACACATTGTCTCAAAGCAGCTTTACAGAAAGTGCATTTCAGAAATGTACAAAGAAAAATACAGTTAGTTAATCATGTATAAATTTAGGCATAACATATCGCCGGTGTTTAGTCGTCTCTTCACAGGCGTCGAGTCGTCTCTCCACAGGCGTTTAGTCGTCTCTCCACCGGCGTTTAGTCGTCTCTCCACAGGTGTTGGGGCATCTGAAGTCTTCGTGAGAGGCTGGATACAAACTGGAGCTGACGAACGCTATTTACCTCGGGACTAGCGTCCCGAGATAACAGCAGAAAGACAGATGGGAAATAATTAGCATAGCTGATGTTCATAATATTAATGCATTCGAACTGATTCAGAAGTAGTATAAAAGGTAAGCATTAAGTGAATGCTTGGTTAAAGAGATGCGTCTTTAATCTAGTTTTAAACTGGGACAGCGAGTCTGAGTCTCGAACAATATCAGGAAGGCTATTCCAGAGTTTAGGAGATAAATGTGAGAACGCCCTCCCTCCTTTAGTAGACTTAGATATCCTAGGAACGACCAGAAGCCTCGAATTTTGTGATCTTAAAGAGCGCGATGGATTGTAGGGCGATAGAAGGTCTGTTAAATACACAGGAGCTAAACCATTTAGAGCTTTATAAGTCAATAGTAATACTTTGTAATTGATACGGAACTTAATAGGTAACCAGTGTAGAGATGATAAAATTGGTGTTATATGATCATATTTTCTTGATCTAGTAAGAACTCTAGCGGCTGCATTTTGCACTAACTGTAGTTTGTTTATTGAGGATGCAGGACAACCAGCTAATAAAGCATTACAGTAATCTAGTCTCGAGGTCATGAATGCATGAACTAACTTTTCTGCATCTGAAACAGATAGCATGTTACGTAGCTTAGCAATGTTTCTAAGGTGGAAAAAGGCTGTTCTTGTAACATATGAGATATGATTTTCGAAAGTCAAGTTGCGGTCTAGTATAACACCCAGGTCTTTTACTGTAGTGGATAAAGTAACAGGACATCCTTCTAAATTAAAGTTGTATTGAAAGGGATTTTGTGGGTAGTTTTTTGGACCAATAAGTAATACCTCTGTTTTATCTGAATTTAATAGCAGGAAATTACACGTCATCCAGCATTTTATATCTTTTAGACACTCTGTCAAGTTAGATAAGTTAGTGTTTTCATCTGGTCGTGATGAGATATATAATTGAGTGTCATCAGCATAACAGTGAAAACTAATTCCATGTTTTCTTATAATATTACCAAGTGGCATCATATATATTGAGAATAGCAGAGGGCCTAGGACAGATCCTTGCGGCACTCCATAGTCTACTGATGTTATCTTTGATTTTTCCCCATTTAAACAGACGAAATGGTAACGGTCTGATAAGTACGATCTAAACCAGCTTAATGCCTGTCCCTGAACACCAGTGTAGTTTTGTAGTCGATCTAAGAGTATTTTATGATCTATAGTGTCGAACGCAGCACTAAGATCAAGTAGAACTAGTATTGAGATACAGCCTTGGTCAGAGGCTAAGAGTAAATCATTTGTAATTTTAACTAGCGCAGTTTCTGTGCTATGATGCGGTCTGAATCCCGACTGAAATTTTTCGTAGATATCATTTTTTTGCAAGAAAGAGTACAATTGAGCGGACACAATTTTTTCTAGTATTTTAGACATAAATGGAAGATTTGAGATGGGTCTGTAATTTGCTAGGTTATTTGGATCTAATTGCGGTTTCTTAATGAGAGGTTTTATTACTGCCAGCTTGAATATTTTTGGAACGTGACCTAAAAATAAAGACGAGTTAATAATATTGAGAAGAGGCTCTTCCACTACAGGTAACACTTCTTTAAGTAGTTTAGTGGGTATTGGATCTAATAAACATGTTGTTGGTTTAGATGCAATGATTAGTTTATTTAGTTCTTCCTGTCCTATAGTTGTAAAGCGGTGTAGTTGTTCTAGGGGGGCCATAATTGAGGCCGAGTCATAAGACACCATAGAGGATTGTACATTTACAATTGTGTTTCGGATGCTTTCTATTTTCTCATTGAAGTAATTCATAAAATCATTACTACTATATTGTAACGGAATATTTTGCTCTGGAGATGTCTGATTATTTGTTAGTCTAGCCACGGTGTTAAATAAAAACCTTGGATTATTTTGGTTATTTTCAATTAATTTGCGGATATGCTCAGCCCTGGCTGATTTTAGAGCCCTTTTATAACGTGACATACTGTCTTTCCACGCGATTCTGAAGACCTCTAAATTAGTTCGTTTCCATTTACGCTCTAAGTTACGAGTTTCTCTCTTGATAGCATGCGTAGCACTGTTGTACCATGGTGTTTTAGTTTTCTCTCTAACCTTTTTTAATCTAATTGGTGCAACAATATCTAGTGTACTAGAGAAAATGTTGCTCATACTGCTAGTCATTTCCTCTAGTTCATCTGTTTGTTTGGGTTTACTGAGCAGCTGAGATAGATCAGGTAAGCTATTTGAGAATCTATCTATAGTGGTTGGAAGGATTGTTCTGCCTGGTCTATAACGTGGTGCAACATGACAAATTTCAGCAGTGCTTATTATGCAAGTTACCATGTAATGATCAGTGAGATCGTCACTTTGCGGTATAATATCTATATCGGTTGGATCGGTTCCATATGAAATAATTAAATCTAGTGTATGATTTAGCCGATGAGTGGGACCACTGACGTTTTGCTTCACCCCAAAAGAGTTTAATAGATCTCTAAACGCAGCCCCTAACGCATCATTTGTATTATCTACGTGTATGTTAAAGTCGCCAATAATTATTGCTTTATCGACATTGACCAATAGGTCTGAGAGAAAGTCTGCAAAATCTTTTAGGAAATCAGTATATGGCCCTGGAGGTCTATATACGGTAGCCAATGCTAGAGATAGTAAGGATTTCTTTCTTACATCTAAGAGCGTAACATTTAGCACAAGTACTTCAAACGAATTAAACCTATGACAAGTTTTCTGAGTAACATTAAGAATATCTCTATAGATTGTTGCAACACCGCCGCCACGACCGATCAGACGGGGCTCATGCTTATAACAGTATCCTGGTGGAGTAGACTCATTTAGACCGAAATAATCATTTGGTTTAAGCCAGGTTTCAGTAAGGCACAGAACATCGAAATTATTATCTGTGACCATTTCATTTACAATAACCGCCTTAGGTGTGAGCGATCTAATGTTTAGAAGACCTAGCTTTAGAAATTGTTTTTGTTCACTGATATTTAGATTTTCTGGTTTAATTACAATAATATTCTTGCTAGATCTTACAGTAGATTTGTTGTTTGGCTTCACTAAGCGAGGAATAGACACAGTTTCTATATAATGTTCTACATTGGTACTTATATCAAGTAAGTTGGGACAGCAAAGACTATGATTTGGACTTTGACTTACTAGTCAGATGGCTATATGCTAGGTTGTTCTGTTTCTTCTGTCGTCGTTGCTATATGCTAGGTTGTTCTGTTTCTTCTGTCGCCGTTGCTATATGCTAGGTTGTTCTGTTTCTTCTGTCGTCGTTGCTATATGCTAGGTTGTTCTG